>VWZY01007443.1:8575-19727 GCA_013399075.1 Chloroceryle aenea | reverse complement strand
AAGATACAACTGCTAGTTCCTCAAAACCTGGGGTCAAACCAAGAACCTCTATCCCTAGAGAACAGATTACTTGCAATTGGTTCTCAGGGTCCTTTATCAGGGTTTCCCACTCTGGAACAGGCACAAAACTTTAACAACATGAAAATTTCTAAACTAAATGTAGATATCTTGTATATAGAATTCATGGTGCTTGTATGTGATAGCTTAGCTACATGCTCACTTGAGAATGCAGCAAGAAAAGTTTAATATTAGGGAAAAATTAAATATAAATTTATATATATAAAAATTTATTTTCCTCTGCTCTTTTGCAAGTTATGAACACGTTGTAGAATTTTCTTGTTAATTAACATCAGAAACTATTAGTTTATTAGCTTGAAGTGAATGGTGTTTGATAAATTTGCATTGTTTATTAGAATATTGTCTGGGAGAGCTCAGAAATTACTTAGACTCTGATTTGTATTGTGTTGGTCCTATTTTAGTTGAATGATGAAATTTCTGTCATGATACAGACATGAACCGATTTCTACTGTCCTTGTGCTTTAATGATTTATGGCTTTTATGGTTAAAGGGAAGAAAAAGAAAGCTGTCCTGGTGCATGTGATCTGACATTTTTTTCTCAAAACCAAAGTTTAGTAAGACTGTGGATCTGATAAGTAAAAGATTAAATTATACCAAAGAAAAAAACCCACTTCTTAGCATTGAAGGCTAGTTTTTAGTTTTATTAAAATGATTTTATTGCTATTAGAATACAAAGTATTAAGAACCCTATCTTATGGAAGTAAATTTAGACTTACGGAAGAGCTGAGAGCAAATCATGTAAAAAAAACCAACATCTTTTTTTCTTTTTCAAAGCCTTGTTAATAGCTTTCAGAATACTTATATTTCCCCGTGTGAAAGAGAAGAATATCTATGTAAGAGTGTATTTAGCTTCTGTTGCCCAGGTATTATCAATTGAATCATTTTCAAAGACAGTTTTGCAAAAACTGTATGAAAGAGACATGGTATTTGCTGGATAGCGTTGCAAGATCATATGGTACAGTCCTAAAAATGAGAATTTGTAGGGGAGAACTGCTAATCACAGGAAACAGGACTTGAGGGGACCTCTGTTCTTTATTTAGTTATCCCTCTGCCACAAGGCAGGATAAACTGTACCCAAATTATTATTGAGAGATATCCTTAAAGATTTCCAAAGACAGACTCCATAAGCTTCCATACAATCTGTTCCAAAGCTTCATTCTTCTTGCCATTAGAAAGTTTCTCAACTTGTTATGGTTTAGTTTTGTTTTGAGTTTGTTTCTTTTTTTATTTACCTCACTTCTGATTTCTAACACTGTGAATATAGGCAATATAAACTTTGTTCTTTATTTTTAAAGGTAATCAAAGCAAACCCAGGTTTACAAGATTTGTATCTCATCTGTGTCAAGATAGGAACAATGAGATTGCAACTGTGCTTCACTGGCTAACAAGAAAGTAGACGCTACAGAACTATCTGCAAACTGATATAAAGTAATCTAAAATCAGTAGGAGAGGCTGGTTTTTCTCTTTATCTCATTTTTTTGTTTATGTTTTGGTTTTTTTGTCTTTTTTTTCTTGATGTTTTTGGTGCTATTGTTTTAATTGCACATTACTTTCAGGCCTCATGTTATGCCTGGCTTTCTTCTTGTAAAAGTTGAGAAAGTTTTACCACTGAATTCTGTGAAAAAAGTTCCCAGTACAAAAGGTTTTGCAAGTTTGGTTTTTTTTATAAGCTCTGGGAAGACCACATGGCAGATATCCATAGCAAGGTTAAATCAAAAAATGTACAAACTAACACTGCAAGTTTTTACTTTTTGGTAGTGTATGGATTTTGAAAGTTACATAATTGTTAGATTTATTAAGGCAAGCAGAATATCATAACTGCAATGCAACATTAACATGCCTGGCCAAAGAAAATAAAACAAAACCAAAGATTATTTAGCTGTGAACATAATAGATGGATCTAGAATGCTTTGAGTACACCCTTCTATGTGAGCTGCAATTTCATTGAAGCATATATAATTTTTTTTGCATGTTCAAGGTAACTAGGTAACTCAAATATTTGTGTCATTTTTAAATATTCTTGAGTTCTTTGTCCTTTACTTTGTTAACTGAATGACAGGACTTTTGTGTACTATGCTAATGTAATTTTACTACTAGAGATTATGTTAATGTAATTTTTGGATTTAATTAAAAAAATATATTATTAATAACTAATTCTAATAAACTGTTTCCCAGAGGAAGTGGGAAATGGTTTTTTTAGTGGAATAAGAGTTCAGAGGATGAAGAAATATATATTTATCACATGATACATAAAGCAAACCTAAACCAAGGCTGCTTAAATAAAAGTAAATAGCCAGCAGGTTGTCTTAAAACAAACAGTTTTGTCAAAATAAGGCTTATACCTTCCTTAATATTGTTCTTGCTCTTTTTGTTGTTTTTGGGAAATCATGAATTCAGCTGTAGGAGCTTTAGACTGTCTAAACCTGCTACAAGTGTACTGTACTGTAAAGGGCTGCATTCCAAGTTTTCAGTCACACAAAAGAAGAAAAAATTCCAGTAAGTATCTCTTTCAAGGTCAACTTGCGTTCATCAATGAGACCAGATAGCTAGACACAATACTAAAATCATTTAATATGACTAAAAAGCCTTGGACACCTAATACATGAGATCTATGAGCACCAAAAGCCAAATTCCAAATCCTCTGAGCTACTTTTAACTTAAATCTATCCCAGGAAGCATCTGGAGCCCTGAGGCAATAAGACTTTTTGTTACAAGTTTTCTAAGGGCTTGGTGGTATGCTTCTGAGCAGGCCAGAATGGATCAAATCTTGATAGTTGAGTACAGTCAGGCACCTGACTCATACCTAGTCTTATGAAATAACCTGTATTTCATACAGAAGATATCCTGCCCTTTACCTCTTTGTTGGATGCATCATAAACCAATAACTGTCTTTGGCAAGCTAGTTGGGTGGCATCTTCAGGAATACCCCACAAGACAGCAGTTCCTTTTCACATACCCATGTGGTGGTTGCAGCATTCAGCCAAAGGCCAATGGAGGGAACATGACCCTATTGACCAGATTAGAAGTCAACAGCAAGACCATGAAAGTACAGATGGAATATAACTGAGAACCTCTATCTTTTGTAGACTCATTTTAATATTGAGTGCTGATTCATGATGACAAAGCATGACTTGTTAATCTGTGAAACATCTTTTACTGCTAGTACTGGTTGTATGCTGACTGTTATGGGAATCCTTGAGATCTTTGCAAACACACTGCCTACTTAGATGTCTAATCATGAAAAGTGCCGTGGCTCTCAGAAGGAAGTTACTGAGTGACAGTGGTTTCCTAGTGGAACTGTCTGAGTGTAAAACCTAAACTCTTCTCCAGGGTATAGTTATCTGCAGAAAGTTACTTAAAGAGGAAGTTTTAGGAAATAGTCATCCTCTGTGTAGAATGTGATAATCCTAGGAAGAACATGGTGTTTCTTAAAGACTTGATTCTTTGTGTGAGGCACAGGCAGAGAGTGGGAAGAGACAGAAGTAACCCAAGAAGCTCCTGGGGGAGATTCCTCTGTTTTAGGCTGTCAGTGCAATCACAACTCTGATAAATGGCTCAAATTCCTACTTTATCTGCATCCACAAAGACATTTGCAACCCAATGCCATTACCTCAGGTCATCTTTCCACTGATTGCTATTTTCTCTAAGTTCTCAAGTGAACAGCGAGGTTTCTTGTCCGTTCTTTTTCTTTTTTAAATATATCTGTCATGCCAAAGTTAAAAAGATGTGGGTAAATAAACATGCTGTTGGTATTAGACAGAACAGCTAATCTAAACTTGAGCTGATTTATATGTTCTGAGTTGTAAAATACTGGAAATTCTCAAGCAGAGATGAAGGTTGTGATAGCACTGTTGCACTTATGTTGCATATAATTAAGATCTTGAAGCTAATGTAAAGAATATGCTTTTCTTATTGGTTCGATAGCAATCAGCTTTTCATCTAATCTCCTAAGAATCAAGCTCATCCTGAATGTAGTGCAGTTATAAACTCTGGAATTTCAGGATATATGAACATGGCCCAATACTTTTCTCTGACAGGTCACTCTATTTCTATTTTATTTCTCTCATGAAAGTTAAGGGGGAAAAGAAACATTTGTAGGGTGTCATGTGAAAGTTGTACAGCTAGATTTATTCCTGGCTGACATTAGTGGGAATTCCTTTACAGTGTCTCTTTGGAATTTGGATAAAGTTTTTTTTACTTTTAAGTTCAGCAAAAAATTTATGACCTCAGTAACATCCTTTCATATCAAAGAGAGAAGGCGGACTAACTTACTAGTCAAGAATACTTCTATTGAGATAACATCTTAAAAGTAGTACTTTGAATTGTTTCCTCCATGTGTCATGATAGATATTTTTAAATGTCAGCACCCTATACTGGGGGTGGTGTTCTTATAATCAGTTTCTTCATCTTAATGTTTCACATAAGAAATTGTATGTGTGTATGTGTATATATATATATATACACATGTGCATGCCCAAGGAAAAAACCTGCATTGTTTTTATCCAACAACAAAATTTAATGCATTTCTCAGCTCATTCATATTCTGAATGCAAAATTTCATGATTAAAGGAGAAAAAACATTAAAGAACTATAATGTTAAAACAGATATGTGCACTTGTCTCTTTCAGTGACCATGCTCATCCAGAAATAATTAAAAGACAGCCATGAAGGTAATATATTCTATGCAGCCTGTTGTAGAATTCCCTGTTCAGAATAAATTTTAAACTAGTAAAGTCGCTGGTGTGATACCAGGATGTTATGCTTTGTTTGTTTGTTTTCTAGAGAAGAATAAAATCTAAATGCAATTCTCAAATATCACTTTAAAACATCCAGAGAACAGAAAAGGAAAGAAGTGCTACGGTTACTACCCTCTCCCCTCACAACAAGGGACACAAAAGTGACACACACACTCATTCTTTTGTTTCTCTAGAAGAGGAAATAGATGGTTATGTCAAACTGGCAAAAGATATCTGGAGCAATAATGCTGAACAACATGACAACAAAACATAAAGAATTTGGCTGTTTCCTGGAAGACATATTTATTCATTTTATGTATAGAGTCAGGTTTTATTAAGCTTTTTGTAACTGTTAAATATTTTACCATTATAAAGTTTGAATTTTCTTGTAATGTAATAAAGCATCAGAAATAAATTTGATAAAAAAAGCTGGGTAACACAGTCATCAATTACTTCATACGTTTTCTTTCTCAATTTTGATCTGAAATAGCCACCTTATCTTGCTGATTTGCCTACAGTAAGATTATTTTATTACCTAATTTGATTTTTTTATTGATGGCTGCCATTACTGATATATGAAACAATGTGTCAATCTTGTATCTCCCAAATCTCCTTAGTTGGCTAAGGATTTATTTAAACAAATACGCTTGAGGGCAGCATCTTTGAGAAAGAACCACAAACAAACTCCAAATTCACCTGAAATAGCAGAGGAGAAATCAGATGGTAAGTAGTTTCTAAGCTGCCCTGTGATCTGTCAGAGTACGTGGCTTCTTACCATTATGTGTCAGTGCAACTCAGCTCACTGTTAGACTTCCTATCAGTTCAGTAACATTGTCCTCCTCCTCAAGACCATCTTTCCCGAGCATACCATTTTGATTTGCTCTGCTTATGCTCAGTCATCCAGAAATCTAAAATATTTTCATCTCCTCCTGTGAAGTTTAAAACATTTGCTGCCTAATCACTTGTTTCTCCATAATGTTTCGTCAATGTATTGAATAATTTAGGTAACACCTGGATTGAAACTAATCTTTGAAAAGCAGCATTACAGACAACACTCAAACTCTGTGTCTTACTGTAGGTGGCTGTGAGGAAGATAGTGTGAGGCAACCAGCAATGTTAACCAACTATAAATGAAGACACTGTTGTTTCTCTGAAGCTTAAATATAAACATTTCTAGCTAAGCATAACCATGCATCATCTGGAGTTAACATATATATAAAAATGAAGAAGAAGCTGCAAAAGAAAGCAGACAATTCCTCTGACATGTTGCGAAGAGATAATCTATAGGGAAGGATGAGATTACAGTAAATCAGAGAAGTTCCATACACTTCACCTGAAATAAAAATATTTCCTGAATTTGAGTAAAGTTTATCACGTTATTTGATCTGTGTTGGGGGGGGGGAAATTTACTTTTATTCAGAATATAATATTTGGGGTTTCTTTTGTGACAGCTGTGACATAGTTATTTTTTGTTCTTTTGCTTATTTTGTTTGTTTGGGTTTTTGTGTTTGGTTTGGTTGGTTGGTTTGGGGTTTTTTTGTGGTTGTTTTTTTGGTATTGGGGTTTGGTTTGGTTTGTCTTTGGTTTGGTTTGGTTTTTTTTAATAAGTCTGTACTATATGACAGAATTTCAAAAATCCTTCAGATTTCTGTTCTGAGGCAGTCTGAAATTTCTAAACTGTCTTTATTTGTGGGGTATCTTCATATTTTTAGATTTAATTTCAAAGAATAGTTAAATACATAAATCTCAGACACATGTGAAATAATACTTCCTTCAGTACAATCCTGGTAGAAGGCCTTACCAACAATATTTTAAGGGTATCTTGCTGAATACATTTACAGCAGCTTCTCTTTCTTACAAAGCTATGTGCTTTGAAATAATATCACAGAAGTTATATAGTGTTGCATAAGAGTCATAGACTATTAATTGCTCTTGTACTTTATTGAGCTATCTTACCATAATATAGTTACGACTTTTGTAGTAGAAGTCCAAAAGTTTTGATATTTCTTGGATTTTTGGTTGCTGCATTCACAGCATGTATGTTTGCCTTACCCTGCCCCAACAAACCAGTTTTTGTGAACCTTATGCTTCTGTGAGAAAAAGAAAGATGACATTGACTCCTCAAGCTGTGGTTTAGACACGAAATTTCTATCAATTCCCCACAAGTAAACAAAAAACCTGTTTTTATGGAACAGGTGCCATATATAAATGGTATTTATTGTGCCTGTCACTGAAATACTTCAGACAAAATTACATGGTTTTAAGACAATTTGAGAATATGTGGTTCCAAAAGATTTATTTTTAATGTATTCCAACTTATGAATTTCTGATGTACAGGGGAACATGGTTCTTCCACAAATGACCCTTTGGATTTCAGCCTAAGGTTCATTCAGGGTTCAGATACTTCATTACCACCAACGAGGAAATGAGCAAGCTAGACTTTAGACCAATATTGTTCTGTAAATAGCAGGAGAATTTCTAACATCTCTCTCCAATTCATGACTTATAATTAATGTTGTTATTCTAGACAGCTGGAAGTGTTGTATAAACCACCAGTAAACATTTCATCTATGTGCTAGATAGTTAAGACAAGGTATTGTGTCATGTGTAGAACTAGGGAAAAAGATCAGGCAGATAAGGGAGAAGGGGGAGGAGAGGAGCTAGAAAAGCCATTACAGAAATCACATAATAGCTATGCCATTACAGCGTTACTCAGTTGTAATTAACATACAGCAGAACTTTGATATCTGATCAGGACTGAGACATCTTTGTGTCTCAGCATGAATATTCCTGTGATTTCTGCTTGAAACTTAAATTTCTAGTAGTGTCAGCCCAGGTATTCTCCTTACTAATAAGATGCAGTAACTGAATTAGCATCTTCACTTTTTTCCTGGGTTCTAGCAAAGGTTACTTTACAAACTGTCCTAGAACAGTTAGATGGGAAGCAGAAGCATAAATATTACAGAACACCTATCAAGCATAAGATGCATGGCAGAAAAAGCTTCATGTGAGAACAAACTGTTTGACCTAGCTGTTGTTTTCTTCCTTGTCTTGTAAAACACTCTATCTGATTTGCACTATTAAAAGGTATTTACAGTTACGCACAAGAAAAGTTCTCATTAGTAAATCACTCCTTCTGTAAGAATGAAATGAATTCGTAAACATCACTTCTTTGATCGAGTATAAAGTATGACAATTTACCAAATAAAGATAACAGAAGCTTTATTAATTCCTTATCTCTACAGTATTTTTTGTACAGATGCTAGATAATTAACACTAGCTTACTAAAATTCTGCATTTATTAATCTAAAATTACTTTTGGAGTGGCATTAAAAAGTTTTCCATCTCATCAAGTTAATTTGCTTTTATCCATGTTATACCATACTCTGTTTCTGTCTGTCCTGGTGCTCAGGATGAACTCGGTGCTCAATACAGACTCCTAATGGTGTTTAAGTAACTGAAAATCAGTGGATTGACGTGTAGGTGGAAGGACGCATGACAATATGCTTATCTATGGAATAATTATTACCATTTTTATGACTTGGAGTACAGAACTAGAATAAAACATGAAATTAATATCAATAAAGGGTTATCTGTACAAGGTAACAGTAATCTAGTCTGAACAGAGCTAGTTTTCTAGTTTTCTATGTCTTAGACTTCAAATTACAGAATTATGTAGAAGGGATGTAGCCCAGAAATAAAAGATGGTGACTCTGGTCTTGGAAAGCTGTGATACATGAAAAGAACTTGACTATTCAGCTGAATGTGACCTCTCAATGAAAAGCTGTGATCAGATGGAAAAATATGATCTTGAAATGTGGGATCGGGCATCTCCAATGTCTTATATATTACTTTTGTATTTGGCAGTTGCAGCACAGTTTTGAAAAGTTGTGTCCAGTTTTAGCATCAGTTAAAGAAAGCTGTCAACAGAGAAAAGCTGTCATAATAATAATGGGATTGGAAAATACATATCCTACAGAAACACTGAGGAAGCTCTGACCTTTATCTTTTCTAAATGATTGAATAATGAGTAATTGATTAGAGTATATAAATAATTATTAGATTCTGGAAAATTATTTTGGTAATAGAGGGCAGTTTGATCTATTAGACTCAAAATCTAAGAGCTGTAAATTCTATCTTGACATTTGTAGAGAAAAAGAATGACTGGAAGGTTAAAAAATGATTGGAAGAACTTGTTAATGGTATTGGCAGAACTTTGGCAATCAAGATTAGATATCTTTATTATTGGGGGGGCAGGGAACAAAAGGTCTAAAAATTTTATTAAATTTAGGATGTGTACTATGCAAAAGATCAGTTTTAGACAGTCTTCTCTTCTGGTCTTGTATTTTCCATGATGTATTTCATGCTAGAAAAATCTATATAATTACTTGTACTATGCACAACACTCCCTTAAAATTCCTGTGAGTTAAGATGAGAGAAATAAATAAAGGAGAAAACCTGTTTGCCATTAGACTAGACAGCTCTCAATGCTGGTGAGGTTTGTGTAGTGGAGGTAGCTATCCACACATGGCTTTTGCACTCAGGGGAGATCATATCAATCTGTGTAAATACCTGAGTTTCAAGGGCAACAGACACAGTCTCTTGCGAGTGGTGCCCAGTGAGAGAACAAGAGGATTAATTCAATCTGGACATGATCCTATACAAGCTACTCTAGGTGGCCCTTCTTGGGCAGGGGGAAAGGAGAAGATGACCTTCAGGGGTTCCTTCCCATCTTGAACATTCTGTAATTCTCTAAAAGGGACACATACATTTATTCTCCCTGGCAGCAATAACAGTAATGATTGAAAGGAGACATAACCCTCTTCTTTTTTTTTTTTTTTAAGTATGTCTGGAGACCCCAAAGGCCTAAGCTATAAAGCAGTTTCAGGGAAAGTATTCCTACTGTTTCATACTTGTTCAGGATTCCTGGAGAGGAGTTTCAAACTCATAGTAGGATAGGACTTCTCCTTAATACATATGCCAGTGCTGCAGAATGGCAGGTCAATAAAGGGTTATCATCCTATGCGACAATAGCACAGAGGAACTGAAAAAACTGGCATTTTTCTGGAGAGACTTCAGAAGAGATGTTGGTGTATGAGGTGTTTGTTACTGGTTTCAGCCATAAATGTGCTCTGTCTGAGACAGCCAAATGGACCTGCTTTCTTGGACTATTGAGCTAGCATACTCAGATTCAAGTTTGAGCCTAAATTGTTGCTTGGATTTCATAAAACTGCCCATCCTACTATAGAAGAGTTCATTTTGTGACAAATATAAAACACATAGAAAATAAAAGTATCAGCAGTGTTATTTCTGTTTACTTAAGGCAGTGAGAAGAGTCTGGACCCTTTAGGTCAGCCTTTCCAGTGTGAGGAAACTCTCCACTGTCCCAAGAACTGACAAACATTTTTCAGTCCAGTCTGGTTTTTGGTATTTTTAGTTTTTGGTTGAGGCTTGGTTTTTTTTTTTTGTCTTCTTTCTTCTGGGAGTAAATTGCATTATTTGGTATTTGCTGTCTGCCCTCATGTTACCTGCACTGCAGCCACATGCCTGCAAGTCATTCTTCTTAAATGCTTTCCTGCCTTGGGATTGGACATTTCTCATGGCAATTTCTTAGTTATCTCTGGGAAGGAGGAGGAGATGCCTCCGCTGATTAGAGGGCTTTTCTTCAAATATTTTAATTCCTGCATCTCATGTTGCTGAAGTGCCACAGGAAAGCTGTGCCTGTCTTTGGTAAGTCTGTTATGGCCACAAGGGCTTGGATTCAGGCTAACACAGAGCCAGATCTGCAGTGGAGACCTGTATGTAAATATTTGTGTGTGTGTTTTGTAAATAACCATTGTATCATATGTAAACAACTCAGGAAGGCAAATAGGTCAGTATGAGACAGGTTCAAAGAGTAAAAACAAATCAAGATCTTTCTACATAATTTGACAGCTATGCCATTAGTGGTTTAATAATAACAGAAGAAAACCATTCCCAAGAATGACAATGAGCCAGAAGTAGCAGAAAACAGTACCCAGCAGGAATGGAAACAAAAGGAAGCCAAAAGAAGAACTGATACACATACCAAAGAACAGACATTGGTTTTCAACAACCCTAAAAGAGGGAAGTTTCACTGCAGAAAAGGTTTATCACATTACTTAAGTGGAAAACATTCAGTACCGAAGAACTCAAGAGAAAGTGAGATAATTGACATGTGAGTTCAAAGAACTGATGAAAGCACTTAGCAATATGTCCTGTGTGATTGAATGGTCCTCCTCAAAGGTTGAGCAGGTTTTCATCAAGTCAATCGATTATTAATTTATTTATTATAACTATTTATTTATTTATTTATTTCC
>VWZY01007442.1:217815-232462 GCA_013399075.1 Chloroceryle aenea | reverse complement strand
ATAATCTGAGGGCTGAATTAACAGGAGAGGTTTACCAGGAATAATTTAGGAGTAAGGAGTAACACTTTTTGGTTCAGGCTCTGGAAGACTATTTCTTCGAGTAAAGTAAGCTTGCTTAAGGAATCAACAGGAATAGGTTGTGCTTGTGTCATTTGCTCAGGGAAGTGGGAAGTTGGGTATATTTAGTTGATAGTAAACTACATTAAGAAAAGACCTGCGCTGGTGCCTCTGCTCTCTCCTCCAGATAAGAAGTAAACATTCAGGGCCAA
Source organism: Chloroceryle aenea (assembly GCA_013399075.1). NCBI lineage: Eukaryota > Metazoa > Chordata > Aves > Coraciiformes > Cerylidae > Chloroceryle > Chloroceryle aenea. Next base: position 232,193 of record VWZY01007442.1, on the reverse strand, counting down.
ACACAAAAATCTATTCCTGCCTTGTAAACGGGCAAAATCAGCAATGGCAGACAAACCTGAGGTTGCCAATGCTACCAAACATAATGCATATTGCTGTGAGACTTCTCTGTGTAGACCTGAGGCCTCCTAGAGTACATACTAAACTTGGTAGCATTTGCAAGGTTAGACTGTAAGCAGCCAATACCCAGCTGCAGGGAAGGCACTCTATAAACTGAAAATAAAAAACTAAACCATAAAATATAAAGCTCAAGTAAATGGACAAGCCTACAGTACTGGGAAGAACCCAACTTGTGAGCTAAATTCTGCAACACTAGATTTCAAAGGGAATTTTGCAAAAGTGAAAGCCACTGAAATTGGTTTATGGTGTTAACAGATTATTATTTAAATTCTATTTTACTAACCCTCTAGCTACCTTTGTTAGTAGGAAAGAATTGACTCTGATGCAGGTATTTCTACTATTTTAGGGAGACCTCCTGTATTTCTTCATTTTCTCTTTATAATCTCTATTTTCTGAGACCTATATATCTATAGCTAGGACAAAAGTAATGTAAAATTATTCGATTGATAAAATACACCTTGCCTGTCAGAAAATGTCTCTTTATCAGTGGGAGGAAGCTACAGCTGGAGAAAGATACATTCCAGTGTGTGAGTAACAGGTTGTGCTATGAAGAGACATTTGAGAAACCTGAAGGTCATTAATATGGGCTGGCTGATTGAGACATGGTACATGATGTGCTGCATAGGCAACATCATGTTTGTTCACTGTCATCTTGCAGGATGCTTGGGAACTCCAGCCAGCAGTAATTGAGGAGGGAGAGATGAATGCAGAATTGTGTGGTGCCCATGTTTAAGTGGCTTGCAAAAATCATTGTTTTGTTTCAAAAAGATTAAGTACCTTCAGGGTCAGGAGACTGTAATTCTTCAGTCATTAAAACAAAACAAACAAAAAAAAATGCAGGAATGATCCTTTGTTCCTGACCTGGTCTTGCAAAACTCTTGGTTTGGGAAATGATGCATATCTGTGGCTGGGTCTGGATTGGTTTACAGGGATCTGTCACTATAAGCGTTATCAGTAGCTATAGAAGCATTCCATAAATACAGGTAGAAGTTGTATAAGCCTTCTCTGAAGAAGATCTGGACAGGTCAGGATAGACTACAGTCAGGACAGATGTTCCTCCTAAAATGAGGGTTTATGACCTGTTATCAAACTTAGCACTGGGCCAGAAACTCCACTAAACGCTGGGCTAAACATGGAAGTTTCAGATTTAAAACTTTGTTAAACCAAACAGTTATAAACAGTCATAAGCTAGAAGCTAAATTATGCCTTAAGTTGATTAGGGCCTGCAGAAGGCTTCTTTTCAGAGGAAAGGGAAGGAAACTCACTGTAATAGTGTTTGCAGAAAATTGGAAGACTTCAAAGCACCTGATGTAACTGGAGACAGGAGCTGAGCCTAAGAGACTAAGCCCTCTCCTGTGTATAGCTTTGATAAGTTTTTGTGTTTGAAGTCAGGAGTAAGGAACGCTCTGTTCATCCATACTGGTCTTCCATCATTCTTGCTTGACTTCCTGCATGCAGGAATGGGCTGTCTTGTGCTTCGAGGAGGTTGTCCTTGAAGGTCAGCCAGCTCTTACAGCCTTTCCTTTATCTTCCACATCAGTCTTCAAAGAGATTCTACCAAGAAGACCCCCGAACAAGCTGAATTCTGCTCTCCTAAAATGCCAGCCTGTAGTTGTACCACTTGTCTTACTCAGGTCTCTCAGAATTTTAATCTCCACAATCTTTTGTCTGCCCTTCATATCCCATACTTATTCTTTGTAAGGAGTCCAAAGGACTTGTCACCTGCATCAAGAAATTACCAGCAACACAGACCAGAAATCTGGGTTGACTGTGCCCAGCTGTTTTACCCTATCTGCAAATACCAGTGTGGTTCTCATCCCCAGCAAGTACCAGTGGGGACTAGACCTAGAGTACCACCAGCTCATGGAGCTTCCTCCAGCTTTCAAATAAAGGCTTCTTCTACTTCCCCTTACTGATTGGGATGTCTGTAGCTACAGACCTAGCACAAAGTCACCTAGCACAAAGTCACCTATGTTGGACTGTTTTCTGATCCTTACCCATAAAGTCTTGACTGTCTCATCACTCATCCCAAGCAAAGCAGTGTGTCTTTCAGCCAGCTTTTTACATAGATTGGAGTCCATCCATATTTCTTACCCAGCCTGGCTTTTCTTAAAAAAATTTGTGCATCATGTGAGCCATCCCACTGTGCTTCTGTAATCCCTGTGAGATGCCACCAAACAGTCTCTTTTCTATGGTTGTTTTCAGGTACTTTATTTAGGTTCCTCTGGGATTTAGAGTGCTGCTTGTTGAAGTTGCTGCCTTCTCATTCCTTCTTTCCTTCCCCGAGTATTCAGCCCTCTTTCAGCTGTATGTTCCTTGTTCTTGTCTCTGTTAAGTACATGGTAGTACTAAGTGCATTTTATTCTCTCATTGAACTAGTTATGTTGTACTAGGGAGCTGGATGCTCCAGCAGCCCTTAAGTACGTTAGTCTTTTGAGCCTTCAGGGAGGCCTGGCTGAAGTGTTAAGCCTCAGCACTGCACCACTTCAAGTTCCCATGCTGCGATGCTTGCTTTCTGAAGGTACTGGTAGGTGGAATTGCTCCTCACATTGCTTGGCAGTAGGGTCTTGCATAGATGCCCTCAATCCTGGGGTGCTGGTATTCCCAAGGATGCTTTTGCAATCATGGCTGACGGGTGTGGGGACCTAGTTCTGTCAGCTCAGCAGCAGCCTGCACAAGGATGCAGGCTGGATTGATGGGTATGAAGTTGATGGGATGCTTTAGCAGCTGAAAAAGGAGGGTCTGACACTGGTTGGGTGTACAAGAGAAAGGGAAAACTTGGAGGCCTTTTCAAATTTTTGAAAAAAAAAAGCCAAAGTAAAAATAAAGGTGCCAGGCTGTCTGGTAAATAAATACGCTGTATTGCCCATATTGAAAATCTTGTTGAAGTTTCTGCAGAAATGCTCAAAAATCGTGTGTAATACTGTGAAAAGGCAGGAGCCACGCTTTCTTTAAAATAGAAACACTTTGCTATCATATCTGAGTAGAATAACCTTGCCTATGGGATTAAGTGGGCTGGGTTTCAGTGAAAGGTTTTCACCCTGTATTTTTTTCCAAAAGAGCCTGAAATGTTTCAGATCAAAGTACTTTGAATGTTTTGTACCCCTGCAGGTTTTTTGTGGCAGAGTCTTATGTCGTCAGCCTAACACCTGCAAGAGCATATTTAGCTTGCTGCCTTATGACACTACTCATGAGCAAACAGTATGTTGGGGTCACTGCTATTTCTAAAAGCAACGTTATACGTGATAGCAAAACTTTCAGTGAAGTGGATCAGTGGGAGCTGGCTCAATGGTTGCTACATCTGCTTTCTATGTAATATTCTTTCTATGTAATATTCTGACACTTTTGAATATTACCGTTCTGAATGAGCAGTACCCAGTTTGTTTGTAGTACAGTCCTGAAAATATGTTGCCTTTTTGTGCAGATCAGACAAAATTATTGTGCTGCTGAACTCTGAAGGTGGTTCATGCTTCTCACAGATATGGTTCTAGGTAGGTCAGGTACCTTCTCTGTCCAAGCTCCTGATGAAAAATTTTGACTTAAATTCCAAAGTCAGGGTCTGGGTCTGAAGAGGGTATTAAGTACAGGGTATTGGGAAAGGAGAAAAAAAAAAAAACCAAAACAACACACACACAAAAAAAGCCCCAGACCGAAACAAACAAACCAAAACAATCCCAACACCACCAACAGCATACAAAAAAAAACCCCAAAACAACCAACCCACCCAAAAACCAAACCAAACCAATCAAAAAAAAAACCCAAACCCCAAAAAACCTGACTCCAGCAAAATTCAAATGGCCCATCTGAATGCCAAATCAGAGCTTTTTTCTCTTGTAATTTCTACAAAACAAAGTCCAGCTCTTCAGTATGAAGCCCAGCACAGGGTCACATCAGGAGGAAGTGTGAAGGAGTTGCATATGGATTTGCTTTGCTAATGCAGGGTCTTGGTCCCTGTTACATGCTTTTTGTGTATGTCTGCTCTGAGCTTGACTTTGATTCAGTCCTTGAGTTGAAAGCTTCCAGACCCATCAGGAGCCACTCCACCTGAAGATGTTCTGGCTTGCTTCATGTCAAATTCTACTCTGTAACAAGCTGATAATAATCTCCAAATTGTGTAGCTCTATGTGTTCCTAACTTGTAAGAATTACCATGTCACTTACCTGAGGACGCCTCTTATGAGGAAGTTCTCCTCAATGTGGAGGAAGATTTCAGGTCACAGCTTTGAGGGATATGTCTGACTTTTGAAGCACATAGTCTCAGTTTCCAGCTTCAATGCAACAACTCTGACAGTGTTTGCAGACTTGTTTGCTGGGCTTGTGACTGTAGCACTTCTGATTGTAAATGTAACACTTAAAGCATTTGATATAGTAATGGGTACGGACCATCTAGCACGCTCCACAACATGCAAAGGGTGTGTATATACAGGAAGCCCAATGACCTATCATGCAGTCTTTCAGATGCAATCTGGAAAAGACAAATAAAAGAGTGTGAGTAAGGGGAAGATACAGACCCTCTGGAGATATGAGTATAAAAACTTTTCCTGTAGGAGCAGGATATTGGCTGGAAGCAGAGACTTTCCAAAGCCAGGATGCCCGTTATCTAGGTAAGAGAGACACTGCCACAACAGCCCAGATATGGCAGTCTGCACACCGAGTAGCACTTACATGTATGAAAAGTCTCACAGAGTGCTACTTATTCATACATCTCGAAGTTAGTATGAGTAGAATATGATGAATTTGGCCCTAAGTTAGTAACATAAAATTGTAGCTCTTTAAAATGGATCTCAGCAGAGAAGTATGGCCCAAAGCTGTACTGGCTTTGACAGTTTGTTGGTTTGAGATTTTTATTTTGGCAGGTTTTTTTTTTTTTTTTGATGTGGGGGATGTTTGGGGAGAAGAACAACTTGATTATTTTTCTTACAAATCAACTAAGAAAAGAATTAGCCTAGTAGAGGGGGAAAAGAATCTGCTCCTCTAGATATTATCTGAGATGCTGCCTTATTCCTCTAAGAAATAGAGCTTTACTGTGTTATATTACATAGTAGCCCCCCAAAAAGATGTATATCTTTTGCCTGGGGTGAACAACTCCTGAGATTTCTGAAGTCAGGCTAGTACATTAACACCTTAGATTTAGGTAGTGCACAGCTACAAGCAAATGTCTTTGGATGATAGAAGCAACTCAGACACTGCTTTTTTATGTCACAAGGGATTATTCTATTTTAGTGCTATGCCCTTTGGCTTTACAAATGCACCTGTAGTGCTCTTGTGGTTAGTGCAAAGAATCTTGGTAGAATTAATTTACTTTAGTTGTTTTGTCTTTGTACATAGCAAATGTTAGAACTGGCTATACACAAACAGCTTTTCAAACCTTACATGTATTGTTTGCAGCAATTCATAAATCAGGAAGGCTTCTGTTCTTTAATGATAGCACTTGAGTTCAGCAATGTACTTTTCCATTCACAAAAGGTGTTTTTTGTGGAAACAGGAGGAATTTATGGCTGTATCTAGGCATAAGGAAGATGGGAGATAAATTGTAGGAAATCCAAAAGTGGATCATATGATAGAGATCTCAGCTGTGCCTTTGTGAACCTGAAAAATTCTCATCTGATTTCATGTAATCTTCTACATTATTTTTTATTAGACTAAATGCCTCTGAGAGCTCATGGTATTTACATGGCACTGTCATCATACAGTAACAAGTTATTACCCATTATCTGGCATTTTAGGGACAGAGATACTGGTCTATCAAATATTGTGGAAAATAATTGTCACTCTGAATCTTTTGAAGAGATGAGTGGGAGCTAAATGTTTGTAATATCAAGGGTTTATTTCTTCCAATATCCCTTACTTACCCTAGCTACAGAAAGGAATTTTCAGTGTCGTGTCCCCCCCCATTTTGTTGTTGCGTGTGGGGTTATTGTTTTAGGGGTTTTTTTAATTGTTTTTCTGTGTGTGTGTAGTTATTTGCTTATTTGCTTGTCTGTTTTTGCATGATATAAAGATGGTATCGTGTGTACTGGTATTAGATGAAGGGTGCTGGAACATTCACCATGCTTGTCCAAATCCACTTCACAACAACAACAGAAGACAAAAATGTAAAAGCAAAGTAATGTAAGAAATGTGGAAGAACAGGAAAGAGAAAGGCTGTGACTTCTAATAAGACTAGGTGGTTTTCTAATAATCTTGCTATTTAGAAAAGCAAGTTCATCATATTAATGTATTGGCTGTTCTGAGACCTGGCAAATTTGAATCAATTCCAGCTGCTTAAGTCATATGTTTTTAGCTGCCTTTTAAATCTGAGTCTTCTAGGAGAAGACTGTAAAATAGCTTTACCTAAGTTAGGATGTCGGTTTGTTGTGGGTTTTTTTTTTTTTTTTAAATTTTAAGTAATGTAGGGGTTGCGAAAAGTTGGACAGAGAAGGAAAAGGAGACACAAGATTAAGAGCAGGGAAACACTTGAAAGTTTTGTGCTTTGTCTATGTTATCATTTAGATGAAGGTGGGAGGGAGGTAGGCTGGAAGCCTAGCCTGCTTTGTCAGTCATCTCTCTGGACCAGTATGGTCCCATGTGTCAAGACAGATCATAGGAATAATAGTGGTTATGTGGCATTAGGCCGAAAGTCTGTCTTGTCCAGTATATTATCTCTAGATCAGCTAATGGCAGAGTAGGGGAGTAAGATACATTACAGATTGATAGTTCTTCTGAGAGCTTCCAGCAATCAGCTTTAAGGATTTCCTGAGCTATTTCTGGATTGTCATGCTTGACACTTCCTTGATGTGGTTTAATCCTTTAAGTCAACCTATTTCCTCATAGGAACCCCTTAAATTCTGCAGTCTGATGTTGCAATGGTTTGGTTGCAGATTTCCACACAGGAAATCCCAACTCATGTTGTTGAGATTTATTCTTTTTAAACCACTTCTGTTAATCATAAAGAAAAGCACTCCAAAAGTGCAAGTGGGATTTGCTAATTCTCTTATTCTTTAGTTTACCAGGAAAGGCCTCCTCTGTGGCCAATTTTAGATATGAGCTCCATTTTATAATTTTAGCCATCTGAACCTTCTTTTTGCTAAATAGCCTTCATGTCCACACTGTGCTTGAGTGGGATCAGAACATAAATGCAGTGGTAGGTTACAGACTTCTCTTTGTTTCTAAAGGAGTTAACATCAGGTATTTTGGGGTGAGCTAGGACATAAGTATTTCACCTTTTTGCTATTTGTTATTCATTACTGTAAATGTAATAAAAATATTAAATGAGTAGCCTAAAATCAGGTAACTCGGACAGGTATCTTGTGTTAGTGGTAGCCTGATATTTGGGGGTATATTGTGCTTATTGCTAATATCTGAATTAGTGGGAATTTTACATATCCCAATCCTGAAGACAAGCCATTTATTTGAAAGCATAAACACACTTAAGATTTGCAAGAGAACAGACATGCTAATAAGTTTTTAGAACCTTTAATCTCAAACTGCCATGAGCTTTCTTCTAGTTGTTCTGTGAATATCTAGGATGTCGCTGTTTGCCGGTATAATCTAAATGTTCACATTACAAGCACAGAAGGATTTTCCTTTCAACGATGTGAACTGAGATTTATGCCTGGGCTTATGACAGTTGCCCTAACTTCAACTCACTGGGCATGCAGGTAAACCATGACTGTCAAATTTTATTCAGGTTTAGAACTGGGATAAACTCTGCAAGGTACTTTTTATCGCAGAACAATCTGTCTGTGCAAGGTGTACCAGTGCAACACCTCTGCACATATTGCTGTGTTTGCTGCCAGCCCGGATGAGAAAAAAACCGCCCTTAACTCAGAGGAGTTGTTGAAAGCCTGGTGCTGCAGGTGAGCAGCTTGCTCCGCCCTGATGTGTGTGGCTGGAGTGCCCTCTTGTGCCAGTGAGCGCTGGTAATCAGCGGGGGATGCACAAGGTCCCTCGAAACACCTGGCTGCCAGAGAAAGAAGGAAGCTGAAGGCAAAATCCCCTTCCTGCTACAGCCTTTTGCAGCTGCGCTTTAGTCACCAGTGATTTGTTTGTTTCTGTGAAATGATGCAAATAGAAGGACAGCCTTTGGGCTTTTACAGCTTAAAATGTGCTTTGTATTATCTGGAAAATGAGCACTTAGTATTTGTGTTGTGGTGAGGCCCACAAGACCTGTTATGGGGAGGAGCTCCTGGCTGTGCTAGCTGCTGTCTCCGTCCTCAGAGGTAAGGCCCTTGCTGTGCTGTGGAGCTTTAATTGTGTAAGAAAAGTAAGCAACCAAACCTGGATATTTTTTTGCAGGAGAGAAGTTCCATCCTCTCCCCACTCCAAACTTCTCAGCTGTGCTTAATCTGTTTCTAAAATTAGAGATTGAATAAATATGTCTTGATTGGAAAAAATAAGAAAACTTCAAGGGAAGAAAGGGCACAGTGAACAGAACTCAGTGAGCAGAACAGACCCAGGAGGGTTTTGTCACATTTGAAAATGGCAAAGCAAAACTCTGGTGTGGTCTCACTGTTTCAAGATTGCTGTCAGTCAAGAAAAATACCTGCCTATACAAATAAGTTTAATGATTACATAGAAAATTCAGGGGTCATGTCCCACTCATTTGATCAAATGCCTTTTGATCATTCTAAAATTATAGCTGTCCTTTTGAGGGTGTAATTCATAACAGAACTGTAGGGAGTGTAAGTGATGACTAAGCAAGAAAATTGCTCATTGTATTACCAAGTGTGTAAGCAAGAATGTCATAACATTGTAAAAAGAAAAATCCAAACCTAGTTTCTCAATATAGGCCATTGAACTGTATAAACCTAGAAAAAGAAGGACTTGGCACATGTTTTTCCAAGTGTTAGGTACTTTGACTTCAGCTGAAATCCACAGGTAGAGGAAACAAGCAGTATCTCTGCAGTCAGTGGAAAAACAGACTGGGTTTTTTGTTTGTTTTCTACTGTGCTTTTACCTGATTAGCATGTAGATTCAGAAAGCTATTTTTGTCTCATTTTAAACATCCTATTCTTAACATTTGCTCTTGATGTAATATACTGTGAGGATTCCACCCTAACTTTGTTTGATTGAGAGTCCACAGAGGAGAGGCTGGAATGAGAGATACAAAAATGAGGGAATAGCTGGTGAAATGCAAACTGAGCTTAGCTGCACAAAAAAGGAGCAGAGAAACAGGAAAGGAGGGAAAGGATGATATCCTGACTAGAAAATAGATACAGTGTGCTTGAGGACCTGTATGAAAGCAGCTGGGTGTAGAATTTAGCTATTAAAATGCTTTCATCCTGTGCCTGTCTTCCAGCCCTGTTGGTGTGTCTCATTGCATTCTCCACATATGGGTCCTTACCGGACACTCGGCTTGCACCTGCAAACACAGTCACCAGCTCTTGAGCTAGGACAATGTGAGAATCAGATGGAGCTGTGGAAACATTTGTTCTCGCTTATTGAGGCAGACAGTTCTCATAGGTTAGGGCCCTGTGGCAGAAGGGAAGTGAGTACACCGTAAAAATAGTTCATTCACTACTTTACTTTGGTTTAATAAAGATAGGCTTTGTTTACTAGCCCAATGCAAGACATTAACCCAGTTAATAATTACCTTAAATAACACAAATTTGTCTTAAGTTGGTTTTTTTTTCATTAAAGGATCCTATTAATTAACTGCCGGCGCTGCTCAGCAACATGAAAATGTAAAAATATATTTGTTATGTTCCATACTTACTGGATTGTATGTCTTCCACATTAGGTACACTGCTTAAATAAACAGAAGATATTGGAAAGCAAAGCTCTTGCCTGCTGAGGGTTATTCTGAAGACCAGGCTTACTTATTTGTGCAGTGCAAAGATGTAAACACTGGCTTAAGCTCTGATTCTCCTGGTATAGCGCTTAGACTGCAATACCTTCCTACAGAGTGCATTATCAGGAGGTTGAACTCTAATACATTTTTTTGTGTGTGTGTTTTGTTTTTTTTTTTCCCAGATGAACAAGGACCTTCCACATATTTCCAGCTGCAGTTCATCCAAGCAAGTGGTTGTAAACTTAGTCAGAAGTTTGGTTTTTTTTTCAGAGGTTTTGTAATTTTGGAGGTATTTGCCACTTGGCAGGTGAACTTTAATATGTCTGAGAACTTTTCAGATTTCAAATATAGGATCTCAGTCCCTACATGGACACATTGGTTCTTGGCTACTGTTGAAATCAGAGCACAGTTGAGTGCAGCAGCTGGAAGCCTTTGCTTTTAACAAAAGCAAAGGGATTGGTCATGTTGTCCATTCTGCTCTTCATGATGGATTCTTTCCCCAGTTGGAATAGGAAGGAGCTCATCAGGATCCAAGAGCTCCTGTCCCCAAGCAGGAGACAAACAAGCAAGGCAATGGCTCCATACCTTTTACCTGTCTGCCAAGGATGCTGTGGACTAAGCTGTTCTGAGCATGTTGCAGCTCTGTGAGAATGCAGCTTGTAGAGCAGTCATTTTCAGAGGAGCCCAGCCCTAGCAGCCAGGAAGTGGACACCTTTCACTGCAGAGAAAGCTCATGCCAGCTGATGCAAAAGCATGTCTGAATGATGGCACAGCCACAGGTACTGCTCAGAAAGGAGAGCTATTGGTCCCCAGAAAGTCAGTCTGGATACATGTGCCCTCTGAAACTGTGAAGGTGGCTAAAAGCATGTTTGATCACCTTAGATCCATTGCCATTCTAAGTCTCACCTACCCCATTGCCGTACCATGTTGGGGGGGGTCACATTTACAGGAAAGTTGTCTCCCAAAAATGGTTGAACACAGTTTTGCAGAGTCTGGAACATGTGCAGTGATTGTGACTACGATCTTTCAACTACCCCTGTGTTTGTGCAGCAGCACCTGGGTACAACTATTTATGGTATAAAGTCCACAAAAAAGCAGAGGCTATAACATAAGTGGGCCTGGAGTTCACCTCTTGGCACAGATGTTTTTTTGAGCTCATGCCATTAGTAGCACCTACTTGCAACACACCCAGGGTGTACAAGCTGTGATCCCTGGGGGTAATAAACCATAGGATTTAAGAACAAGGTACAAATTAGTTCTAAGCTGAGAGTAGGTGGTTGCTGGAAGAAGTAGGGCTTTTATTTTGCATTAAGTGTGTGGTGTCTACAATCTATGTATTTACAAAACACTCAATATCTGCAGATATGCTTGATTTCAGTAGGTCAGGAAGCAAACACTGGTCACTCATCTATTTGAATAGGTGGTCCTTTATTTGCAAAGACCGAGTTTTGCCAATGTTATTCTTATATGAAAAATTATGGTTTCATATCAGACTGTAAAGCCTTAATGGCCTATTTAATATGCGTTGATCTTTGTGTATGTGAATACAGGATACATACTGGAGTTGTTCAAAAAGGTTTGATTTTGTGGTATTGGTTTCTTTTTTTTTTTTTTTTTTTTTTGGCAAAAAATATTTGAGAATAGTCCAAAATGGGACAAGGCAGCATTGGTAGATGTGACTTTCACAGTCTATGGAGGGTGAAAATATTAGAGGAAGAAAAATATTCCCAGAGGTGTGGTGCACATGTGCAGCTCGTGGGGAATTTCACGAGGAAGGGAAGACACAAATACTTTTATCGGGTCAGTTTTTCCTGCAGATTCCCGACTGTACGAACATTTGCCTTTTTGCATAGCCTTCAGTCTGTGTAGGATTTGTGACTTTCAGTGTGCAGATGAGATATTTGGACATTGTTCTGTTGCCCTGAATAAAATAGATTATTTGGAGTTTGAAAATTTAATTCACTGTCATTCAAAGAGAGAGAGCATAACGTGTAAAGGAGCGCTGTCTGCATACAAAAAATATCAAAGGTAGCCCTTTCAAATGATACTGGGATTCTTTTGTATTTACCGTTTTCTTGTACTTCCAGCAGAGGGCAGCTTTGTGTCACAAAACCGCTTTGCTCATTTTGTGCGACTCCAATGTGAAGTTCATCAGTCATGTTCAACCCTAGTCAGGAAAAAAAAAGTCTTATTCCATGGTAATTTTTCTTGAAAATTACATTAGATTATTTATTTATTTATTCATATAAGAACAAAATAAAAATCCTAGATGGAATCCTACTGGTAATTTTGAAGCTTCCTAGAAATCTAGCCCCCCAAACACACGCATCTTGTTTTCTAAAATGTTGTGAAATTGCCATTGGTTCTTTTCTCCCAGTGCATTTCTTCCCTATTTCTACCATACTGGAATATCTAAGGTGTTTACAGCATTGGCTTCATATGAGGAACCAGGTGATGCACTTACTGCTGCAGAGACTTGAAAAGGTGCTGTTTTGTTAGGTAGCATAAAATACTGTTGTACTAGCAAAATGCAAATATAATTAAGGCCTGAAGGCTAAAAACGGTAAAAAATTTATAATCCTGGCACACAAAACAATGAGGAAAAAAATGAGGTGGTTACATCATGGTAACAAGCCCCAGCAGGGTTAAACACATGCCCATGTTTGTGTAATTCTCAATGCCATTTTGGTTTCAAAGTGACATGTTGTGGCAGTGCCAGAACAGGATGCTCTAAAGCAAAGGAGGCAAATACTTTTCTAATTTATGTGTCATCCCCGGGAATCCTGTTCTTCTGCAACTGCTTCACCTCGTGTTGCTTATGGATGAATTATCAGGACAGTTTGAACCCAGCAGTGGATATACCAGATTTTGCTTCTGTTTCCTTAGTGCCCTGTTTTGCCCTCCATGTGGTTTTGAGATTTGGATTTTACTTTTTTGGGTTTAGTCGTCATTTTGCATCCTGTGCCCTTAAATGCCATTGTGATGAAAACACGTATTTTACAGTTACTTATACCCATTAGCTGGTATTGCTGTTCACTTTACTATCTGCTACACAAATGCACACTAGTGCTCTGAAAAAAAAAAAAAAAAGTGTTGCTTTTCATGCACTATATTTTAGTTTTGTGTACTAACACAATAGTACTGTACTCATCATTATAATCTAATGTTTTGACAATCACTGTGAAATATCACAAGCACAGCCTACCATCAACAAGCCGTGCATCACTGCATTAGGAGATTTTCTAACAGTCTCATCCAGGATAGTGCCTCTTCCTCACTCTCAGGCTGGTTTTGTAGTTTCATATTGTGCTTTCTTAAGGGGGTGGCAGCATTTGCCTTTGCAATTCAAAATCAGCTCTCACTCCCCTCAGTATAAACATTATTATTAAATTTACTGACTGGATGATTCAGTAGTATCTAAAGAAAGAGTGAACTTCATCAAGTCAGGAAGCATAGCCTTCAGTTAACTGGTGAAATGTTAACAAGGACTCTTAACAGCCTCCAGCTTATAACTGGCGTGGCCAATATTGAACCCAGGTCTCCAAAGGTAGAAGACTAGAAAAACTCACCCTGAGGACAGATACCTTTTCTAACTCCCATCACATTTCTAATAGTTAGTAGGGCAGAATAATGTTTCATGACCTTTGGGTTGTCCCATTACCACAACATAATCTAGCTGTGCAAGCTTTGCAAAGGTCACTGTAAAATAAAAATAATTCCTGCTGTGATCCATAACCTCAAACACAAAGGAAAAGTAGTATCTTAATGAATGTAGTGACATTTGCACTATAGGGCACAGTGCAAAGATCATGAGCCATTATTCTGCACTAGTAATAATGTCACCGTTTTATTCTTGCCTAGTGGTTGCTGTATGACATTTGTGCTCACAGGGAAATTCCTGTGAATATCAGCAACTTAAAAATATATAGCCTCAAGGTCCTGTCGTTCTCTCACTGGTCAATGGAAGCTTACCAGTAACTGGGAGTAGGGCTGACCAACATTTCTCATAATCAAAACTGAGGTAGTTTTAAACTGGGTTTGGTGGGCTTTTTTCATGTTAAAAAGTATCTGTTCACTGGACCCCTGATGTTTCCTAACAGATTGTAACAGGTCATTTTATTATATCCATGAGAATTGTCACAACTGTATTTGCAGAAGACATCATATGATGATTTTTTTTTTTAACTTAAGTCCTAATACACCTTGGTACTTGTGCAGTGATTTATGATTTGGGAGACAGATGTTACCTAATACTTTACATTCTTATGTGATTGGTAAATAACTGTTACCTCTGTTTCTCAAACAGAGAAATAGATCAGTTCTGAATTTTCTGACTGACATGACTGGAAGCATGTGACTGAATATACAGAATTCTGAAAAGTAATAACAATGAGGGCCTGATTTCTACAGGTGGGGAAGTCCCTGGTTTTGTCTGATAGACTCTGGTTCTTATGCTGGTAATTTGGAAATGCCCTGGAACCACTTTTTT
>VWZY01007442.1:203651-217794 GCA_013399075.1 Chloroceryle aenea | reverse complement strand
CTAAAGTATGTCAGCGTTGATCAATCTCTGTGAGATTATGACTGATCGCTTGGAAGGAGGTGGAGGGTTTGTGTGCCACTGCAATCCATGTTGGCATTGGTCCCTGGCTGGAAACATACCTTACCAATCAATATGTAATGTACCTCTGATAATACTTGGAAGTGTGAGAAGTACTCCACCCTTCCTTGTGTGTTAAGGAGAAGTCTATCAGGCAGAAAGGAAGTATTTGATTGCTCAGGCAATGGTAGGATCACTTTATTCATTGTTTTGGATAAGATGGTGCCTGCCTCTGGTCTGGCTCCACTGAGGAGGAGATAAATGTTTCCTTCCCCAGTTTCAGCATATGCCTGTATATAGAGCAAAATACAACACCAGTTCAGAAGGAAGGACATAGGCTGCTATTTCTTAAGAACTTGTGGTGACTAAAATAGTCCCCAGTTGCAGGGGTTCATGTTTACAGTTTGAGGAAGAAGGCAGTGTTGTATCATCCAGTGTGCCACCGCCTGATTTATTCTCAAGCATGTATCTCAAATGCTGTGACCAGGGGAAGTTGCCGGTGCAGTAGGTTGTGCAGGTAGAAGAGGGGCCCAAGTTGATCAGGTGCATCCAGTAGTGGGACATTGCTGATCACGGGAACTCAGTAGGTGGGATCTGGTGGTGAAAGACCTGTTGCCTCTGACTCTGATTCACTAAACTCACCTCAACTGTCATGCCAACCCGTGGCTGTCTTGAACAAGGTTTTACCCTGGCTTCAGACAAACATGAAGTGGGAACTGCAATGTGTCCAGCACATGAAACCTAGCAAATTCAGTACTATAGGGCTAACATTCAAGGTGTGCTCCAGAGAGAAAGATGAGGGGAAATACGGGGTCTGCTTCTAATAGGGCTAGCCACTAGGCAGCATGCTCTGATGCTATCCTTATTTTCCTGCTCCTTGTCCAGGAGAGAACAGACAGGCTTGCAGTCTGTAAACATTTGAGTACAGTTCTTCCTGTGGGTGGTAGTATTTAGAAGGTGTCCCGCCTTGCTGCTTTCAGATTGCTATCACCCTCCCCTGATGGGATTAGGAGCCTGGCTTCACAAGCATTGCCTGATCCAACTGGCTTTCATAGAGATGAGGTGGGTAGTGCTGAGAAAACAGGATGGGTGATGACTTTGTAGCTGTGCTAGTTATCTTTGCTTGGGGGAGGGGAGTGAGAGGAAGACACGGGGACAGAGTTAAAAGTTGTAATTTTCATCCATAGCAGGAATTCCTTTAAACATTTGAAGGAAATGGTTAGGGAGCAGACATCTGTCATGCTTTTCTGACTCACTGTCCTGTTTTCAGGCAGCATATCCCCCTGCTTCCCTGCTGCCTGTAGCACTGCCGTCCCCATTTATTTCTGTAGAAAGTTATCACAAGATTTTTCCTCTTTAGAATATAATTAAAAAATAAATGTTGTAATACCTGAAGTTTTGAAATGTACTGAAACCACTGAGAAAATTAACTCTCCTTTTTTAAAAATAAAAGCTACAACACTCGAATTATTTACAACCTGGATGATCTGAGGTGCTCTTATGGGCCCCTTCTTACTCTAAGAAGAGTAAGTGCCCTTTTCCCCCAGACGATCTTATCACAGGATGCCTACAGAGCAGGATAAAGTACAGTTATACCTTATAATGAATGTTTAACTGTCTTGCTCTTCTTCTTCTAGCTTTGGAATACGGAAGACCTGCAGAGGAGAAATATTCTGAATGTATTGGCATCCACAAAAGAGCAGGAATAAATGGGAGATACCAATCTGTGTGTGCTTTCTTCTGAATCTGTTTGCTAACTTTGTTACTAGCATGCTGTTTGGAAGTACTGAGGGACAGACAGCTATCCCTTTCCAAGATTCTGTTATACAGTAGAGTCTAGGGATGAAAGGCTGGTATAACTTTGCAGTATCCTCAAGAAAGTTGCTGTGATTCTGCCACAGGTACTTCTGAAAGCTTGACTTTATATGTATCCATCAGCAGCCAGAAATACTTTCATTTCTGGGTCCGGACTTTTAAGGATCAGCTTAGTCATCAAGGGAAACTCAGTCTTCTCATTTGATAGCCTTTAATTAGACCTGGATGCATATATAAATGCATAGATTATCTACTACCTCCTACTGCAGATGTCTCACTGAAATTAATGAGGTTATTCAAAGAGTAAACTATGAGTAACAATGAATAATATTAATACTCAGCATGACTAATAGTAGTAGGAGGGAGAGTCTTAATGACTTAGACAAGGAGGGTCTGCTGGGAGCTAGCATCTGCTTTGCGTGAACAATATCTTTTCAGGGTGGTGAAGCTGGTTCTCACTTGGTACCAATCATTAAATTACAGCCCCCATTTTATCAAAGACTTCTTGATCTCTGACTTTATGCCTTTCTCAAGGCATAGTTTACATGTGTGGCAGAAAATCAGTCATGCCTAGGCAGTTGGTCTGATCCCTTTTTTGTTTAGTTTCAGTGTACTCTACATCTTTGCAGCAACTTTTTCTTTAGAGATCATGTTTCAAAAAGCCTGTGACAAAGCTCCTCAGAAGGGCTTTTTTTTTTTTTTTCATTGAACGTGGGAGAGAGAGCATGAGATGAGAAACTGGTTAAGCAATAAGAAAAAAAGCAGAATGAGATCATATTTCAAAACAGTTAACGGTTTCTGGTGCAGTGCCTTGGAGTCTGTCTGAGGCTAAGCCGTATTGTTACGTTTGGTGTATATGAAGGATCTGGAAGACTGGAAAAATGAATGTAAAATTAACTGAGAAAAGAATCATTCATTAATGGTTTTAGAAGAACAAAACATTGAATTGTTTCCCATGATACAGAGTTTTAGATGTACAGCTCTCCATAGATATTACTATTTTTTTAAAGTCACTAAACAAAATTGGTGTGTGTGCATTACTGTGAGTGATAGACAGTAAAATAAAATCTGCTGCCATTCTATTCTTCCTTACTCTAATCAGGTTTTTGGTGAAAGATCTGCAGTGTAAATTAGGTTGAGATAGGGATGAAAGAATTAATATACCTCTCCAATACAAAGCAATCTGAATGCCTCCAGAATTAATACTGAAGGGATGAATGTTTCTCATCAGTCTAAAACCTCTAACCTGTTTTTGTTTAGTTCTTATTTCCAGTTCTTGCCACTGCCTCCCCATCTGTGGTAGCCTCTGTTTTTCTCCTGACAGATTTTTTTGGTAGTTTCATGATGCCAATACAAAAATCTGTGAAATCTGCCTAGAGAGATCCTTAGTCAGGCTAGGCTTAGGAAAAGGAGATCAAGAGGTATGGGAAAGAGGCAAGGCTATGTAATTCCAGGGTTTGTCCTGATGTTTAATTTAGATTCTGATATGCCACCTAATTTTAACAGGCTTCATGACTAGAATAATAAATTAAACCAAATAGCTGTATCAGATCGTGGACACTGAAAAACAGGTCATTTCAGGCTGTCTTAGTTGAAAAAGTTGTCTCAGGGATTTATGGTGCAGGTCTGGACTAGAGTAATAGTTAATAGTCCAATCTATTAAATGTCTCCTGTTGGTTAAGGACAAATATATGGGTCAAGATGTGAAAAGATTAGTTCCATTAGAGAATCTCTTTCAGATGCTATTAATATATAATGAAAGCTCAGACCAGAGTAGTTTCTATGTTATGGCCACATCAAAAGCTAAAGTCAGCTTTCTCTTAGCAGTAGTTTTGCAATGTGAATAAATGCTCACCAGAGACTTAGCTGAAGTCACTCAATCCATTTTAATTCTACTTTTCTGTTTTACCAGGCTCCAAGTTTTCAGCTGCTGTAGGCTAGTGTAAAATAATCCCTATGCTGCCTATCCAGAAGGAGAGTATTACTGTAAGTGTCCCCAGGAAACTGGATCATAAGCAGTGTCTACGAGATGTAATTTTAAATCAATTCTTGCTTATATTGTTCTCATCACAAAATTGTCCTGAAGATGATCAGGCTCGATGTGTTTAAATGCAGTTGTCAGCTGCCTGCTTGTCTAGTGACTGCTGTATTGCCTGTTTTGTGCTAGAAGGCTATAGTTTTAAGGTGGTGTAGATCCTGGGGTTCAGTTAGTTACCACAGTGTGCCTTTTGCATGAATTTGGCCAACACAACTACTCCTTTTCTGTTTGGTGGATTAGATAAATAGGCTACTGAGATGTGTTATTTACAGAAGACTCAGCAGGTTGCTTGTTACATGAGGCAATGAAGGTCAGGCAGAAGGGCATTACAAAACTAATGAATGATTATGATTGATGGAACTTTTATTCTTAGGCATGCAAGAATGGAAATGTCTTTTCTAAGAGCTAACAGATGTCATGCCAGAATAACAAGAATGTTCTGTTGATTTATCTGCAAATGGTATTGGGTCTCTGGTGTTGATTAAATAAGTATCTCATAAAGCCAGCAGTTCTATTAGGCGTCTGCAAATGCGAGCAATATCAACAGCTTTCAACAATGCATCAAAACTGAATCCAGATCTCTGGAATATAAACTTTATATAGTCTGTGCATTTTCATGTATCACAGTATTTCACTACGAATGCTCTCTGGTCTTACCATTGCTAAAGTGAACAAATACTAAATGCCCTGTGACTTTCAAGAATAATGTAGCTTACTTGTGATAAATTGCAGTTTGGTGTTTCTTCTCGAGTCTTCCTGGAGTTTTAAAGTCTTAAAGTGAGCAAAGCTGCTGTGTATTGTTATTTATAAACCATCTGTGTGTTAGTCAGCAGCAAACTAAGTTACCTTTTAAAGAAAGTTTAAATATTTGAATAAATTATGGGGGGGAATTGTTTGGGTTTTATCTTGTTTTGTTTCCCTTGTTTTATCTTGATAAACCGTTGAAATGGATTCCGAAATCTCCACTGGAAAAGAATAATGTGCAATTAACTGTTTTATGTGACAGCTGTTAATTGCATCCTTCCTCCTTGCAAAGGAGATCCTTCTGTGTGGTATAACTTTGTTGATATTTCCTAAGTTAGCTCTTTGTTGTTTCTTATAAATAAAGCAGAAGAGAGTGATACTGCAAACAGAAGAGATTCTTGATGCCTTTGGAATTACTCATACACTGTGTTGGAAACTGTGAAGAAATCTTTCTTACTGTGTGTCCTTCTTCTAGTATTTTGAAACAAATAAGCTGCCATCAGCCAGCCAGAATCACCACCGAAGTCTTCAATAAGCAGCTGCTAGGAGCTTGACTTGAAATGAGACAGAGACAAGAAGAGACAAAAATCCGAAGTGGGTGGGAAGAAAAGAAAGCTTTTAGGAGGTAGAATTGCTGGGTTTACTTTTTGCAAGTACATTATTAAAAAAAATCGCTTTGTTTTTCAGGAGGAAAATACTGCTAGTAAAGTAGTTAGAGGTGAACCATTCTGTCAATCTATCTTGGTAGGGCCTGGAAATGTGTTTCAGATCTGCCTTCATTTTATGTTGGTGCTGATTCTTATGTCTGTGAAGTTTTACTGTTGACTTAATTGTGAACAGGCAATTTTCTGCCTCCTTAATGGTTTACAAATCTGTATGTGATAGCTGAGATCTTCAAGTTGCTCTCTAGGGGATGTGCTCTTCATAGAAGACTGCCCATCTGATACTGAGGTATTCAGCTTCATTGTTTAATAGCCAGTAGAGTTAAATGAACATTTTGCAGGTTTAGTAGTCTGTAATTCCAGTAGTCCACACAAGCATGTAGAGACTAACACTGGAGAAATAAATTCTGGAGAAATGACCATATTTACTCAGAACAGTTTTCTCATCATTCCAGTGCTTGCACAACATTAACTATTATAAGTCTTTCTTGCACTGACTGTCATCACATTCTTCAAACTAGAAAGAAAACCAAATCATTGCAAATAGGTTTGAACGCTTGGTGGTGAAGATGTTGGAATGCACAAAATAACTCAAGGGAATACTATTGAAGTGTCTGCTGACTGCCAGTTGTTCACTGACAATGGACAGATTGGTTCAGGATTAAAGGTAGACAAGACCTGGGAACAAACGCATTTTAGTTTGAGGCTCAAACATATTTATTGTTTGTCCATTTTCATTTTTGTCCATTTTTTTTGCTTGCTGTCCATTTTTCTGTGAATTTTTATCAGTTTCTGAGTTCTTGCTTGAGGCAGAAGTGGAAATACCAAAATAATCTGGCAAGATGTAGTATTTCAAACACGAATTAGTCAGCCCAATCAATTAACGGTATTTGCCCCTGACTAACATGGTTATACTGGAATGGCCCTGTGTGCTTGAGAGGGACAATATGAGGGTGGTTACTTAACCATCACTGCAATTGAGAGAAGAGTCTTCAAAATATGGCTTAGTAAATTTAGGCTTATGGATTTCTTGGAAGCAGGGATTGATGGAGGAGAGGGAGTAAGGCTTGGAGTTCAGGAAGTCAAATGTGTTAAATCTTTGTGGTTCTTAAATTACTTATGAAGTTACTTACTTTGGCAATGGGGATGGCCTAAGTAGCTCTCATTTTCAGTCTCTCTTCCTGTGTACATCCCTTTTTCCATCCTCCCATGTACCCCTGCAAGTTCTGCTGCTAGAGCAATGTGTGGGGCAGAGTTGTGGGTAGGAACAGAAGACTGGTCTGTCTGAAAATACTGTTCTGTAATTTGAGTCAGGTCCTGGTGAGGTTCACTCGGGTGTGGTCTCGGTGCAATTGCTCTAGCATTTGTAAGGGGTCGTCGTGTAGGATCAGGTACGAGCAGACAAGGATGTGATGTGGAGGTAATGTAAACTGCTGCTACCACATTTCTGTGTTACAATGCCCTGAAGGACATGGCCCTAGAGTAAGTGGTTGAAAGAAATATATTGCTTGGGGGTTTTGCAACAGGCTGTGCAGTATGAGACTGCTATGAAGAAACAGGCTTGTGTGTGTTTGCTAGACAGCTACTCGCATGATGGGTATCTTGTCTTCTCAGCTCTGGTTTCACAGGAGGAGGGAGGGTGGGAAGTGCCTCAAACCTGGCAGCCACTTGGCAAGTGGAAAGGTATTACATGAGAGCTTGCTTTTGTGCTGTTCTTACCTTTGACCATTTGGAGCAGGAATGACTACATTTGACTTCTAACTGGGCGTGCACGGGGGTAAATACACGCAATACTGGCAGTAACTGAGCAGCAGATCTCTGTAGCAGAGACAGTCTGTTCTTAAGATGGTTGCTGTGGTCGTTCTAAGGTAAATTCTTTCCGGACAGTGTGACTAAGAGAAATGCAAACAATCATTAACTGTGGTTTGAGAGAAATACCTGTCTGGACTCCTCAGAATCCCTCCATCTTTTGCATTTTAAGCAGAATTTTAAGCTTCTGGAACATTTTCTTCACTAAGATTAGACTATTTTCCATAGTTTGCCTTTTTTTTTTTTTTCCCTTCCTATAACTCCAAAAAGGAAAAAAATTGTAGTTTTTTCTTTGTTGTTGTTGTTCTTCTTTGACCTTACTTTCTTGGCCAGCTTCCTCCTCTTCCTCTCTTGCATTTCAAGAATGGAGATAGTTTGAATGGGGAATTTTAAGAACCTGGATTTATTTTCTGGATATAGAAACTTCTTTGTTGTGTTAGGAAACTCTGTAAGAAGATTGCCTTCAATACCATCGCACTGGATTGATATATCCAATTGTAGTGTAAATTAATTACAAACATACAAATTCATGTCTGAATTTGTTTAGCTTTTTGAATCAGTCTAGATATCCTATGCATTAAATATGTATAAATAATGAAAATTATTGAAAATTATTCAGGCTAGATGAGCCATTAACAAAACGTAATGTGGCATAAAGGTACTGTGGCATAAAAATGTTCTTGAAATCTCTGTACCAAGTAATTAACCAAAAAAAAAGGAAGAGATCACAGAGGGTGAAATTTTTAATTTTATTAATGTAACAGCTGGATTTGTTATAGCAAGTCAGAGAACGCTAATGTTTCATTCTTTGTTGATGCTGTAGGTACGGGAAGAACCATCAACACCGTGCATCTGACTAATGGATTTACTTGGGTGATTAATGCCTATTATCTATTTCAGGGTTTGATACTTACTAACCTGATTTTAATACCTTGAAATATTCTGAAATCACCTCAATTTCTTGCAGAATGACTTCTTATGAACAGGGTGGTGCTAATGCAGGCTGGAACATGCAGTAGGTGATAGCATTAGGGAATGGGCCTGCAGAGAAAACAAAAGCAGCTTTGAAAGCTGTTGTTCATTTAAGACATAGCATGATTTTGGAACTATCGGATCCCAGATACAGAGTGATGCTGTTGTCTTTTTTCCCTGTACCTTGTATCATCTATTGGACATAAACACTGTCACACTGAGTGGCCTTATCTGTAACTCAGTAGAGGCACATGGGACATGCACAGAAATAGAAAGTTCCCAAGTCCTAGTTAGAGGCATGACTCCTATTAAAGTTAATGGGAATGAGATGCCTATATGTGTTGGGTATTAGTGTGTGTACATGGCCTGATATTATCTTGCATCAAGATTTGTGATGCTTAGGGGTTTTGCAGTTCCAAATGTATGTTATATTAAAAGTCATTATATAATAATATGAACATGTTTGACTGTAATATTATGCTGTTTCTTCTGTAATACTGTACTTCTCCTTTACCTGTTCCACCTGCCATGCTTCTTTTCTCAACCATGAGCTGTGCTACTTGCACTACTTCTGTTCTGCAAGGAGAACACACTCCTCTGCTTACTCACTCTCTCCTCAAGTCTATATGAGAACACATTCCTCTTCATCTAAAGAAGTCCCAGAGAGTGTCTGCCTTCCTAGTGAGAGAAAGGGAGTTACATTTTGCCAGAGGGATTGCTCCCCACGAGATTCGAGGAGTGTCAGTGTTATCTTTGCCTTATGGCCCTGTGCCAGAGACATGTGCCAGGTTCTTACTTCTCTCAAGTCATGAGGTTAGGGGTAAAAAGAGAAAGATCCCCATATGGTGTCCCGTAGGACAGATCATTTTCATTAAGGCTAACTGACCCAAGTTCTGTTATTATGACTGTCTTCCACTCCCAGTTAATCTCAGAGCTAGCTCAAATATTTCTAAATCCTTCTAAATTTTGTCATATCTGTAACTTTAGAGCCTAGCTCTACAGACCAGTAAAGAGTGCTTCTGTGGCAAAGGCTGCACTGTTTCCCCATTACTATTTGTTAAGACAAAGAAAGTGTCTTACTCTGTCACGCTAGGGAAATTGACTGCTGAGCTGTGAATTGAACTGAATCTGAGTGCCAGCCTCTGCAAGAGTATCCTTCCTGATGGATGTTTGCAACAGGGCGGTTTTCATAGGTGCAATGGGGAATTTGTTGAAGGTGTCTGCCAGGTTCTTCTTTCAGGACTTGGCATGGGTGGCTAAAACAGGTTAATTTAGAAGGAAAGTAAGTGTGGGCACCACTGGGAAAAGTCAAGTGGTGTGGACTGGCTGTCCAGACAGTGCTGTGCAATCTCTTCTTGCTCCTGGGGCTATACACTTGGGTTCTTTCTTTTTCCCATGCCTCTTTAACCCCAGCAGACTTCCAATATGTGCTTGCTAACCTGGAGAACTACAATGAACTTCTTTCCTCACAGCAGAGGAAGGCAAAACTGCGGTCTCGACTGCTCTGCTCCAGGGGTTTATAGGCAGTGAAAGGAATGATCTGGATGTAAAGGCTGCTCTTGTTAGGAGAGTGAGGGAGAAGCCCCGTGCAGGGAGGAATGCATGTGGCAATGTGACCTTGATGGCAGCCTCAGATGTGGCCTGAATCAGCTGTGTGTGCGTTCAGGTGCTTTAACAACTGTCTGTATGAACATGGTGACCTTGAGTCCTGTGGTCTTTGCTAGGAGACTGAGAGCCAAGTAAAGTTCAAGAAACTTGAGGAATATGTCTCTGCAAATTCTGGCATGTCTTGGCCTTTCTTCTTCTGCCAAGCTGAGACTCCAATCATCTACATGATGCTCCCAGCACAAATTCACCCTTTTAACCTCTTAACACACCTTGTATATGTGCGTGCATATCCTCACGCTCTACGGTGAAAGGGAGCCAGCAATGGCAAGCACATTTGGAGAAGGTAAGTGGGTTCAAGTGTTGATGAATCTCCAGGGCTGGTAGGTCTGTAGTTCAAGCAGGCAAACTGAGTAGCTGAAGAAGGAGGAATGCTTTAATACTCTGTAAATTAGCTATGCAGCTTTAAGGCAACTTCCTATAACCTGCAGAACAGAAGATAAAGGTTCACAAACCTTTAGCAGGTTTGTAAGTCTGACATTGAATAATGGTGTTTATATTCCTTGTGGGACACAAGGTTAGGCATTTTTTGTGAGAGCTCCACACATTTAACTATCAGGTGACTGAGGCATGACCTCATATAATATATAAAGACAGAATTATTTATTTCTTATATATCCACTGCAGCCCTGGGTCAGGGCTAAAGCCTAGGATTTCTTGTACTTCTTCCCACAGCCTACCTCGGCCCACAGTTCATGTACTTGCTGTCACAAGTCAGCTAGTCACAGAAAGATTAGCACTTAAAAGATTGGTTGGCACAGTCATGTTACTTTTTCTCTTTATCAGCATTGCTCTGCTCAAAAAAGTACTACTGCAAGTGCAGTTATACCACAGAATCATACTCTAGCTGTCATTTTCTGCCCTCCCAGCCATACGTTTTAAGCGTGTGTGTGTTTGTGGCAAGTAGCAGAGCAAAACAAGATGTCATCTGGGTATGAGTGCATCTGTGTAGGGAATGCTGCTGGAGCAATGCTTGTACCCCAGCAGCACGTTGTCAATGTGCCTTAAGTTCAGGTCATTTTACAGTCTGAAGTCTTTGCTAGCTAGAAGGTAAGTCAGAAGAATTTTGAGCAGAGGGCAGAGGAGAGGAGTATTGCACTGATAACCATAGCCTCATGCCGAATGTGACTTAGCTATAGCTTACAGAAGCTGCTTGGGTGTTTGGAATTGGGAAAGTGCTGTTCTTCCATGTACTAAAAGAAGGAGGACTAAAAGAAATTAAGTTCTGTTGCAGAAGTCTGTCCAGTGCTGGATGTGATAATTGCTGTCCCTGGAGCAGCAAAGGAAATGTGACAGGGTTGGGCATGAATAATTTTTAAAAAGGCCACTATAGAATTGGATCATTTCCTTAGAAAAATGTCATTCTTATCTTTTGGCTTTAGGAGTTCTATAGAATGAGCTATACAATATAAAGCTTCCTAAAGACTTCCACAAGGGGAAATTAGCCAAGTCATGTTCATAGAACTCTACGTCTGTGGTGAAAAGGTAGCAAGAGTCCATTCTGCGGTGAGCTCTCCCACAGCAGCCAGGAGTTACTAAGCCTTTCAAAGGCAATAATGCTTTCAGGCTTTGTGCAACCCCTATCCCCATAAATGACCAAGTAGTTTGTGGGGGTACTTAGAAGAAAATGTTTCAAATAGCCCATTTTCCTGAACTACCAGAGTTTCCATGACAACTTGGCTGTAGTAATTTCCCCTGCCTTTTTTTTTTCTTTTTTTTTTCTTTTTTTTTTTCCTATGCCAATTTCCCAAGAACTGGTAATTTCAGTTAATTCCCTCCTGGGAGTATGAGAGTGTGAGATACTATGTTTGTTTTCCTATGATGAATTCTGCATGAATGGTTTCACCCTGAATGCAGGATGCAGGGAAGGGAAATTTAGAAAAAGCTTATCAAACAAAGGAAGAAGGGAAATAAGAGGGAAGGAATGGTGAATTAAAAAGGCATTTAGAAGTTGCAGAACAATGAGAAGGATATCATTCTCTTGCTATGAATGCCTTAAAATTGTCAATTAGTTACGTTATCTACAATTGTGTCAGTTATGACTGAAAATAGCATTTGAATTATTTGTTGAACTTGACGGTCTTGTAGCAGGAAAAATAGTAATGTCTGTAGCCTACAGATTAAGAACCTACAAATCTATAGTGTAGGCTGCATTTCAGAAGGTTTATGTGAAGTGTATTCTCCACTTCTAATGGAATGGACCATCTTTTCTGTTTTCTTCTCCATAGGAGATCCATGTAGCAAGCTCTGGTAGCAGTTTACAAAACAGACAGTTAACTCTAGAATGTCTTTATCTGAAGTTAATGTCATTTAATGTTGAGGTATATGGGAATTGTACCCTCACAGTTGTAGCTTGAAGGCTCTGTAAGGACCATTAGTGCTCTAGGGTGTGAGATACCATGTTATGCAGTGCCGGAAACTGAAGATCTGTGTGGGTGCTATGTGTTGTGAACTTGTCCTGACAGGTGTGCCCTGCCATCTGGAGTGTATTCATGGGCTGGTGTTTCTCATTCTCAAAACATATAAAGATAATTTTTTATCAAATCTGTCAGCTGTTTAGTATTTTAAAAGAGTACAGGTAGGATTAGACAAAAAAATGCTGTTAGTGTGTTGTACGCAGTAATACTGAGTTATGGCTGTAGTGGTCTTCAAAGACTAAAGAGATGAGATTGGGTAAAACCTCCAGATTTAACTACTGGACTTTGGTCTTACTGAAGGGACTTAAGGTTCACCATTAGGATCTTAGTTTTCAAAATTGCTTAATAAGCAGTATTGCTAAATCAGGTGTTGTTCTGGAGTCCGAGATGAAAGGTTCTGCAAAGCAACTGTCCCCTTTAATCCTGGGTTCCCAAGAAATGGCCCCATTGCCCTTGCTTAGTGTCACCTTGTCTTCAAAGCATTTCACTGATCACTTCAGCATTGAGAAAGAGTTTCAGGTGAATTGTGCCCACTTCATTATCACCTGCTCCATCACACAAACCTTGTCTGCTTTAGGGTTACAGAGAGGGTTACACAAAATGTGTTTAATAACAAGTGGATGAGAGGTGACCTGGTCTCGGGGTTCTCACTCCGGAGAAAACCTTCCTGCTTGGGAAATACAGTATTCACACGTTTTTAGCCAGTAGAGGGAGGTGTTAGACATGCGTAAATCATATACCCTGTGTGAGGTAGCTCTGCCCTTCTTGAAGGAGGAAACCAAGCCCATCCACACGTAAATGGAGGGGTTCCTATTTCCCTCCTACAAGCTATGGCTGTTTTAGTATCTTGTAAAGCTGTTTTCTTCTAGAAGAAGATGACAACTTTGTGTGGAAAATTCTGTAAAAATAAAAGTTGTTATAAGCATACACTAAAAAAAAGCAAGAGTGTATTAATTTATCCAAGCAAAGAAGTGCTCAGGCAAAATAGGTATTGGTGTATCCCATTTACAATGAGAAATAGCTCCCTCCAACCTTTGGTTGATCAACTTTTGTTAATATGTGTGGAAGATAATTTCCTGACACAGTTGGTGAGGGAGCCAACTAGAGAAGTTGCCATTCTGGACCTTCTGCTTGTTAACAGAGAAGGTCTTGTAGGAGATAGAACAGTCAAGGTCATCCTGGGTTTAGTGATAATAGAGTTTTTGATTCTTAAAGAAATAAGGAAGGGGTGTCATCAGAACTGCTAGCTTGGACTTATGTAGGGCAGACTTTGGCCTGTTCAGGATTGACAGTGTCCTTTGAGAGGCTGTCCTGAAGGACAAAGGAGTTCAGGAAGGCTGAACACTCTTCAAGAAGGAAATTTTAAAAGTGCAGGAACAGGCCATCCCCATGTCCCAAAAGACGGGCCAGCAGGGAAGAGACCTGCCTGGCTGAATGGAGAGCTCTGTCTGCAACTCAGGAGCAAAAGGAGAGTTTATGGCCTTTGGAAAAAGGGGCAGGCACTCATGAGGACTACAAAGATGCAGTGAAGCTCTGAAGGAAGAAAATTAGAAAAGCCAAAGCCCCGCTAGAGCTCAATTTAGCTATAGCCGTAAAAGACAACCAAAAATGCTTCTATAAATACATTAACAACAAAAAGAGGGTGAGGGAGAATCTTCATCCTTTATTGGATGCAGTGGGGGAAACATAGTGGCTAGGGATGAGGAAAAGGCTGAGGTGCTTAATGACTTCTTTGCCTCAGTCTTTAATAACAGGACTAGTTGTTTGCTGGGTAGACAGCCCCTCGAGCTGGAACATGGGGATGGGGAACAGAAGGAGGCCTCCATAATCCAAGAGGAAATGGTCAGTGACCTGCTGCACCACCTAGACATACACAGGTCTACGGGGCCAGATGGGTTACACCCAAGAGTGATGGATGTGCTCACCAAGACAGTTTTCATGATTTATCAGCAGTCCTGGCTAAC
>VWZY01007442.1:168243-203359 GCA_013399075.1 Chloroceryle aenea | reverse complement strand
GGAATGGAGTTACATCCAGTTGGTAACAAGTGTTGTTCTCCAGGGCTCAGTGCTGGGCCTACTCTTGTTTAATATCTTTATCAGTGACATTGAAGAGGAGATTGAGAGCATCCTCAGTACATTTGCAGATGACACCAGGTTAGGTGGGAGTATTTATCTTCTTGAGGGTAGAAAAGCTCTGCAGAGGGACCTGGACAGGTTGGATCGATGGGCTGAGGCCAATCACATGGGCTTCAACAAGGCTGAGTGCCAGGTCCTGTACTTGGGCCACAACACCTCCAGGCAATGCTACAGTCTTGGTGAGGAGTGACTGGAAAGCTGCCTGGCAGAAAAGGACCTGGGGGTGTTGATCAACAGCTGGCTGAACATGAGCCAGCAGTGTAGCCAGGTGGTGGCCAAGAAGGCCAACATCTTGGCCTGTGTCAGGAATAGTTCATCCAGCAGGACTAGAGAAGTGATTGTCCCACTGTACGTGGCACTGGTGAGGCCAAACCTTCAGTACCGTGTTCAGTTTTGGGCACCGCAGGGTAAGAAAGACACTGAAGTGCTGGAGCGGGTCAAGAGAAGGGCAACAAAGCTGGTGAAAGGTCTTGAGAATAAGTCCTATGAGGAGCATCTGAGGGAGCTGGGGTCGTTTAGCCTGAAGAAAAGGAGGCTGAGGGGAGAACTCGTCTCTCTACAGCTATCTGAAAAGAGGTTGTAGACGGCCTTAAGTTATCCCATGGAGGTTTAGGGTGGAGATTAGGAAAAACATCTATACTGAAAGGGTTATCAAAGACTGGAACAGACTGCTCAAGGAGGTGGCTGAATGACTATACCTGAATGTAATTAAAAGATGTCGAGATAT
Organism: Chloroceryle aenea; assembly: GCA_013399075.1. Classification (NCBI taxonomy): domain Eukaryota; kingdom Metazoa; phylum Chordata; class Aves; order Coraciiformes; family Cerylidae; genus Chloroceryle; species Chloroceryle aenea. Next base: position 202,512 of record VWZY01007442.1, on the reverse strand, counting down.
GGTGCCTAAGGATATGGTGTAGTAGTGGCCCTGCCAGAGTTACATAACAGTTGGACTTGATAATCTTAAAGGTCTTTTCCAACTATAACGATTCTGTGATTCTGTCTTCAGGTCCCTGTTATAGGACCTGAACATAAGAGCTGTTCTGATAGTACTGGAATTACTATTATGAAGCAATGATCAGTAATGGTAGCACTGAGCTGCAGAGAGTGGATGGAACAGCTACTACATGTTGCATAGTAATGTCAAAGCTAGATTTGTGATCTCTAGCAGTCTGCTTCCCTGCACATTTGTATCACCTGGGAACATAAAAAAGTGAAGGCTTTGTTATAGTTTATTTTTATTGTTTTTATTATTGTATGTAAATGCCATTAATCATTGCAAAAGAGAAAAGGAAAGTGAGACAACAGTGGAAAACCACTACAGACCTAGTAGACCATGTCTGTCTTTATCATGGGCTCAAGCTGATGCAGCTTCTCAAAAGGCTGTGTATATGGGGACACATGGATGTTACTTAAGACATTGTGGAAAAAGGAGCTGCTCTCCATCATGACACTTCTTAGGAAATCTTTTCATATTTCTCCTTGTGTTGAGCAACAGAATTCCAGGTCAGAGAGATAAATTGGGTATTTGAGCTGATACAGTCACGAACTACACCTCTCTTCTCCCTTTTATGCTAAACAAGATTTCTTGGGAGGTGGGTGGGCAGGTTTGCATCAGTGCCTGTTACTTGCTTTAGTTCACTTTTCACCACAAAATGGATTTGACAGTTTGGGAGGCCATCAAACCTCCATGGGAATTGCTGTGTTCACTGCAGACATGTAATGGTTGATGTAATGGCTGATTAATTTAACTCTCTTTGCTTTGTTTGTATCAAGATTAGATTATATTAACAGACTGTAGATCCAAGTATCTTTTGTCTCTTTTCCTGCCACTCAGAGCTTCTTTGGTTGCTGTACTTCGAAGCATAGATACTGTTCAGTTGCAAATATGTGTTTGAGTTTGCTGTGTCCTATAGTTCCATACTTGAGCAGTATCTCATAACCATTTTATCCAAAGGGAAAGAAAAAAAAACTAATTGAAAAAGGTCAGATACTGCCTCAGGCTTTACTTTAACAACCCACTTCTATTGATGTGCCTGAGTAAAGGCTGCAGGGTATGACCTTGATATCTTCTACTTTAAATGTCTCTATTGAATGGATGAAGTGTTCTTTGTGTATAATTTTTTCCTCCTTGCTATTTTAGAGGCTTTACTTTTGTTCTTTAGATTACTTTGGATGCTGACTTAGTACTGTAACATTCTTGTGGCAGGAAATGTCTGTATATGGAAATCTTGCAGCTAGACTTCAGTAATTCCCACACAGACTGTCAGTCCTATGCAGTGACTATGTATACTCTGCCCTCATGTTGGCAAGAGAATTCAATTGTGTTCCTACAATGGGATAGGATTTAAAGCTTTTAGTTGCTTTTGTTTCTTGTAGAAATGATGGCTTCTGGCCATTTGAGTGAGAGTGACATGGCCTCTTACACAGGACTTTTAACCGTGTTAGGGAACTGATCAAGCTTGATTTTAAACCAAAATTACAACCTGATAGAAAAGAGGCTGTAGGACCTGATCTTTTTCCCCTCCCTTCCCCCTTGACAGCTCCAATGCTAATGTACACCTACAGAAATTAAGGGACTTGAGGAAAACCGAGTAACATGTCAGTACAGCCAGACAGATTTAATTGTTGTCTGACTATCTCCCTGCTTTCCTGGCAGACAATGACCAAATATCCATGCAAGCCAATCTCTTAATATCATGATATCACAATTCTAATGGGGATTATTGCTTCTAATATTTATTATAAAATTCCAGGTCCATAAGAGGTAAAGATACTTGGGAAAACTGGAGGTTAGACCTTTCCAGGAGGGTAACAGTCAACACTGTCTCTCCTTGCCCATGACTGGATTTAAAAGAAAGCTATTAAGTTAAGTGAAGGATTGTCTTTTTGGCTGACACATTAGACCCTCCGTGCAATCAGATCATTACTTCATTTGTGAAGTTCCTGGCTATTCTGACATCATTATATTTCCAGACAAAATCTGTCCTCATTCTTTATGTCCTTTATCCACTGCTTACTCTTTGCTGGTCTTTTTTTGCTGTGAATGCTGTCTTTGATCGTCTTTGCCCTGTGGAGTCAATGGAAAAATTCTTACTAACATGGACTAGACCCTTTCCATTTTAATTCTCATATCTAATTTTTTTTTCCTCATGCTGTATGCCTGTGAGGAACACAGCTAGTTCTCATGCCCAAGTGGCACTTCTATCTTTTTTTCAAATTTCAGTTGAAAATTATTTCAAAGTTTTCAGATTTTTATTCAAAAAACCTGCCTATAATTATCTTGGCAGCTACAGATGCTAGCAATGATTCAAGATTTTTTTTCCCTGCTTTTATTGTGTTTGATGTCCAGGTGTGTTTGTTTACTAGATTCTTGGAACAGTGGCTACCTATGTTCTTATGACTTACGTAAAACTTAAGATAATCTATAAATAAAGTATCTGAAAAAAAAAATAAATTGAAATCAACAGAGCAGAATTTTTCTTTGTTTTCTGCTTAGATCCTAATATGATGTTTCCAAAAAGGTCTTCCAAAATGCAAAATTATCCCATTTCTTTTGGCCATGTGTAGTGCCTTTTGCATGAGGGCTGTTTCACTGTCCCCCATTGTAAGATGATAAAACTGGGGTAAATGACCTACCCTCTGCAGGTTATTAGCAGGATCAGGAGCAGAACTTGGATCTGTCTGCTTTTCCCACTCTGATGCTTCCATTTCTCAGAACAGATGCAGATACTATTCATAAAAGTTGCTGAATATTTATTTTTGAGGGTAATTTGTGAGACTGCATTTGAGTTGGTCATAGAAAAGCTATTTAGCAAATGGGAATACTGGGAATACTTTTTTTTTTTTTCATAAGTTGCCAGGGTGTTGAAGGCACTGATGGCTATATGCAGTCTCCCCCAGGGGCTCCCCCTACCCTGCCCACGGCCCAGGTCCCCATTTCAGCCCAGCCTAGGGCTGTAGGTCCCTCACCCAGTGATGCTGCAGTAGGTCCCGTCTCCAGCTCCCCACAGCCCTTCCCTGCACAGCCATGGGCCTTCCTGCACCTTGACTAAGTCACAGGAGTTGATGCATTTTCAGGTCTGCTTCATCATGACAATTCCTCTTCTCTGGCAGTGGTCAATATGGGATGCTGTAGGGGAAGGCACAGCATGCCTTTAATTAGTATGTGTGAGATAATGTGTTCCTCAAAGGAACCTCCTCCTTGTTGCAATGCAATGTCTAAATACTAAGACCAGGAGCGTGTAGTTAGTTGTCTTTCCCTTTTGGAAAAGTGGTTACTGTTACTCTATAAATGTGTAAACCATGGTAGAGTCTTGCCTAATTCATAGTTTCAGTGTCACTGACTGTTGGGTTTGGCTGAAATACTTATATTCTCTATAACAACATTCTTATCAGCTCTGAATTTATCATCTTACAGTTTGCTTCAACATTTTCTGGTACTTTAGTTATGAGGTAATGGAATTTTAAACTTTACATATTTTTTTTTTTTTTAACCAAACAACATTTTATATACTTGTATCACCTTGCCCCATTCATCTTTTCTGTAAAATCAACCATAAAAGGGAGCCAAGATCCTGTCTAATTCAGATCTGAGAAACCAGGCAGTGGAATTGTGTGTGGAAATATCTTCTATGAAGCCTGGCAATTGAGCAAGCACTTTAAATGTCTGTAGTCCCTAAAATGAGACATAATACCCAGTTGTCCTGATCCTGTGATGCCCCTGGAACCTGTGGGCTCCATCCGTCTGGGTTGCACTGTCATCTGGAAACTCTGGATGCACCTTTGCTTCAGTTTAACTAGTTGCCAGTTGTTGGTTGAGCTGCAGTAACTGACCGTATCACGCACCTGTCCAAATTTCAAAGAAATCATGTTGGCTTAGACCCACAGCAACGAGTTTAGCAGTGTAATGCCCAGTCCTTGCTTTCTTAAATAAGCATGTAAATGAACGAGGGTTAAAATTTCCTGGCATTTGTTTTAATGCATTTAAAACCAATGAGCTTGACTGTTCTTTCCATGCACATTGTGGGGTCATGAACATGCTGCCAAAGGCTGTGGGAGATGACAAAATGACAGTCTACTGGGTGCTAGCAAAGGCAGCACCAGAGGATAGATGAAGACAATTCTTCAGGGAAGAGTTGGGCCTGGTAAAGTCGAAAGTCCCCAGTGATAGTTTCAGGTGGACTGCTACATGCAGGCAATAGTACTGCCTTCCACTGAATGGCTCAGGTTGCCCTCTATTGTATACAAAAGTAAACAAGAATTAGCCACCACACCTTCTGTATACAAAAGTAAACAAGAATTAGCCACCACACCTTCCTATTCTTACATCTAGAGCTGAGCTGATATCTTTGTTAGCTCACTTTTCTATTCTTTAGATTTTTGTTTTCCATTTTCCTTCTTCAGTCCTCTCAGGGTGGTGCTTTTGTTTTTGTTGTTTGTTTTTTTTTTTTCCTCATTCTTTGCCCCTTTTTATTTCTGTTTCCTTATGCCAGACACTCTAAGAGCTCAAGATAAACATTTCAGAGGATTGCTATCTGGGCAAGGCAAACCTTTTGTGGCCAGGAAAAACATTTCAGCTGTATGAAAATATTGTGGCTGAAACCATAGAACTAGCAGGTGACACTGCAGTGAAGAAACCACACGGATATTCTACACAAATACTAAATACCAGGAAATGTAAACGAGTTCTCTTTGTTGCAAGGTTAACTCAAATCACTGCTTATGTGGCATCTCTGTTCTGTGCTGATGGACTAGAGAGAATTTTCAACAACGCCAGGACTTTGGACTGCCTTGTGTGGCCATTCCGAGGTTTCTGTATGTTATCTTAAGCTTTCCTGGCAGTTCAGTCCCTGCCATTTTGCACTTGGTGTCCCGTTCAAAGTTGTTACCAAAAGGGCATTTCACACCTGTCAAAGCCCTGAGGCTCAGCAAAGCACCCAGTCTCATACCTGAGGTAATGAGCTGCTGCCATTATAGTCTCTGCTGTTCTGGGTAGCCTCTGCCTTCTCCTCCTTCCCCTACTGAAGGTTGTATTGATCTTAGCAGCTGAAGCAAATTGCCTTTCAGAGTTGGATATGTGCCTTGACACTGACTGAATGGAAGCCCGCAGCTGGAAGTATGTGCCATGCTGGAAGTAATTAATTTCAGTCAAGCTGTAGTCTGTGACCACCTCTACTTGTGCCCAGAAAGTTCAGGAAAGTTCTCCATCAATACCTTTCATATAAATTCAGCTCAGTGCAGTTGTACCAAGAATTGCAGGATGTAACCCACTTCCCTGATGTTGGAAAGGGTGTGGATGTGGCAGCTTTCACTTGCCTGGGGTCAATTGGAGTGATCTGAGTGAAAACAAAGGAACTGCTTTTATGTCCTTATCTCTATTCTTATGAAAAGACCAACGTCTCTTAGCTGTGTGCCTCAGTGTTATTCCATAACTTCCATCTGTCCACTTGGTTAATTAGGCCTATTAGTATCTTCTCTCTGAAAAGCTCCCACCCATTAAATAGTAGAAGTTCAAATTGCTGAAACATGTTCTCTGTTCAAAAGAAGCCTGTGATACAAATAGGTCTATCATCATATGACAGTATAATCTTTCCAAACAGTGCACTGACAGGATATAATAAGGATGTGTACATGTCTGTTCACATAAGGACACTTCTTACTCTTATTTTTTATTAAGGAAGAGGAGTGATCAAAATTAAGCCTACTTTTTATTTCAGCATAATCCTGATGACTGAGTATATACTGATCATCCCTTCTTGAAAAGTATTTTTCTTTCTCAGACAACCTGGAAATAAAGCACAAACAGGGAGGACTTTCTAGTATTATTTTAATCAGACTAAAAATAAAATAAAAACAAACAAACAGCATTTTGAAAGCATCATTATTTTGATTTACTGCTGGCAAAATCACTGGTGAAAATAATTCACCAGGTCTATGATGACTAACACTTCAGAATTTCTTAAGGTGGAAAAAGGAAATGAGAACAGATAGCCTAATGATAGCTTGTCCACACACTGGTTCTGTGTCTCTGGAGGAGGTGCTACCCAGGTTACTGTGCCATTAAGGTTCAGGACAGTTGCCCATTGTGGCCACAGTTCATGACAGCAAAGCTGTTTCAGCTTGTACATCTTATTCTAGCCCACCTCAGCAAAACAAGCTCTAGATGCAGAACTGAACTTCTGCCACTGATGTCTGAACAGACTGAGCCAGGAGGGAGTTATTGAAATGACACCACATGTCTTCTTAGATTGTTCCTCCTCTGTTGTGTCGCTGCCTTGAAGTCAGTTCTGCATCAGTGCTCCATTATTTTCAAAGGAGGAGGTGGCAGTGGAGTTGTACCTGAAGTACTGCTGCCGTCATCTCAGCCCTGCCTGTTGTGTCCTGCTCTTTGACCATGTGGGATGAACAGTGAACCTGGGTAAGAGCTTTTTGGCTCCTGCTTTGTGCTCTGTTATGCCTCCCCTTCGGAAGAACTGGTGGAGATGAGTACTGTGAGAGTTGTACATACCACTTCCTGGTAGAAAATGCAGAAGTATTAGCCTAAAAGTGGTGGTTGATATTATTTTCCCATGCAAAAGATGAAGGTATTCTGCTGTAAAGCACTTCCCTAGTGGGGCTATTTCAGTTCCATTTGTTCCATAACTACAAAAACTTTAGCTTGATCCTACATGTGAACATGATTTTTGGAGCAAGCAAACTCCAGAGAGAAAAATTTAAGAAATAACATATGGTGTCCAGAACACTTTCCTATCAAATGTTTGTATTAATGAATTAAGTCATGGGATTTAAATTTCAGCACTGGTTTGCAACTTGATCTCTATGATTTCTGAACTGATTTTTTTTTATTTCCCCCCCCTTCCTTTTGAAAATATCAGTTATGGGGTAGGCAGTGTAGGAGGTATTTAAAAGGAAATTTGCTAGGTGTAAAGTCTCTTAAGTATCAGGCTTGACGGCTCTGGCTGGATACTGATATTGCAAATCACCAGTGGAAATTCAGCCAAAGAACTTGAATGATGTGCTCAGAATTAGAGCATATTTCTAATGGTCAGCGATAAAGGCCATGTCTCTTAAGTGTCAGTCCTGTGGTTTGAGTGTGGTGGCATCATTGCTTTTCCATTCTGGTGATAAAATCATGAAACATTACAGCATATGGAATCCAGGCTTATTTTAAATCCTCCATATTTTTTTTTTTTTTTTGATTGTGTGGCTTAGGTACCTTTTAGGATCCAGTAAATTGCTTAATTCCCTAAAAAAAAGCATTTAAAACCAATAAGCAAAATCAGATCTGAATGACTTTTAACAGAAACGGTGAAGAGAAGAGGGATTGCAGTATGGGGGCTGACTCTTCAAAGTCTGTGGACATATGTATTCACTTGGCTGGGAGTTTGGAAAATACCAGTGTGGTGAGGGTGAGGACAGTCTGTAAAAGCCTGTGTGGTTTTATTCTTGGCTTGTATGTTTTCACTGTCAATGAAAATGCAACATGTGATTCAGTTTCCCTGAATTGAGTGCAAAGGCCACAGGTGTTAAATTTGGGGGTGGTTTGTATTGCCACCTTAGATCCAGAAGCACTATGGAGGTTGTGTAGGTGCTAGGGTAAGAACAACTGTGCCTCTGACACAGCTCCACCCCATCTGCTTGCCAGGAAGACTTGAGAGTGGGTGTCTACAGAAAGAAAAGTTCTGGGCATGGGTAAATGGGTCTGAGAAGATCTGCTGCACTGAAACTTCGCTGTAGCGCAGGAAACATCTGGTTTCATCCTCATTTTTTTTTATGTCCTGTGCTAAACACCAAATCTGTGAGTGCTTATGCATGTACTTAACTCTACTACTGTAAATAATTCTATTCAACTCAATAGGGTTATTCATAGTCAAGCTGAGCATGTGTGTTCAATGTTTGCAGGATCAGACAGTGCAGAAGCTGGCTGCTGCACCATTTAGGGCTGGTAATTCCATCCCTTAGGCCCTGGTGTCCTTGTATGGAATGATTTCATTTTATACAGACTTTGCTTCATTTTCCACATGTCAGCTCTCAGTATGTGTGCTATTAGTACTCACCAGTGCTGAATACTTCTGCCTTAGGTATTGCATGAAAAGAAAGCAACTTAAAACTTAAAACTGAATGCACATTTAAATTCAATTCCTGTCCAGTATGCTGCCCTGTTCTAAAACATTCAGAATACTTTAATGCTGATAACAACCTTCACTTTAGACAAAGAGGCCTGACTGATTTTTTCTCTTTTCTTTTAACTGACTTGCATCATGTAAACTGCCAGAAACCACAGCAAAGGTTTGGGATGTGTAAATACAATGAAAAGCACCCCCCCTCGTAAGGAGCTTGCAGTCAAACATCAAGTTGTGACAGCTTGAGAGGAGGCACATGATCGTCTGGGTTTGGCCGAAAAGGAATTGAATGAAAGCACGATGTGGATAAGGTGAAGCTTTAGAAAGTGTCAAATTAAAGGATTAAAGAAAAGTTTGTGCTTTGCATAAGGGTTAGATATGAAGAAAAATGTGGTCGTAGAAAACAGAGCTGCAAGGGACCAAGAGCAATTACTCATTACTGTCCCAATTGTTTTCAGTTGTAATCTTCCAGAACGCTCACAGTTCTCTCCAGTTTGACATTGTTTGCAGATGTAGTAAGTCTCTACCAGTTTCCAGCTCACAACTACACATACTGACTGGCTGGCACTCTTAGAGCAGTGCTCTGCGTAATGCAGGTTGATACACTTTCCAGCTGGGCAATTAATTTCTTATTGAGAACCCATCATTCTGAGCATAGTTTGTCAATGTTGTTTTGCCTCTGTCATATGACATTATTGTGGCTTGCCTGCGGAGACTGTTACGTGATACAGTGTCAAAGCCTTAAGAAGGCTACAATAGTTCATATCTCTTCTGGGTTTTAGGCTTGCTGCTTGTCTTAAAGAAAATAACTTGGACTAAAGAGACTTGTTACTGGCAGATCCCTGATGATGTGTCCTTGTCTTTGAGGTGCTTTTATAAAAGTTGACTGATTCGTTCTGCTGCCTTTCCAAAAACTGAAGTGTTGGGCTAAGTGCTCTGCCATTTCTAGGATCCTCATTTCTCTCTATTTTTACAGATAAGCACAGTTTTCACTCTTTATTGTTTATCAGAAACCTCTTTCATCCTCCATAAGTTCTCACAGATAATTGCTCATGTCTCTGAAATAGCTTTGGGCAGTTCCTAAACATATTCTGGGACAAACCGGGCTCAAGTCAAAACCCTGGTCTGTTCTCTTTCTTTCCTTCTGTGCTTTGTTGAGTATATTTTGTCTAATCCCAAATGATTAACAAGTGTCTGCTAAACAGATTAGTGGTCTGTAAAGCAATGTCACTGTAAAGGGCTTATGTTGTTGCTGTGTATAGGTAGTAAGTCAATAATATGCTGAACTAATAGAGAGGCCAAGTAATTGCTGGAGATTTTAGAAGCCTCAACAAGCAGAGAATGCTGAGTAGAAAAGAAGTGATAGTGGAAGAGCTCAAAGGTGGAGGATGTCACAAAGGAAGTGTTTTGCCAAGGTTATGCTGTCAGTGGAGCAAATCTACAGTCCCAAAAACCACAGAATAGAAGATTGCAGTGTCTGTAGTATTGCAAAGTTAAACATTGATGCCTCTGGATTCAGTGGTGTCCTAGAGAGTTTTATTTGCTTTGGAAAAAGGTGGAGACTTCAGTATAGCCTGGATGCAAAGATCCATAGAGAAGGCCATGTCACTAATGGCTGTTACAGGCTTGAGATGTTGGGCCCAGTTCACAAGTAACAGGCTGCCTCTCCTCTGTGCTGCATATGACATAATGTTTTGCTCTGACCAGCTCAGGTATGCTGAAAGCAGTTAAAAGCTTTGACTATGATGACAATTACATGTATTTTTGTTGAAATGTACTAGTTGTCACTCAGTCTGTGTGGAAATAAAAAGAGACAAATATAAAATGCAATGATACAGGACAGTGTATACAATAATGTATGAAATTGTTCTTGTTTCATCCTCTATCCCCTGTTTTCTATGGATGGAAGCATAAAGCTCAGTGGTGTAGCTCTTCTTCATGAATATTCTTACCTCTGTAAGACAAAGTTTTGAAGGAACTGGTCTCCAGTTCAAGCCCACTTATTTTGAGCATTTTGCTTAGTTACAGAATCTGCTTAGTTACGTGAAGTGATATCTTTGACTTTTTTTTTTATTTTTTTATTTTTTTTTCTTTGTCAGGATGAAGTATAAAAGGTAGTGTCTTTTTCTTCCCTTTGCTCGTTGTCTTTCTAAAGAGATTTAGTTACAGCTTAATTCAAATGTCTGTATCTAACCCACTTTCAAGAATATTTAGCCTGTTTTCTGTGGTCATTTCTTGTGAAGGGGGCTTGGAAATCTAACACCGGTTAACAAAAACATACTCAGATATCACACCCTGGTTTCAGCTAACCTGAAAGTTCTAGCTTCCTAACTGTTAATTACAGTGCATGATCTTGTTACCAAGGATGATGAAACTCATTCATCTGTCTGCTAAACAAAGAGCTTTGTGGAGGGTTTTGTTGTTTTTTTTTTCTTTTTTTTTTTTTTTTTCTTTTCACTTGCTTTGTTCCAGCATTGCTTTATACTGTCAGTGTGTAATTTGCTCTGATTTATTCTGTTATTAATTCTCATGCAGGCTGCATTTTAGCGGTCATTTTTAATGATGGGCATCTGAAACACATGTGCACACTACAGTGAAGGATACCAAAGTCTACACATCACAGATACTGAGTAATCTGCAAAGCAGATACACCTTTGTTTTACTGTTGAAAAGTTAGAAATGGCTTCTTGACTGGAGTCATAAAGTTATTTAAAGACTAGGGTCATTTTCGTCTCTGTGCATGCTTCCTGAACAGATGTAGTTTTCCATTCTAACTGTGGTGCTTTATCAATTGTTGGTATGGAGATAGTGTAAAGGTGAAACAGCTAATCAGAATGCTGATAAACACCAAATATTGGAAAAATTGAAGAATGTGTTTGTGAAAAGGGAGGGGAAATAATTTTCTATTTCTTTATTTTGCTGCTAGTTGAACTATCTTGACTATGGCTGTTGTCAGCAGGTGAAAAGGTAGCTGATTAGAGGAATGACATATACTTCTCAGGTATTACAGAAACAAACTTAGAGTTCCTAGGTGGCTCTTTTAGTCAGGTGAGCTGCAGAATTTGAGTTTAATTAAAGTTTTGTGCATTCAAAAATTATTTATTTTCATAACACAGTGAAATAATACATTTCAATGATAAATTAATTTAATACATTCACAAGTAAAGAGAAAAAATGACTGTTTGTATGTGGTGTAATCACAATGACTTTGGAAATCCACGACAGTTTAATACATTTGCAAAAGACAGAGTTCTTCAGACATACAAAACGTTGTCAGTATGGCAATCAATCAAATGCTGTGCCATCCTCTTGGTGGTCACTCCAGGTAATGGTTAAGATCTACAAGACTGAAAAGATGATAATCCTTAGTCTAGGAAAGAGAATACAGAAGAAATATGAACGAAGTCATCAAATACAGACAAGATAGCATCAAAAGGGGAAAAGAATGAGTGCATATGTTATCTGTGCATAGCACTTGGGTGGCAGAAAATGATGTTTAGACTGGATGCTAGCAAGGCCTCATTTAATAGCTGAGGTAGCACTCACAGTGATTCTGCAACCCTTAGGGGACAAAGAAAAAACCTGCACAATCACTGTGTCAAGATTCATATTGGTACTGCTCCTGTCTTAGGGCAGGAGAGAGACTTCTAGATGAGGTTCCTTCTGGACCTGTATTCTCTAAATGAGGCCAAACCAACCAGAACCCCTTCAGGCATTTAGGACAGCAATGGCTTTCAGAAATTCAGCAGCACACTGTGAGAAAAACCTGTATGTGTAGGGAATCTCCATTTAGGTGGTTAAGCATTATCTGATCGTCTTGAGTTTCAGGGATATGTACCACAGGCCAGGATCATGTCATTGTGAATGAGGAAATAGGCATCCTATGAGAATTCCCTTGAACCCTGGGGAAAAAAATACAACCAACCAAATAAATAAATGCTGTTTTCCAGATCAGTATATTTTTAAGACTCCTACTGAAATTTGTTGGAGCACTTTGAAGCTACTTTGAAGAAGGAACTAATAGGATGAGCTGCAATCAGCTTATCTTACACATATGAGCGTCGTGAAAGATGCTGTCCATATTCTTCAGCACTTACCACTTTGGTACCTGGGTTCTGCTCATGAGAGTCTTCCTTCACTAACAGGTCTCCTTCAGGAAGGAAAATTGCCATTTGAGCTGCATGATGTCCAAACTTGTTTCTGAGGCCTGAACTCACAACTTGAGTGCTTTTGTTTGTGAACTCTGAAAGATAACTTGTATCCCCTCTCTCCGTGTTTGGTTCCAGCAGACAGAGGTGTGGAACCTGAAGAAAACCAGAGAAAAAGAAATGCATATGCTCATCTCTGTAGATAATGGACCAGTGCAAAATATGTAACCTGTGTATGGTAGGTTTCTTACCTTTTTAAATTTTAGTTCCAAATGCTATGAAGAACACTGACATTTACACCGTAAAAATGAGAAAGACATTTTATGGTGACCAGTGATAATCTACTTAATTTAGAGTATTTTCTGAAATCACCATTTATGACTTTGTAGAGAAAGATTCTCTGTCTTCTTACTGTGGTATATGCTATATTTATCCACAAAGCTTTCAAATGGATTTTAAATACCCCAGAAGGAATAAAGGGTTAAAATTAAATGAATAGCAGTTGATACAGAGCTGTCAGTATGTAAGGTGCTGCCTTCTGTAATGAGAAGTCTAATTCTTCTCATCTCTTCTACTTTGTGTGTTTCATTAGAAGCAGACACAAACAAGATAGAATCAGACGATCATTTAGGTTGGAAGAGACCCTTAAGATCATCGCGTTCAACCATAAACCTAACATTGCTAAGTCCACCATGACCCAAAGTTCCACATCTTCCTTTAAATACCTGCAGAGCTGGTGACTCAACCACTTCACTGAGCAGCCAGTTCTAGTGCTTGATAACCCTTTCAGAGATGAAAGATTGTAATGAGCAAAATATTTTCTCCTCAGAATTCATAGGTGCATGTAATGAACAGTGGTGCAGCTCAGTGCAAGAAAGCCATTTACTGGCCCATTTGTGTAGTACTGCCTGCTGGGGCACCTGAAGAGAAATATACTTGGGAATTGGCAGTGTAAGTATCAAACTGAGCAACTGTGGCTTCCTGCTATATGCTGTAACAGGTAGGGGAGAGGTGCTGCTAGTGTCTCAGCTGCGTATGAGGTATTCACTTGGTGAAGCCACAGACATCTTCAACCATCTTACCTCCTGTCCATTAAGGAGCCACTTGTGTTATGAATTGCTTGGAAGTGTAACTAATGTAGTGATATGCTACAGGAAATTTTAGAATGTGGCAAAAGAGGGCAAAGTGAAAAATCCAAATCTGGTATTAGGCCTTGGTAAGGATGTGTTCCTGACAGGATATGTTTTTCAAATATGTGTTTAATGGCTGAGGTTGAATCACCTGATATTCAGTGAAGCTTAGTTTGGGATCCTCAAAGATAGACAGCTGCCCAAATTCCTCAGATTAGGAATTAGGCAGGGGTAAAATACTACTGACAAGTACTGATAAGTAATTTTCTGAGCCGCTCTCTCTGGATGACAGGCATGCAGGTGAAAGTTCAATGGGATGCTGGAGTATGAGTGAATGTGTTTGCTTTATGTATTTGAAAGAGCTGTTCTTGGCACAGCACTAAGCAGAACATGTTTTTACCTGCTCTTGCTTATTTTACAAGTATTTCAAGGATCAGATAATTTAAAAAATATTTTAATTTATTTTCTTGTGGGATCTTAAATACGTGACAGGATGAAAGCATGATAACTCTGCAGCATCTGCTCTGAATGCAGCTGTCTGCAGAAGGATTCTGCTTAAATTATGCCAACCTGAGGGAGCTCTGTTTATGCTAAAAGTGACAATCTGTCCCAGGATTTTAATACAAAATTACATCTTTTTTCTTGTGTAAAGGAAAGAAAGTACTTTAAAGTGGGATGTAAAACATTACAGCAGTACTTGTGTGTGTGTTGGAGGGAGGAAGGGTTTTTCTGAAGCTTATCAAATATGTTTAAAGACCAAATAATTCTTTCTGTAAGTAGAACTAACTAACTGTAAGAAAACTTTGTTAAGCATGGTTCCCAGTTCTGATTTTGCTTATTTGTGCTTATGTAAATCTGAGTATCCTCACTGAAGTCACTGGAGCTGCACTGAATTAAGCGATTGCAGAATTTACATCAAATGGTCCCCAGAGCTGTTTGTGCTGCTGTAAGCAGTTACAATTCATAACAGTAAATGAGCTAATAATGTGTATGGGACATCCTTTCTGGATAGTATGTGATACAGAGACTGTCAGTCTAGTTCTCATGAATGGAATTTTCTACATCAATACTGAAAAAATCTCATTTCCTCTTAGTGGAACGTAGGAAATTTAGAGATACAGGAAATTCACTTGTAGATAAAAAAAAAAATAAATCAAATCTTCATTGGTATCTGGGTGATATTCTTGTAATCTTTTTTACAGTCCTCAGTTAAGACATAAAGCTGACAATCTTTCCAGTGATTTCTGTCAGCCAGAATAGGCCCAACGTTAAGAGGCCCTGTTACTGCAAAACTAGCTTTTTTTCTTTCTGGTCTGAGGAGCAGAAACAATATTTTATTTGGATTGCCCTGTCTCTAGGGAAATAATAACGTGCACATGCACCCTTTGAACTAGTTAGGCATTTGATGCAATGTTTTGGTAAACTAACAGTGTTCCATGCAAAGCATTAGATTTACTGTATCAAATGTTAGATGGGGTTAGTTTGATCAGAGAGTTTTCCTTAGGCAACAGCTAACCACAAAGCTAAAGGAAATCAAAGCAAGAATCGAAACGTTTTATGGAAAGTCATCAGTCTTTTTTCTGCCTTGCATCCTCTCTCTTGTTCTCTGATTTTATTAATTCGTCATTGTAGTGAGTCTTCAGTCACCTATCCTTCAGCTGCAAACAACATCACCCCATTGCCAATTTTGCATTTCCAGGAAAAAAAGCTATTGCTTTAAGTACAAGCCTGCAATTCTTTTTTTTATTTCTCCTTCATTAAAATTGAGCAATGGGCATCAAGTACTGTTCTTTCAGGAGTGTTAAACTAATAAAAGGTGTCATAGCTGTTTGCACTTATTAGATCAAAAATGTATACTTAGTATATCCAACACGTATAGCACTTAAGAGTGTGAAGGTGCCATATAAAACATACATTGTATTAAAACCAATGATACTGGCATTTAACCATGAGGATGGATATCCAGGTACGAACGTATCTACTGGGTAAGCTTGGAAAATAGTTAAGCTTGACTGACTACTTACAGGAAAAGAAACTCAGTGTAAATACCTTAATGGGTGTAGAAAGTTCATGACTGGTCAGATTATTTTTTCACAAATAATATCCTTTGGAAGAACAGCAGAAATATAATACCCGGCTTGAAGTTTTGATAAGGAGTTATTAAATGACTTCTATTTCTACAAAGCTGTTCCAATAAGTTAACATAAGAAGCAAACATTATACGCACAGTAGTCAATAAACAGAAGGGTGGTTTCAACCTATCAGCAGTGGTTTGTGTGACATAGGCTCAGGCTGCCGGCGTGAGGCAGTGTACTTTGGTACAACATAGAACAGTGAATGCAAATCAATCTTTACTCTGGAAGCAGAGAGGCTATAATGCTTACCCTAATTCCAAATAGATGAGCTCAGGCCAACTGTTCGATTTCTTTATGCCTGTGGCCAGTCTTGGCCAACATAACTGAAGCCAGGTCTGGCACTAAAAGCTACAATGGTTACTGGCCTTTGGCCACTTCACTATTATGTTTGTGCTATGTCATTATTATGAGAGACTACAAGCACAAAATACACAAGACACTGTTCTCTGGAACCCTTTTACTGTGCTCCATGTCCTACAGATGCTGTACTGAAGGTCAGATTTACATGTTTTCCTTTGCAATAATAATTTTCTATTCCATAAATTCATTACCATTTTAAAACAATGTGTCACTGCTTCTCAACTTTGCCACCTTGCCACCTTTCCATTAAAATCTTATGTCTCTTTTAGGACTGCCTTTATTAGAGGAACAGTTAAAGAGAGGCACTAGTGGTTTTGCGACTGCATGTGAAACGAGTACATGCTGCTGGGAGGTAGTCCAGGTGCCCACCAGGAATGATCAGGAGTAGCAGCAGAACTTAAGGTTTTTTAAGGAACTTTCTTTGTTGAAAGAAAAAATTATTTATAATCACAGTCTGGAAGCTTGAAATCCTGGAAAGCTTTTGATTAGTGAGTCATTGCTTTTTTTTTAATGAATATTTAAGGAGAATGACATTGCCCATGTGGGAAGTATGCCTTTCAGTTGAAGGTGGTGATCCTAGATTTTGTGCCAAAAATAAGAGTGGCTTATGAAATAATGGTTTTCCTGATGGGCCAGCAGAACTCAGTCCTGCCTTCCTTGGCTGCATGTGACCTCACCCCAGAGCACTGTGAAGAGGGAGCACTTCACTGATGCAGGATGGCTTGCTAGGAACTTCTTTTCTGAACACTGAAGGAGCACAGAAGTACATCTTTAAAAATGCAGATTTTATTTTTAAAAAGCTGCAAGCAGAGACCTCTTCCTCAGACTGACATACTTACACTACAGTCACCATCACTTACACTACATGCCACTACAGTGTGAGTAACAACTGCAAAGGCTTTGGTCTCACAACCTTCCTTGGATCCTAGACATATCCATTGGATAGGAGCAAGGATGGATTTCATGACTACCTAAACAGGCACAGGATGTTGAGTTTGATAGCTTGACAGGCCTTCAATAGGCCTAGATTTTATATTTCCATTGTACTTTATTTTACTGTATAATTTTTTTTTTGCACATATATGGGGAAATGCTGTGATGGGGGCAGGGACAAAATGTCAGGATATTTACTGGTAATACTTCAACAGCCTTTGTAGCTGCAAGAACACATTCAGTACTGTAAAACTGGGTGAGGCTTGAAAAGATAACTTAAGCTATGTTCAGTAGGATTGTAATATGCTGATGTTTGTGCACTAGCTCAAATATTTGTCCTTGTAAATATAGTGGCAAGATGCTAACTTTTGACCTGTGATATTTGATTGTATCTTAAAAAAGAAAAAAATGCTTAGCAGTAACAGCTCAGAAAAGATTTAATTAATAATAATACATTTCAAAACCGATCAATCCTTATATATTCATTTGTCTTAAAATACATATTTAAAAAACCCAACAAAGCAATAAAATAACAGAGGAAACATTCCAGATATTGACTTCCTCTGTATCAGTCAGGTACAGTGCAGATAAGAAGGCAAGATATGTAGCACCATGAGCACCAGGTTACCCATGGTCTGAGTAGTCATTGGTTTTGCGAGTGTCTGGAAAATTTCATCTTGCTTTCTACAAGATGTTTGAATGAGGTCCAGTGAGTACCTTGTCAAAATTAAATGACTGAATATATTTGGGTGTGGACACTTGTAAACCGCGTTAGCTAGTGCCCATCAGCTGCACTGTGGGGACTGGCCACACACGTGGTCTCTGCTTGACACAGCTGTGAAGCGAAAGGTGTTCAACTTTTCACTTAAGTGCAGTGAGGATGCGTGTAGCTGCACATTGGACATGCACCAATGGGTTGTCATGTGCTTCTTTCCAGTGTCAAGATCACTTTCAGTGCTCTTCTAGCTTCCTGTTGTGCTTCTTGCTCCTTTCCTTCAGTCTGCTTTGTTGGAACATGCCCCTGGTATATGTTCGTCTTAAAAATGTCAAATTCTTTATTTTCTAGCTACCTGTACACATCTCACACCTTGAAAAGCAGGGAGTTGTAGACTGCAGACTTACTGAGTGAGAAAGGTGTGTGCCACAGAGTCATTTGAACTGTCTTCCCTTGCTCCTACTCCGTCCCTTTCAAAGTCTAGGTTTAAGCTGACTAAGGACGGAGTTATTCCTGATGTACACAAAGTCTCTATGCACTCCTTAATATATATTTGCTCTCAGGGATAATCCCTCAAATCCATTCTTGGTGGGCACTGAAAACAGTTCTCCTCCTGGCCCTTATGAAGCATAAGTGACAACACTGGAGTGGCATCATTCCCAAGTTTGTCAAGAACCTTGCTACTCTGGAGGGGAGCAGCCTGGATTGTGCGTTTTCTGTCAGGCTCTTCCTGTGCCTTTGCCTAGTGTGTTTCTCAGCAGAGCTCATTTCTGCTTTCCATGCAGCAGCAGCCATGTAAAAGTATCCTTCTCTGTGATCTAAGAGGCAATACAAGTCCACAGGCCTAAGGCATCCAAGAGCAATGTAGTTTCAAGAGGGAGATTTTGCATGGCAAGGTGGACTAAGAAATGGGCTTTGCAGAGAAGAGTGCCAACAACTCCGGCGTGTGTGTGTTCTAGCTGACTCTGGGTGGTGGAGTTCTAGCAAGCGACTGAAGTAGATACTACCTCAGGAACAAAGGCACTGTGGGATAGTTGCTGGAGGATTGTTCTCATCAGGACCAGTCATGTAGCACATGTGCTGGCAATCTACTGTCAAACTGTGTCCAAAAAGTACTTAGTTTCTGCTGTCTCATTTTAGTAACACAGTCTAGAGTTTGTTACCAGGAGTCATGTTTAGGCCTGTTAAGCAAAAGTAATTTGGGCTGTCAGAGATTTATAATATGTATCTTGCTTGAGGATGGTAGGAAGGATAGAAGGAATGGCCTTTGATTTGTCCCTACTTTACTGCCTGAAAAAAACCCAACAACTTGCTGGTAGTGCTGAGTCATCTCCTTTTCATCCTAGGAACTTTGTGTTCTTGAGGAATCTCTACATTAGCAATAGGACAAGAAGAAACGTCTCAAGATGTGCCAGGGGAGGTTTAGGTTGGATATTATGAAAAATTTCTAGAACTAAAACGGGCTGCCAAGGGAAGTGGTGGAGTCATCATCCCTGGAGGTATTTAAATGACATGTACATGTGGCACTGAGGGATGCAGTTTAATGGTGACCTGGCAGTGCTGGGTTAATGTTTGAAGTTAATGATCTTGAAGGTCTCTTCCAGCTAAAGCAATTCTATGATTCTATCTGAAATAGCATGGGAGGTAGTGAAGCATCTTGTGTCAGCACCACGCAGGCAGCGTGTAGGGCTCTTTCACCAAATATGAAAAATATGTACTCACTTTGCTAGAACCAGGTTGAAAGAGGGCTCAAGGCAAGTGTCTGAAGACAGGAAGTAGAAGAGCTTCTGTCCGTGGCATTTAGGCAACATGCCAGGAAAAAGCACAATTCCTCCTCTCTTCTATAGTAAGGCCTGCTGGCTTGGGTCACTGTGCTGCTCCTGAAGACACACCTGCAGCTGTAGTGGCTGTAGAGGCTTTTCATTACAGAATAGTAATTCTCTCTGCTGAGCCTGAAAATAATCCACATGTTTCCCTCCTTCAGACTAGACTATAGAAGTGCAGGCAAAGTGAGTATGCCTAATAACCATTTTATTTAGTATCCAGCCCAGCCAACACAAGTGCTGCTTAACTCACAACTCCTTTTTTTTTTTCCCCCCCTATGTATCAGTCATAGTAAATGGCAATAGCAACAAGTACCACAGCTGGAAGTATTGCTACTGAAGCACACATCATGTATACTGGACTGGGACTGATGGCTCTATTGGATCTAGGACATAAAATTTTTATTGCTTTGTGTCTTTCTCTAGCTGAAACTTTTTTTCCTGTATTTGTACAGCATCTATCAGAGACATAGCCAGTACCTCAAAGAATAGTCATGTAAATAAGTCTTGCAAATATGTACTGGGGCCTGTCTNGGGGTAATGGTTTGAAATTAGAAAGGAGTGAATTTAGATTAGAAATTAGGAGGAAGCTCTTTACCACAAGAGTGGTGGAGCACTGGAACAGGTTGCCCAGGGAGGTGGTTGAGGCCCCATCCCTGGAGACATTCAAGATGGGGCTTGATGAGGGTCTGAGCAACCTGCTCTAGTTGAGGATGTGCCTGCTCTCAACAGGGGGGTTGGACTAGATGACCTCTAGAGGTCCCTTCCAACCCAGACATTTCTATGATTCTATGTTTCACAAACGGGCAGGGTAAGTAAATATTTTTGATCTGTGTTTGTAAGGAGTTGTCACTTCAGGTCAGCAATTTCACCCATGTTAACTGCAGGAGGATTGGAAAGGGAAAGGGATAAGATTGCTCAGGGGATGCTTATAGAGAGTTTCAGCTGACTGTGAGAATCTGCAAGAGGAAAGCACAAGGCTCTGGTTTGCAAAATCTAAGGGAGTGGATAGAAGAGTCTGATGTGATGGACAAACTGGATGTGAAAATAAAGGTGGAGTATTTTATCAACTGTAGCTAAACTAGTGGGGACTGCCATGGGCCTCTCTCCTCCAAGGGCTAAGCCAGGTAAAAAATAATCCTTTTTTAGGATTGGTTTTCATATGTCTCACCTCCCTGAACAATTGCAGAAGCAGAAGTGCTAGCACAAGAGAGGTAAATGGCAGCATGCAGTGTAAAAAAAAGGCTGTAGCATCCCGGATTCAGATTCAATGATACAGCTCTGGGAACACAGGCCAGCCCTCTGACCCAGAGTGAGAATTGATTGGTGCAAGGGAAGGAGTCTCACTAGTTATGAGTTGATTTTTGCTTTCTGCCATGAGCTCTGCAAACAGCTAATATACTTTCACTTTCAGGGATTAGGTCTGAACAGGGCATTTCAGTGGTAGAAATAAACTGTGGGACACACTCCTTTGTATGGAACCATGTGGAAAACTCAAAACTTGGTAGTATCAATAAGCATTAGGATTCTAACTTGTCTCTGACCTAAATATCTTAGAGGGCAGTGATATAATAAAACATTGAGGTATTTTGAGTGTAGCTTCTTACAGGGGAAAATCCTTTCCCTCTGTAGCCAGAGGGAATGTGTAGTAGCCAGAAATGTTCCATTACTGTTGCTGCTGCTCTAAGACATGACAGAATTTATCATCCCTGTCACAAAGCTGTCCTTTTTTAATGGAATCAATTTTATCCACTCTGGGTCTTCTCCAAAAATACTATTGGCAAAATAAATTTCTTTTAACCAAAAACTGAGGAGAGGTAAAGCCAGATGTGCTCTTGAAAACTAATTGTTCTGGCTCTAGAAGGAATTGTTTTCTAAATATTCTAAATCTTTTCAGTCTATTCCTACTACTGCCAGAGTTCTTTGAGGAGTTATTCTAAGTTCTAGTCCTCGGCAAAGTAAGCTTTCCTGCAGCCAAGTATTAGAGTTAACCTTCAAGCTTTATTTTTATCTACAGTTTTCTTGGCAAAATATGAAGCTTATGTTTGGCATTTTATTTCCCTCTACAATCTTCTGTCTTTGGTTTGTGTTACACTGTGCAGAGCTTACGGTTTGCAAGAGTTTTGGGCAGGTGATATAAATTCTAATAAGTTTCTACATAACCTAATTAAGAAGCCTAAACAAAGAAAACCATACCCTGTATTGGAAGATTTGTGCAGAGCTCTGCCAAACTGATGTTTGTGTTGAATGAACAACTCATTTCAGTAGTGCTTTGTTTTTCTTTCAAATGAAACTGTAATAGAGAAGAAGGTGGAGAGCAAACTTCTCACTGAAATGCAATACAACAGTAACACTAAAACACCTTGGAGGATTTGAGACCAGAGGCCAAGTAGGGGCCCTAACATTGTCATTGTTAAGTATTTTTCTTTGAGAAATCAAATCCTAAAAATGTTGTTTTTACAGACAACTTTGGTATGCTAGTTTTCTGGAATGTATTTCTCTGAAACTATCATGGTAATTTTATATTACATAGAGCAAAAAATGTGTATAATGATTGCAAGACTGTATGTTCTTATTGTATCTTGCAATTAGGGAACAAAAATGTATGCTACAATCACTGTTTGTACTGTCAGAACTGAATGTGTAAACCTGATTTCTGTTATCTGCTGTTGTAAATGGGTGTTTTACTCACAGCTTAAGCAGGACTGANATGTTCCACTCCCTTAATCATCTTAGTAGCTCTAAATTAAACTGCCAAAACCACTCCAAACCACACCATACAGCTGAAGGTAAAAAGAGTTGTCTATGTATGTTTTGACTTTGGAAAAACAATATAAATAAGAGCTTAAGACAAAAGCTGATGGGGAAATGCCAAACCATTGTCAGTGCCTGTTGCCTTCTAAGTTCAGCAGAGTGGTGGCAGTTTTAAACTGGGAATTCTCACATGGGTTTGTTAGACAGACTTCTAGTAATAGTTTATATCCAGAAGTTGGGAAGGAATAAAATAAGAACTATTTCTTGGCTATAAATGGCGACTCCCATAAAAGGCAAAGGAGAGTCATAAAATGTCAGCAGCTGTTCGAGTGTATGTTTGTATGCTCTATTTCTCACCAGGGTGATTAGCCCCAGCAGAGTGCCATGCTAATAAGCCAACTTGGTTCCCAGTTCAGAATGGTCTCATGTCTGGTCAGCCTTTTTAACCTGTCATTCCCTGCACACTTTTGAGGTTATGTACTGCTATTGCTTAGGCTGTACATGGACTGCTTGTCACAGATGCACTCAAACCAGGGAAGCCAAAATGATTTACACAAGCTGCAAATCTTTAGTAAGGGAGACTTTTGCTCAGAGTATATCTTGTCCAGGGAAGAATGACACAGCAGAGACTCTATATGGCTTTTCTCTACTCCTTCTACATCCAGGTCAAGATGTTCTTCTGTTACATGTACTTAGTATGGGTCTTCATATTCAAATGCTGTCAGAGTATTAGAACTATAAATATGGAAAACAAACAAACAAACAAACAAACCCCGAAACAACTTTCTAAACTCAAATAAAACAGATAAACAGGCTGTAGGAGAATTAAATGCTGTACACAGGATCTTGAAAATGGGTACATATTAATTGTAAGTGGAAACTTGCATTTAGATCACCTATAGAAATCATTGAAGTCAACATCCAAAAAGTCAGCTTAGCCTAGAATTTTTTAGATAATACTGGTTTTGTCCTATGGTATTTTCTACTTGTGGCAACATTCTTCTTTTGGTGACATAGGAACTTCCCTTGTCCTGGAGATGGTGGTAACACTTGTTTCAAAAATCCTCTTACATCCATTGATAAAATGCTTAAGCTACCCTAGTGATCATTATTATTTTTCAAAGAAGAAAGAATCTGAGATTTTTTACCAGAACTAGAGGTAAGCATAAATTCTGTGCAGAAAGTACTAGTGAATCTGCTGATGTGTCTCAGAAACACTGCTTTTAGTTAATATTACTACTAGGGAAATAATATGTTATTGTGGATAATCCTGTGAAAAAGTGAGCTCAGTGTTCAGTGTTGAACAAGATAACCAGCAGAATGTTAGAAATTATTAGGAAAGGAATAGCAAATAAAAATAAGATACTGTTATGTTAGTATTAGAAACCTGCAGTTTCACTACTGTATAACGTTGTGCCTCAGTACAGCAGAGATGGAGATGGAAATAGGGGTTCAGTGGTACAAACTAACTTATGCAAAAGGGGTGACCTGGTCTCATAAGTCACCACTGCCCTCAAGAAAAGATAACCCCTTCTTCAGAGACAGAAAATGACAAAAAAATCACATGTGATACAGGGAAAATTAGCAAGAAAGGGATATAGGCTATTTCTTGTAACTTAACAGGGAACTTCTTCAGTTACAAAGCAGTCTGAACACAAAAGGCAGTTGTTTGATCAGTGAAAGTATAAATTAATTTAAAGACATGTTGAAGAAGGTCATGGTGGTTTTGTCTATTAGCAGCTTTTAAACATGGTGATCTGAAGACAGCCTTCAGACTGAGAGATCCCTACACTGGTTGCTGAGAACTGTTGCTGAGGATGTACTGGGGGAAAAGATCATACTAAAACTGTTCTAATGTGGGGGTTTTTTGTGTGTTTTTGTGTGTGTGTGTGTGTTTGTTTTGGTTTTTGTTTGTTTGTTTGTGAGGTTGCTTGTTTTGTTTGTTTGTTTGTTTTGTGGTTGGTTTGTTGTTTTTTTTGTTGGTTTGGTTTGTTTTGGTTTTTTTTTGATAAGCCTGTGCTGCAGGCTAGTGTCAGAAACAGAATATGGAACACAAGGAGCTATGATTTGATCCAATACAGGTTTTTTGCCATTTTACATTTCTTCTTGCAGTTACCCTGTAAAATGAGCCCAAATGAGGTGTGTGTCCTACATGATACCACGCCTGAGGGAGTAACATGGGGATTGTTTGTTCTGTACTTCAGACTGGGAATACTTTAACAGATGCAACTCAGCACAGTAAGCAAGAGTTGTAACTGAGGGCTGACTTGGAATGAGAGTGGTGAGTTAGGTTCAAAATTTATGCTTATTGTCTTTTTTTTTTTTTAAGTTTGACTATTTGAAGTTAGAGTTGTCACATGTACACCTAGTAAAGAACTTAGATTTTCTTAAATTTTAGTATAAATGCTGTAATGCACTTGACAATCTAGTCACTAATACAGACATCTGGTTACAGATGTAAAGCATTTCAGGTTAGGTATTCTGGTTTAAAAGATGTAAGCAATTTTTTTGTGTCTTATAAATCTTTTTTTCCCAAATAATCCACTTCCATATTCTATTTCCAAGTATTTTCTGTTTCCTTATTATTTATTTAAACTTAGTTCTCTAGCTATTGATTCTGCTTTAAGTCTTTAAAAGAGGAAATCTAACATACTGAGCTACATTTGCAGATAAAAAGTTTCCAGCAGAATAATAATTTGCATTCAATAAAGAACAGTTCAGCTATATTTCATAAATGATCTAATATCTGATTTTACTAAAATATCTGATTTTACTAAGTGATTTATCCATCACTTTGGATAAAATTCTGAGCAAATGTTGTGCATGAAACTTTCTGCTGTGGTAGGTAAGCTGCATGATCACAAAGAGAACAGTTTTGTCTTTCAAGAAATCTGACTTTTCTATTATCAAAAAGGAATTTGAGACTGCCCAACTATGGTGCACCTTTAAAAAAGACTATAGTAAAGAAGTAGCATTGTGAGGAGTATAAAGAGAATTCTATCAGCATGAACATAGAATGGTCTATTCCATCTGCTTGTAAAGCTGCTCAGAACAACTTTTTGCAATAAGAAATAAATGAGAAATGAAACTCGTAGTACAAAGGAGTTTTGAAGGCACTTGTGGGGAAGCTGAATCTGTCAGTACAGCCAGGTGATTTTTGAAGATGGGCAGACAAGATAAAATTTCAATTTTGCGAATTCGGAGGAAAAAAATCCAAGAAGCTCTTTATCTTTTATGTCATTTTAATCCTTTGCTAGGCAAACACAAGTGCATTAGCAAACTTTTGGTGAACTTTTAGATTTCTTTTTTTCCCATATTGGCCTGTAACTTGACAGGCAAACCCGCAATAGATGCTGAATTAAGGTGAAGTCCATAATTCAGATCTGAAACTCTTAAATGCAGCTTCTCCATAACTGGAAGTTCAGTGCCTAGATGTCTGTTAGGGATGCAGCTATTTGTATCTTGCCAAAAACAACTTGGTGGTTCACAATCACAGAGAAAAACTTAGCTTCCCAGCAGGTTGATGGGATGTAATCAGACTCCTCCTTCTCGGTTAACAGGGTGCTGTAGAAACATGTGTTCCATTTGTTGGCAAAGCAATTGTCCTGGATAGCATTTACTTACGATTTGGTACTTTCATAAATATTGTAAGAACTTAGGTCATATAGCACAGAAATGCAGGTAGCAGTTTCCATTTTCACTGTGAGGGCCTGGGGCCATCAATTCTAAGCACAATGCCAGCTCACTCTGTAAATCCTCTCGACCAGAGTACAAGCAATTTAGGAGTGGAGACAGGTCATGCTGTATCTTGCTTTCCTTAGCTGGCCATTATTTCTGGCTGCTTTCTTCTTGCTCTAACCCTCATAGCTTCTTTGTCTAAAGTTCCCTAATGGGTGGGATTTGTGCTGCAATTCTTTCCAGACTGAAAATAGAGTAACTTATTAGAATAGAAAGCACATGTGTGGAAGAATCCTGAACGACAAGAACAAGAATGCACTTTCACAGTGGCTCAGGAAAACACTCAGCTGTAATCTATTTTTCCTAGACTCCTTTATGGACATCTTACCTCTTAGATAATCTAGAAGAATGCTTCTACATGAAGAAAAAAATACAGGAAGAGATCAGAATACAGGATCTGGAAAATATTTGTTTTGTGTTACCTATTGGTGATTTGTGAGTTGTCTTTGCTAAGAAAAACATTCAAAGGGATGGTAATCTCTGGATTTGTGCTGTCATCACTTTATCTCCTGAACAATGCATATAAATTTGCCGTCTACTCTTCCTCCTTACAGTTGAGAATCTTAATGTAGTTGGTATTTATTCTTTAGAATCCTCACATAGGAGACTTGAGCTTTCTAGAAGTTGCATTTACACAAGGGACTTGGACAACAGTCCCCTCATGAGGAGTTTATAACGTCAGTAATTTCTAATCTGATTTGCATTAGGGAATAGATACAGCTCATTAGCAGCACTGTCATCTTGAAGTTAACTACAACATAACATAACGTGGGATGTAAATTTGAGTTGTAAATAAATGTTCCTTATATTCATGCTCCTCTATCAGTGCCAGAAAACCAGAGATAGTGGGGATGATGATCTTTGCAGTAAGTATTTCTCTTTACGTGATGGAGGAAGCAAAGTAGGCCACCCATTTACTCCCCAAAAATATCACAAAGCTGTTCCTAGTGGGATGTGTGACCTCATTTGTATCAGTCACATCCTTCATCAACATACACATTTCTCACTATCCTTTCCATGCTGCATTAGAAACAACATTCAAATCTGTTCTCTCAGGAGGCCAGGAGTGAAAGAGTTGTCTCCATGTCTTAATAGGGTAGTCTTGCAAACTCCACTCTTCTTGCTTAATTCCTCTTTTAAGGTAAACATTTCTAACTCTTGTGGAAACAATAGAAATATATAGGGTTATGCTTGAACATAAGAGTTGGAAAAGGTGAATTTTAATAAATTTGACAATATTCAGTAAAACACTTAAGTTGCAACCCGTAATTAGATAATATTTTATTATAATTTGATATAATGATTTTTTTTTTTTAAATATTAAAGGGCTGTGACTTGGTTATGTCACTGTTTTCTGTCTCTAAGTACCTTACTTCTCAAGAGATGAAACTTTTCAAATATAGAAGAAAGGTACCTGAAGTTAGACATGCTTTTTACCTACTTTGTTGGTCAGAAACTTTGGTTGGTTGTTCATTGAAAACTTAGTAAGTTTAGGAAGCAAAGGAAATGCAGCAGTTGCATAAATATAGTGTTATTTTTGGTTTTTTTTTTTTTTTTCCCATTTACATAGTTTCATAAACAACAATTAAGCTACTGACAGTGAACTGAGTTAAGAATTGTTTTATTGGTAAAAAGTTAAAAAACCTCTCACTTTATGTTTAAAGTGATTATTGGAAGAATGGAAAATAATGTTAATGCAGATGATGTTACAACTGCAACTGTTTTTAAAGGTATAGTCACTAGATCCTGGGTGAAGACCTTGTGGTATGACATTGTGAAATAGAAATGCCAACTCTGAAGGCATTTTGTATGTAGGTAATTGGCATGTAGTTAATTGGGCGTTTTGGAACTGAGTCCAGAGGGTGTCCAAACTCATTTAGAAGTTGGCTTTTCATCACAACAGGTATGATTAAACTCCCTGGGGTGATGGAAGAGAAATTGTGTGGGAAGAATATGATCATCTAAAGAACCTTATGGGAAAAAAGATTTGGTGTTCCATGTTGCACAATTTACTTCAGCTACATGGAACCCAGGATATATGAATATATATATATATTGTTTATTTGCTATCTTGCTTCTGTGTATGTGAAAATTTTTTACAGAAGTTGACTAACCTTTAATATTCTTCCTTGGCTGAGGAACAGGCTAAAGGTTAAACTCAGCACTTCAGGCAAAGCAGTGCTATAATAAAGGGTGTTGATTGTTTTGATGACTTGAAGGCCTTCAAAGGTGAGGTTAAAATATTACACTCAGAGCCTATATGGATAACAAGGAATGAGTGCAGATGTGAAATATGTGAGATCACAGGATTGGAAAGAACTTACTGGAAGCTTCTCTTGGAAGAGTCCTCTCCTACTGCAGGCATTTACATGCTAAAATCCTTAATGACTACTTTAAGGTCTATCTTACACTAAGTAGTTTCTGGCTTTCTCAAGGTTGCCTTAGACCTGTCTTAAAGGGGTTCCCTAGACTTTCACTCTTCTGGTGTCTAGAAACTTTTCTTTCATCCTAAATTGTGACAATGCTGTCTTTTAAGTGAAATAACTATTCTTTAATTTGTCCAAGGGAAAAAGTAATTATGATAGCTACCATAGAGCTAAACGATGTGAAGGTGGAATTTCAGGAAGGCCTCTTCTTGTACTAAGCCAGCCATGGTGATGCTGAGTTGGCACCTTGATCCAGTGAGCATTAAACATATGATGAAGTTTGAGGATGGGTTTCTCTGATTTTCTTTCTAGAGTACCAAAATTTTTTACATTTCAGATACTGCACACAAGCTGAATGGGAGAAAAAAACATACATTTGTGTTAAAAATCAGCTGCATATAGTTCACATGTATAGAAATTTAACTGAAATTTTTCTCTGCAGTCTGCTATTGCTGCTGTTTATTGCCAAATACTTTATTTGTGTATGAATAAAGTATATTGAAGAGGAGTAAATAGCAATAGATGGGCATGCAATCAAGATAGTTGGTAGTTTGTTAGGGAACTTTCATACTATCTGACCATGCCTTCTAAAGTGGCCAGGTTCTATTACACTCAAGCTAGTAAATCTTTTCCTTCTGTCAGAGGTCTGTACTGATTTCAGTATTGTAACATACCAAAAAATGATTAAGCAGTAGATTATTCTTTCATTTTTAAAGACAAACTGAAACAAATTTCCTGAGACTAAAAAGTCATTTTGAGTGGTGAACAGGCCAAACACATATCCATTTAAAAATGTGTATTCTTCTTTCTCTTTCTGTGGAAATAAAAAAAGAAATATAAATACAATTGATGTTCTAAAAGACAGGAAAATTGAGAGAAAATGAAGTGGAAGTGATTTTATTTCCTAAGCAACCTGTCTTGACTTGCTATATACCGTTGAAATCTACTTTATTCATCTGAACCTGTAGTCATTCAAGATACTAAATGTAATGATGGTGACATCACTGTTTTGTTTACACTGAAATCTCTTTTGAGGGCATCACAACAGAAGTGGTTTTAGAAGAGGTATTGATTACGCCTCAACTTTGGAATTTGGTAATTTTGGTATACCTCAAACACGCTGCACTTGTCCTCTAGTCTGCTTTTCTTCTTAGCTTTAGATTACGAACTCCTCAGGCCTGTGATTATTTCTTCATGAGCATTTAAAAACCACATAGAACAATAAATCTTATGGAAAGCAACAAGAATAACTTTGATCCTTGACCATATTAATATATAATAAATATTTAGTCACAACTTTGTTTTTAATATTACACCCACAACCTGTGCAGAGACAAGCACTCAACACTTGTAAATCTTAGCTTAGGATCGGCCAGAATGCAGGTTGCTATTAGTTTGGATTTGACCCTGTTGTTCTTGTGCCCTATGAGACGGTCTTCATTTTAAAAGTTGCTTCAGTGTATTTGTTTTTGCAAGACCATTCTTACTGCATACAGTAAACAAAATATGACAGCATTTACTTGATGAGTAACTTCTCAGTGATTTAACTTAGTTGCGCAGACTTAGGATTTATAAATTACTTTATTATTTACTGTTCTGTGGTAAAAGTATTATTTTTCTTTTGTGTTTTTTACTAGTATTTATCTTTATATGTCTGGTTGTTTTGTAAGCCTTGACTTTCAAGACAGTTTCAACAAGAAGGGGAAATGGGTATGTATCCTTTTCTTTCTGGCTAGCCAAACACTGTTGGGAGCTTCAACAATCTTCAGTATCCAATTTTAGACACCTGCAAGTGTTATTTTTTTTAACTATTAGCTATTGTATGACACATCTTCAAAATGCAACATCTTTATTTGCAAGCATCTCTGGCTTTTTTTCAACTTGCCATACCTGGCAAATACTCTTTACATTGAATGTAAAGAATGTACAGTTTAGCTTACCATGTAGGAGAAAGTTTCATTTATAAAGCTGTGATGTAGAATGTACATTGGCAGAGGCCCTGAGACTCTTCAGTTATTCTGCTATACTCTGCCTCTTAGCAGAGACTTCTCTCCCTAGACACTTTTATTTGTCTTGCAGAGCGTTAGGCCAGCATTCTCCTTTTGCAGCTCTAGCTTCTTTCTTTCCTCTCCCCTTCTTTCCTCTCCCCTTCTTTCCCCTTTTTTACCTCTCCGATCCCTAAGAGATCAATGTCTTTCTCCCCAAGCTTATTCCACTTCTTTGCTTGGAAACAGTCTTCTCACCCTACCCAGGTGTTTCTCTTGCCTATTTCCTTCTGTACCTGTGATTGCTTGCACTAGTATTTGTGTCTCTTTGCCCTCATCCCTTTTGTTTGATTTTTGTTACTCCTATTTAAATGTTCTTTGTCCTACTGCCTATAGGAAATGGTTGTTTGCGCATTGTATCCCTCTCCTGCTCACACAGACATTTCATTTCCTGAATTTCTGTTTGCTTTTGCCAGCATCAGATGCTCTAATGAGAAGGAAGGGTCATTATCTTCCCCCCTCTGCTCCTCTCTTCCTTTCTCTTTCCATTGGTGGCTCTTCAGTCTGATTCTCTGTCCCTGCCATGGAAATGATTTCTGCTTTTCCTCAAGGGGAGAGGTAACAAGGACTATGGAATACTGACTACTGGCATTTTCTTCCTTCACCATTCTTAGGGCTCTTCTTAGGGGTACTACTGCTACTGAAAAAATCTCTTGTGATTACGTGCACCAGATACTCCCCACCATTAAAGCTGCCAATGTTTTCCTTAATGATATTGTGTCAGTCTGTAAGAACTACTGGTATTAACAGGCAAAAACCTTGAGGAAGTCTACTTCAGTAGAGGTAATGGCTGTTGCAGTTATCCCATCAAATGATGTCTTTTCATCCTGCTCGTGAGCATCTTTCTGACAGAGGTCATACTTGCCAGAGCGGTTGATGACTGGAGCAGATCAGATGCTGGTGTCAGGTGTTTTTATCAGACCCTAGCTTCCTTCCTCTGAGCCCTGTAAGTCTTATAGTTGACAAGAAATTAAATAGCAGGATAGTAAGGTGTAAAGCTGACACTGATGGCTCTGCCTCAAGGAGCCCAGAAATTTCTGAATCAGAGATCTGGCTTATCTAACAATTTCTGCCTCTTTCAATCTTATCTAAGAATGTGGGGGTGGGGGTAGGAAAGGGATGAAGAGGAAATTGCTATCAGGATACTCTTGGTGGACTAGGTACATTATCTTACTAAAAACACTCATGATCCACTTCTGCGGTGCCACATGAGCCCTGTCCATCTCCTTTCATATGTCATCTGGTGTGTTGCACTTACGCTTTTATGTACAAAGCTGGCCTGTTCCTGTTTCCAATAATGTTTTTTGGGAAAGGTAGATTGCGAACCTTACAAAGTTCTGGTCAACTTGATATGCACAAAGGCATCATTTTCTTTTCACTCGGGCAGCATGGCATGGGGAAGCTAGGTTGGCTTTTTCTACTATAGTTCTACATATGGTGACCAGATGGAATGCAGTGAGCAAACAAGTTTTTCAGCTCAGCAAATGACTGGGTGTTCACCTGGAGATCATGTTCTCACTATAGTGTGCCAAAGGAAGTGAGAAGAATGAATGGTGGGTCCTTCACTGGACCTTGATTTGTCCGTTGGGTATTCTCTGATGACAGAGAAAGAGTGCTGGAGCATCTCATCAGGGATCAAGAAGGTAATGGAAAAGGAATATCCTTTGATGAAACCTAACTGACATTCATGTCAGTAGACTCCTTTATGGTGAATTAAACATTCTTCTCACTCTGGCTGAGTTTTTAGAAACACTATTTGCTGAGGAACCTCACCAAATACTGCTGTAGTTTACTGCACATTATGGGAAGTCTTTACTTTAGATATTACTGTTCTGTGGACTGGGTCTTCAGAAACTATTTAGCACTAATTACATGAAACCTGGAGTTAAATCCATTCCCATTATAGCCATGCTGTCCAGTGCAAGATCATTTTCAAGGGCTTATCTGAGTTGAAAATCTACCAGTACTGGTCCTGGGTGAGGAAAGGACACAGTCCACATGTCACAGTTAAACTGCAGGTGTATCAAAGCACTTTATATCACGGTTTTTGTTTTTGTGGTGGTTGTGCATAGTGGTTTATGTATATCTATTATCTGTTCAAACTCAGCTGAGACCCGATCCAGATAATCTTTGATTGAGGACTGTGCTAAGATTGCTCCCTGTTCTGACTGAACAGTTCCATGCAGCTTGGTTTATTTAATCTCTTCAGTGCAGCTAGGCAGGTGCAGCTTACACTAATGATACGTCCCTCAAAGTACAGGTTATAGTGACCTGGTGTATACCCATGCCAAGTCATTCATTTGAAAGCTTCTTCCAGGTTTTACGGGTCAGGAGCTCTGGCCTTATGGCCAGGATTGCATTTGCACCCAGTGCCATCCAGCAGTGTGTGCACCTGCTGTTTTTTCCAGGACATCTGCATCTGTTCAGAGAAATAGGGAACTATTTTCATCTGCAGTCTGATCTGTCTCTGCCAGTGCCTTTCCTGAAAAGCACAGAGAGGACTACTGGTCACCAGCCAGGTCTTCTTACCCATGCTCAGGCAAAGGTTCAGAGCCTTTTGCTATTCTGTGGCCAGCTTCCAAAGCAAGCGGGTCTCTGAAGCTCCACTAAGCCTCTGGCTGGTCGGCAGTAGGAGAGGCCTGGTTTGCCTCGACAGCCAGGTTTACATTTTTGCTTGCGGGCTCTGCAGAGCCTCCTTTTATAGTGTTCTCAGTCCAGCACGGTGTTTGCTGATGCACGCGTTCCTTTCATTTCCTGCTACCAAAGCTGCTGATAAGAGCAGCAGCTCTCCTGTCTCCATTTCAGAGGGCTTGTTTGAGACCCAGTCTAACTCTGATCCCTTTGCCTTGATCTATCTTGACAGTGTTATATCTGCATCAGCCAGCCTGCCTTCTCTCTGGCACTGCATCTCCTGTGGTCGCAGCCTGATCCTGGAATCTCTGTGCCTCTCTTTAAGTGACCCATCCAGATTTTGTCACTTTCAGACCAGCTGGGACTAGGCCAGCAGTGAAGTCAGTGGTATTTTCTTCCTGACCCTTCTGAGCTATTTGGAGTTCACATGCTGCATGTAATAAATAAGCACGAAGCTCAAAACATCCTCCCAGTGGTGCAGGTTACTGGCTGTGTTGTTCATGCTGTGGAGCTGTGTGGCATCTCTCTCCCACTGGTGCACATCAGCTCGTTCCTTTACGGTATTAGAGCTTCATTGACAACTCAGTCCAGAAGTTCTGGGGAAGTGACAGCTGCCTACAAGTCAGGCCAAGCAGGGTGGAAAAAGGGGCCATGGCATACAGCTGCCCCCAAACTGCAGTGGGTGTAGTGAGAAGGAGAAGCCACAGGGTGTTTTAAGCATGTTATCAAGCACAGGATGCATGAAGGGATCATTCCTGCTGTGTGTGCATGTTCAGGTGTTTTGGAAATGAGCGTGTTCAGGGAGGGTGGAATTGTTACAGAGGCAGACAAGGCGAAAATTATCTCTGCTAGACAAGTGGAAACAGATGGTTCTTTCTAAAAACTTTTACCAGAGTGAAGCTTTCCAGAGCCAGTCAAAAGCACAACCTTGACACTACCCCCTAAGCCTCTTGAATAAAGGACTGTTGGGATATTTATACATGGCAAGTAATATTTTTGGAAATGACTAAATTATTTTGGTTATATTAAAATAATAATAATAATAATAATAAATCAGCTCCAGGCAGGCACCTGGCGTGGAAAATTTCAGCTTGCGTGGTGAAAGTCTGGCAGAAGTTACCAGCAAGTGAGAAGGGGAGCCACGCGAGGCAAGCGTCAAAGAGCCGTCATCACCGGCAGCGCTACCGCTCTCCGTCCCGCGGAG
>VWZY01007442.1:145845-161499 GCA_013399075.1 Chloroceryle aenea | reverse complement strand
GGGGGGGGAGAACTCGAGGACTTGAATGGAAACTTGACTTTTTTTCGGTTATCCTTTCACTTTGGGGGCATGTGTGTGTTAAAGAGTGTGTATGTGGACAGCATGTCTTAGATAAACTGTGCTTCCATAAAGTGTAAAGTGGAGATTTTTTTTTTCCTCCCCTGTTCATTGTTGCTCTGGGCTGATTCATCTTCATTTTCCATTACTAATGTATGCTAAATATGTGCTGGCTGTGTCTTGACTGGGATCTATTTTGAGATCAAAAAAAGACAGCAAAGTGATTCTAAGTACCTAGGTTATGACAGAGTCATTATACCACTTATTTGTTGCTAGAAAAAGTTAAGAATTTGCTTCAGCAAAAAGTGCCACTTCTGAACACATGACTGTTTCAGGAGCAGAGTATAATTAGAAGATGAGAGAATCTCTGATCAGGCTGCCTGGCTTGTAGATCTTTGTTAGTGAAGAACAGAAAGAGGCTAAAGGAAATCTGTGTTCTTAGAGGTATTGTAGTAGAATCTCATTTGTTGTCCATTTCGGGAATGTGATTGCTTCAGTGCAAAAATGTGGTTGTCATGTCAAAGAGATTCACGCTGCTGTGTTCCGGATCTCAAAAGCTGTGCTAAGCGGAAGCATGTGTGATTTCTTTCTTTTAGACAGGGTTATGAATAGGCTAGTACATCTGGTAAATCATGTTTATTGCTAACTGGTCAGACTGGAAATTAATATTCAGAATTTCTGTTTCTTCAGATTTTTCTCTTACATTTGTAAGGAAAAAAAAAAGTATAGCAGATGCTAATGTGCAAAACACCATGTTGTACAAAGACATATTTTCTGTTTCTGCTGTTTAACTTCAGTTTTGGAGTTAAAAATTAAAATGTTCTTTCTCCCCTTCATACTGCCTTCCACATCCACTGTTAGTTTCAACTCCAGCAGAGCTTTGGCTTATTTAATTCCACCCCAGCACAATTAGAAAATACATGTGTATTCTTCCCACCTTTGCTGTCACCTTCCATGTACTCTGCTTTGCATTTGAACTTGTGACTAAGTTCCCTTTTCTCTAATGTTAGTTCATTGTCAGGCCTGCTTGAAGTCCTGCATGCTTCGAGGAGGTTGTCCTTGAAGATCAGGCAGCTCTCACAGGCTTTCCCTTCACCCTCCAAGGTGGGCTTCCATGAGGTTCAGGGATCTTCTTGGTAGAATAAGCTGAAATCTGCTCTCCTGGAGTGCCATGTTGTAACTGCATGTGCTGTGTCTTGCAGTGTTCACTGTACTATGTGTCTTTCTCACTTCTCTTAGGATTTGAAACCTGACAAGTTCATGGTTGCTGTGGCCAAGACCGCTCTTGACTCCCACATCTCTGTCTAGTTCCTCCTTGTGAGCAACAGATCCATCAGAGCAGCTCCAGTAGTTGGCTCACTGATCACATGCACCAAGAAATAATTTTCAACATGCTCAAGAAATCTGGAGTGCTTGTGCTTGGCCACACCCTGTGGTTTTAGGCTCCAGTATCTAACAGGAATTGCAATAATGAAGCTTTCTCCAGCTTTTGAATGAAGATGACTTCTATTTTCCCTAGAAATGATCAAGAGGTGTGTAGCAGGCAC
Organism: Chloroceryle aenea; assembly: GCA_013399075.1. Lineage (NCBI taxonomy): Eukaryota > Metazoa > Chordata > Aves > Coraciiformes > Cerylidae > Chloroceryle > Chloroceryle aenea. The sequence continues at coordinate 159,895 of VWZY01007442.1, read as the reverse complement.
CTAGTATGGCATCACCTGTGTTGGACTGTTCAAGTCCAACAAGACATCACTTGTTCCAAGCAAAATAGTGTGTGTTGTAGCCAGCCCTTTGCATAGATTGAAACGTATTCCTTAACTTTCCAGCCTGTTTTTTCTGAAGAGATTGTATCCTTCTATTGCAGCAATCCAGCCGTGTGAGCTGTCCCACTGTCACTTGGTAATTCCTGTGAGGTTATAGCTCTTCCACAGTGCATGCCCCAAGTCCTCCTGTTACTTCTGTTGCTGTGCACACTTTTGTGCAAGTGCTTGAGATGGGTCCCCAGACTTTCCCCTTTCGAAAGGGAAGTGTGAGAGCCTTCTGTGTTCCCCGTGTCTTTGCTTCTCTGAAGTGTGACAACCTTTTTCCACCATGCCTAGTTTCAAGTCTAATTCAGAAGCATAATGCAGTTATCAGCAACAATACTTTTGCCACACTTTGTTAGATGAGTCCTTGTTCCTGAGGTCATAACAGACAAAGCACTGCTAATAGCCACATATTGATTCTCTGGATACATCTACTCTGCCCTGAGCTTGGAGAGACACACCACCTGGTCTCTTCACCCTTGCCCACAGTATTTGGTAGTCATTCCTGATTTGCTTAGTAATTGCTTTTTACAAGTGTCACTGGTGTCTGTGTGGATAAGCAGGATGGTGGCATAGACTGGGGACTAGATGAGCCTCAAGGCTTTTCAACACATTATTTAGCAAGCATCAGACTTCCCAGGACATCCTGCTTATTGTCCCTGTTGTGCAGCGTGTTCTCTCTCACTGGCCACTAGCACCTCAGATGAGGCCATTGCACCAGGAAGGAGCAGTGAGGGCTCTGTGCAGCCCAGTGCCTGATGCCCTCCCTGTCCAGTTCCAGTTGAATTGGGATCTGTGCTGTGCAAGGGACAGTTCCTTCAGCTGGTGTTGGAGACTTCACCCTGTAACGTGCTGGATGATCTGGTGTTCAGGGCCCTTTGTGTCATTGTGTGAACTGCTGTGACATCTTTTAGCTACCTCTGAGCTCTGGGAGATGTGCTGTGCCCGTGTTTAAACTATTAAACTATATTACGAACAAAACTAGATGGCAAGAAGTGCACACATTAATGTGAACGTTTTGTTCTACTTGGTTTCTGATAGGTGCATTATGTCAGTATTTTAAAAACTCCAGTATTGTAAACTCACTTGTAATGACTCCTATTTCTACAGGGCAGCTATATATTAATAGTAATAACTCATGTTTTTAGTTGGCTGGTGCTGTTGTATTGGCTGATGATGTTGCATAACTTCTTGGCTTTTCAACTTGGAGGGAACAAATGATAAATTTTCATATTCACATTTGCCTAGATCATGTGACTGTAATAATACCTTTCCCATACCCTGAGGTTCTGAATAAGGTATTTATTAAATGCTGTTACATAGAGGGGAAAAATTCTGCCACATTGGAGATACTTTGTTTGAAAAGCCTAAATTTCCTCTCTTTCTCTGTGGTATCTGTAAACATAATTTTGTACAGGTGGAAAAAACTGTAGATTCCTCTATATTCTTGAAATTTCTTTCTTTACCTCTGTCCCTGTTATAGAGGGGGTTTTAGTGAATAATGCTACTGGTGATTACTAGTGCTAGGTAAAACTGGAGTATCTTCTCTTCTAGTTGCTTCCCTGAAAGAATGATGAGAAGGAATCTTTCTGTAGGTTCTTTAACTTGTGAAGTCAAAGAACTGATTGTAAGCTCTTTAATTAGCATTCTAAAAAATCAGGTAGAAGTATTTAGACTTTGTTCTTTGCTTTGTTTCTATATAAAAACCCCAAACCAACAACAACAAAAAAACCCACCCAACCAAAAAGCCTTCAAAACCCAAAAAGCACCCAAAGCTGCTATTGGAATTACTGTATTTAAACTAGTATTTGCTCTAGGCTAGTGATTTTTTTTTTCCCCTTTTTTCCCCCCTTTCCTGTAGCTTGTACAGCACTGTGAGGATATACTCAGCACTGTGAGGATACACTGTTCTCTAAGTGCATGCGTTTCTTTAATAGGTCAGATGTATTTCCAGACAGACCTCATGTCGAAAAAGGAAATGAGAAACTTTGTAGTGAACAGTCACAGTTGGTGTTACTGTTGGTGGTAAAGCCTTCATTTTGTCAAATGACTACATCCTGCCAGCCATGGATTTTAAAACTGTTTATATAAACCCAAACAATCTGATTATTTTGATGCGTTTGAAGTGGTGATGATACACAAAAGTAGCAGGTACCCTTTCCTGTTGCAGCTGGATTTTGAGTAATGTTGCTGCACTTGCCTGCCATTGAGAGATACAGAAAAGGAAATTAAGGAGGCAGACGCTCCTGTAATTAATATTTGGTTGAATTGCAGATAGGTAAGAAAATGATAGGATGGAGAGACATGTTTCAGTGTATAAATTAAATGTACAAATCCACTCATTGGAAAGTTTTAATTTTAGATTTTAAATAAAGGAAGTTTATTAAAGATTTCCTGACTGATTTTTGTGACAATTCTTGAGTTTTGAAAACTGCTGATGTATGTCAATCAAAAAAGGAAGATCATCAACCAGACTGATACTGAAAACAAAACCAATGTTGCTATCCCTTATCTGCCTTAACTGCTGATTCTATATAAAATGTTTGCAACAGTGTTAATATAGATTCAAGCCTTCACAACAGGGTAACCCAAAAAGATTAACTATCCGATCTTCAAGTAAGAGAACAAATTAAATAGGGGTAGGATGCTAGCTTGCTTTATTTTTTAATGGAACAGCTGTTCACCAGATGATTGTGTTGACATGATTAAAAAACCATTTGTCAAACAGAACGTTTGACATGATTAACTGTACTTAAATTATGGTCTGTTTATAGACACAAACTCCAATTGTTTTTAACTTCTGTATAGTGCAGATGTGCTTGGTAGGTATTCTGTTGGTTTACAGTTAAGGAAGAGAAGATGGCTGTGTTATATTGAGTGATGAAAAATACTGTTAGTCTGAGGCTTTTAATTCTTGAGCATAAGTTGCCTTTACTATGAAGAAGACACAAGCTAAAGGCAAAAGATAAATAGAGAACTGAAGAAATTTTATGTGAATAAACCTATTATTTATATTCTGTGCTTTGAATGGGCAGAACCTTTTGAAGAGACAGGCAAACAAGAAAAGTCGGTGTGCTTTTCTCCTTGGTGATGGAGCCAACTTACTATAACATACAATTTGGTATATGGCATTTGGCTAATCCTAATAGAGCAAATAACTTGAAGTGAGGATGACTAATTTCTGTCACATTCAGAGGTCTGTTGTATGACTGGGTATCTACTGTGTTTGTATTTATGGTAGCCCAGGCTGGGTGTTTGATGGGTGTTTGATGGTTATAAACTTTTGGATCCTGGAGGCAATGTAAATGTGAGAATTTGCATGTCAAAATAGTAGTTGCCAAACTGGGTGTACTTTTCCAGATCATACTCCATATGCTTCAGTGTGCGCAAGGGGTGTACACTTAGCTACTAGTCCACATACATCAACTCTATGGCTGTTTTCCTTTAGAGAAGGGGTGAGGGAGTAAGTCTACTCTTTAAAAATTGTATTCTGGATTAATGCATTTGCAAATAATTAACTTGGTCTTCTGGAAAAAGGCTAATTTTTCTTTGTCTGTCCTTGGAAGAAATCTTTAGGTCTTGGTGACCACTGGTTAGATAATGATGTCTCAGGCAGCTAAGGCAGTAGTCTTGTCATTGCTGTGAGAGGTTGCTGCAGAACACTTTGAGTTGAAATGACAACTGGTGTGTATTTTGAGTAAAGTCACAAGTGTCCCCTTCCAGGTACTGAGGGAGGGTGGCAGTGAAGGCACCAGGTATCTGTTTTCAGAAATGGTTTCTAGACAGTGGTAGCAGTATCTTCAGAGGTTTAAGTTTGTTCTAGAGGCAGCAGAGCTGGCAAGAGCTGGGAAGAGACCTGAACAGTACAAGTGTGAGGACTGGGGATGGTGCTGTAGAAGCTTTTAAGAGCTGGTGCTGTAGAAGCTACTAAGAGCCCGAGGGGATTCCAGCTGGGCAAGGGGATGGAGCTCATGAGTGCTTGTGAAGTGACAGTAAGGCTATCAGTGTCTGTCCCTTCTGGACATGTAAGTATGCAACACGCATGAGTTTCTACTGAAATCCAAGATGGCATATTGTTTTCTGTGTTTTAAATTGCATTACTGCTATTTATTGTCAAGCTGAGAGGATCACTTTTAAGCTTGTTTAAGCTATTTACAGTCTTGTGATGTATCACAACCATGTTATGATATGGAGGACCTGGTTCTTTCTTCAGCTGTCTTGGGGTATAAAGCAGGCTCTTGGGAAAGGCAGAAGAAAATTTCCTTTCCTCCCTTGAGAGTTACTAAAAAAAAAATCCAAATGCCATGAATGGATACAAAATGATGTACAATTTGAACAATCTGAACAATGGCTTTTTATTGGTTAATGGATTGTTTGTGTATATTTAAGATATACTAAATTTGAATGGAAGATGCTATGTATTGTTACAGAAAAGTACAGAATGGACATGATTTTGAGAACTGATGTCCTGTAGGCCTGTATATCAAAATAATTTTGTTGTGCAAGTCTAATATTTCATTAATGTTATTGGTAAACATATTTTAAGTCCACTGCTATTCCTGAAGCATAGGATGGAAAAAAGGAGAACGATCTGGGAACTGCTTTCAACCTTCTCTTGCTTCTATAGGAATCAGTAAGATAAAATAATGAACAAGGAAGTGGCTTTTTGTGAGCAATGATATGGGTTGAAGGGGAGCTTGGTGATGGTCTTTGTCTAATTCTCAAGAATTCAGTGGGAAACGTGTAACAGCAGGCAACAGAAAGTGACTCTTAGGTATGCCTTGACAATGCTGGTGTTCTCTCCTTTCTCCTTTTGTTTTGATTTGCCACTTTGCCATAAAGTATCCAAGGCTTTTCTTTGTTAGAAGCAGCTTTGGCTGACTTATTCTTAACGTCATCTTTTGACAGATGGCCCCAAAGGAATTGTATTGTCGCTGAGTGCCCTGTTCTGTGTGAGCAGTGAGTCTATACTCAGGTGGTGTGGAAGGGTTCTCATGGGGTATTTCCTATTAAAGATGTGTTTAGTGACTCTGAAAAATTGGGTGTGTTTTCTTCACATACCTGCAAAGATTGACAGTGACTTGTACTGCAGCATTGGAGAGATGTTTCTTTTGATATCTGTAGACAAATGCCCCTCTGTTCAAGTCAGAGCATTTGCAACTCTACAGTACTTGTTTTATGTACTGCTTCATATATGAATAAACACTTCCTTCTAGGTGGTATGATGTTACCTTTCCTCACGTTACTGTGCTAGTGTCTCAACTTTGGCATGAATTGTTAAGCTCTGAGTGAAGTGTTCTCCTTTTTCCTTTTGATGAATGTAATTTTAAGGTGTGGCTTCTCTTTAACAATTGCACAGATACAGCAGCTTTCCAGTGTATTAATTCTGGGCATATGGTAATGAAAGCTGAACTGTAAATGATGTTCTGGAAGTGGCTGTATTTTTTTTGAAGTATGGTTCTCCCTGTCTTTTGCTATTTGTATTACTAAAGAAAGTGCTTCTAAATCCCTTAGGTCCCAAGAAAGCATCTTTGTTAGAAGTGCCAGAAATTGAAGAACTTGTAAAAATAGTGCTGTTTTCCCTTTGATCCATACTGATCACACTTCTAGACAGTCATCAGTAGTGTTCTAATTTTGCATCATTGATTTGGACAGAAGTTTTAAAGCAAGTTACATGCTTTGTATTCTGTCTAACAGCTCAATAATCTTGTATCAATCCAAGTCATAGAAAATCCAAACCCAAAACCTAACTCTTTGTTAGAAGTGAAACAAAGTCTAAATGAGCTCATTTGGTGTTAAAGGAGCAAAGCTCTTGGTGCAGTTGGTCATGGAGCTCTTCTTGTAGATGAGAAATCTGGTTTTTAAGTGTTCTCTGCTGACTCTGTAAGATAATGTGTTAAACTTACTGGTAGCAAGTAGTTGGACAGAAGTCTTATTTATGGGAAAAATATTTTATATCAAAATTGTTCAGAACGAAAATGAGCCAGAATTACTTGCTTTAAACTGAATAATTGGATGTGGTCCTTTCATGGTATTTGAAGACCCTACTTGTGCAGTGGACAAGTCATTTCAGTGGCACTCAGCATACAGCTCCAGCACAACAAAGAAGTTTAGGCTGGAGCACAAGGTAATTTGTCTTCCCTTGAAGATGAGGGCTGAGTGACTTCCCAGTTTTAAATACTTAACGGTGACCTTTTTTTTTTTTAAATTTCTGTTACTCTGTTACTGTAGCAGAGCCTGTAATTCAGGGCCTGCTCATGCTGTGTTTTTGAAGAAGTGGTTCCTGATTGACAGGTGAGTATAGCGTGGGAGAGTTGCATTCATGGCTGGTTTAGATCATGTGTTAGTATTTTCCTGTTATGAATGGTAGCTCCTTCAGTGGCTTCAAAATTTAGAACAGATAGAAATTTCCTCTGTAGTTTGATAAATTTCTGATAGCAGCAACTTAAGCAGAAGGGCTTTTTTTTGGTGTGTGTGTGCTGTGTCTCTTGCTTTTTATTCATAAAATCCTGAAGAGGATAGTGTTTGAAAAATTGTATTTGAGTTAATGCTTCAGATTTAATGTAAAATGTTAAGGCTGTTCCACTTCAGCAGCATGAGTACTGAAGTGTTGTAGAAATCATAGCATCATTTAGGTTGGAAAAAATCTAGTCCCACTGTAAATGTTTGTGCTTTCTATTAATATGCATTATTTAACATTTGTATCGATAAAGTTAGTAAAAAAGACTTTAGCTATGGAATAAAATACCACTTTGAAGTGTCAAAATGTAGAACTATCAAAATAAGAAAATTGAAGAAAAAAGGTGAGTTCCAGGAAACTGTTGGTGAGCTCTCTCTTCCACCGCCACTTCCTCCATTCTTCTTTCAAAGTGGTGTGAGTGCTGCTAGTGACATCTTTCAGACCTGCACACATTTGTCTCCTAAAGCTACTTAATTCTTTTAGAACTTTTAGAAATGTGAGGTTATCTTGCAGTTCAAATTAAGACCAGAGAGGAAGTGAAGCCTGCTGACACAGTGGTTCCAAAAGTCTGGTATCGTGGTGCAGTTCCTCTCTTGTGCAATGTGTTCATCACGATACTGTTTAGGAGAGCGCACGTTTACGAATGTTTTTAAGATGCTAGTAATGTTACTAAAATCCAGTTATGTTGTGGAATTAGTCAGAAGTGGAAAAAAGCTGTTGTGTTATGTATCTATCTATTCTTTTCTTCAGGCTGCTTTCATTATTTCATTTCCTAAACAATAATAGTAAATATGCATTGCAGCCTTCTCAATTGCTCTTTGTTCAGAATAATTCTTTAGCAGATTGGTATTTGAGTATGCAGCTTAATGATTTCCTTCAACAGAGAAGGCTGGATGAACCATACCGGTAGAGAGAATGATGGTTGTGCTCTGTGCTACTCTACAATAGTCTCCTTCCTGAGGAATACCATGGTTTTTCCCCAGTTACATAGTCTGTATGGCTAACTTTCAGGTGTGTATAAGCATTACAACTGCAGTGGTCTGAAAAAAAGTATCTTCCATCATGTATCTAAATAACCTGTCACGAGTGAAAATGTGGGGTTAATAGCAGCAGCATCGGCACGTACAAGTGATTTTTGAAGTGGACTGCTTTCAGGTGCCCCCTGGTGTCCTGGTAGGACTGTTGTCATTCTGAATTGAACTCAGGCTTCATTTAAAGGGAGAGCTGCTTTCTGGCACAGTTTTTCTGCCTCTGTAAGAAAAAGATGCCGTACCCTTTGAGGTCTTTGCACAGAGACCTTAGACAACATAAATAAGCTTTTATTAGGCAGTTGATTTGGTTATAAATAATTTAAAATATCAATTTATTTGTCTTATTATGCTTGAATGATTCTGCTTTGTATACTTTTTTAAAGGAATGCTTTTGCTAACGTTGATTTTAATGATCAGCAATGAAAACTGATTCAAATGTTAAACCTGATTCAAATTTTAGACACAGGTGTTTTAGAAACACATTTTTGACGAAGTCTGTAAAGCTTTTTAAAATCTGTTATGAAATTATTGCTTCTATTTAATTGCATCTCAACATAAATTTCAGAGCTTTTGACTAAGATTACCAAAAGCAATGATGTCGTGCTCCCCCAAATACAAAAATTCACTCAAACTTCAATGGAAAAGATATCATTTTCTACCAAACTGAAGTATTTTATGATTCAGATACTATCTCATTTGATTAAGGTTGACATGCTGTATAAGCCAGTTACTTTGTCTCTGTTCTGTACATAGGAGGTTTTTACAGCATGCTGTTGGGTGACACTTTTTTTAGCCTGGTTTACAGTCAGTTGATTTTTTTTTTTCTGTAGTTAAGTTGTGTGATGAAGTGTGAGAATAATAGCAAATAACTTGGTGTAGAAATTACTCTGCGTGTGCCCTGACTTAAGTGAAGTAACACTGGCAAAAAGGATAGATATACTTATCATCTGCATATGGTGAAAACTTTCTCATTAGAAACATGAGGAGTTGCCTAGGGGACAAGTACATTCAGATTTTCCTATCTGAATATTTCTTTACACATTACTTTTGACTGTAGGTGGGAAAGTATCGATATTACCCCTCTTAATTGTTGTTTCTTAGAGACCTTGTATTTAAATTTTCAAATGTTCTTCTTTATTAGTTTGAGGTGGAAGAGAGTCTGGTTCTGGCCAGCTCTGGCACCAAGGAAGGGCCTGTTGGGGAAAACCACCACAGGCCAGAGACCATCGCGCCGAAATATCCATCAGCCAGGGAAGCGCCTGGATACAAGGTGCTACGGAAAGGAAATGGTGGCTGCTCAGGGCTGGAGCGGCTCTGTGGAGTGCTCTGTGGGAAAGTGTCACTCCAGGGCAGTGACACTTAAGGAACAGCAGCAGAAATTTTTTCAGAATCGGAGGTTAGCTGTAACAGCATCGGAAAAAACTCATGCAAATACGATCCCCAACATCCCCCGCTGTCTGTCACTGCACCAGAAGAATTTTGAGGGACTCGGTATAAACAGGGAAAAAAAAAAAAAAGGTGTTTATGGGAGTGTGTCCTGCTTTTTGGTCTCAACACCCAAATCAAGATCAGACCTTTGTGTTGATTAGCAATAAATTGAGACACATTCCTCAACTCAAGACTGTTTTGCTTGCAACACCTCTTCGGCATCTGTGCAGGACCTAAGGTATCCAGGATGTTGATGACAGGTAATATTCAGGGGCCTTACAAAACATGAAGTTTCAAGAAAATACTTCTCAACTAGCTTTCATAAAGTGCATGGTATATAAAAAGAAAACCCAGAGTGACATGGTTTAAAATGGCACTCATACCTCTGGAAATGATCCACAGACCATGCTCCTGGTTTCACCTTTTAAATCATCATCATCTCCTGAGGAGGCAACCTGTCAACTACACACTCTTTCTAATGTGTTGCCTATTAATAGATATGAAGGCTAAATTAAGATACACCTTTAAGACTCCAAGCTTTGCCAAGTGTGGGACATTTTAAGCATTACAGTTAGGCAAAGACATTTCTTTAGGAATAATCACGTAGCTATGTCTGAAAGATTCTGCACTGTAAAGTTAAGTCTGTGAACCTCACACACAGTTTAATTACATTCTGTCTTGCTGGCTAGGCTCTTATCACCTAACCTTCTTGAGGATCATAGTAAAAAAAAAACAGGTTTCTTCTCTTTTTCTAGATGTGTAGGCTTCATTGCCCTTCAGAACATTTGGGTCTCCTTTTTTCTGATGAAAGCTTGATATTTTATTTTTTTGTTGTTACTAAAGGCCTTCCAGTGAAGCAGTTGTTATCCTTTGTGCCCCTGAAAAAAACCCCAACCAAACAAAAATAAACCAACAAACAATCAAAAAGCAACACAGAAAACCCATTTAAACATTTAAAATTGTGTTAATGAATACATAATTAAGATATCTGATTGCAGAAGTTTGTTTGATATAGTAACACATCCCCAGGGCTGTAGTTCTTCCTAATTTACATGTCACAGTAGAAGCAAGTCCTGGATTCTGTGTAGATGGCTGCTCTACAGATTCGTATCAGAAAGTACAGATCGTATCAAGGGCATACTTTTTCCAGAGAGTTGGTTTCTAAATCATTTGAAATGTCATGCATTAACTTTTTTTTTTCTCTCTATTTTTCCTTATCTGATGTATGTAGGAAATTAATTTGCCTGCCAGACACAGTTGACATTGTCTGGATCAAGTCCTGCATTTTTTTCAGTATCTGAAAATTCCCTACTATCTGTGAAATCCTGAATGACAAATGATAGATAAATCTCCTGTAGCCGTTGCGTATAGCATGTTTGATTCATGTTGCTGGAAGGTCTTTTGCTTATGTCTCCAGTCTGGATGATGCATTTTATGTATCTGTCTTAACGTTTGGCTTACTGTGCATTTGACTTAGTATTTTAGATTTCTGTGTTAATGGGATCAGTTACGTTCATAAGGACATTTTAAAGCAGTTGAATTTCTTTTCAAGTTCAGGAAGAGAATACAGGAGGAGAGATTGTATCTTAAGGCGTGACTTGATATTCTGAAGCCAGCTTCAGAGTTCCTAGGCCTGGTTGAAATTTCCATGCTTTCATCTCAAGGGAGCATGAGTCTAGTATAAGCTTACTGTACAAGTTCAAATTTGCTTTACAAGAAAACCCCAGCAGTAGAATGTTTATAGATAGACTTTATGCAAGGCTAGATAATTGTCTTGTGTCCATGTGAAAGCCCAAAGCCTGCTTAAATTCTTTGTTGTGCATGCCCTGAGTTCACTGCAATCCATCTTGCCTTGAACTTTTGTTTGTGCTCCTGGATGGCAGGGTACAGATGAAGCAGCATGAATTTAACTGTGGCTATGTTAAGAAGAGAGGTAACTTCTCTTGCTTATTCCAAAAGTATTTAAAAATGCCTCTGTATCGTTTAGGTCAGCTTTTTGGAGAGCACCCTTTTCAGTAGTTGTTGGCTGGTCAGAACTCTCATATAAACCAAAGTGTTAATGCTTTTTAGAGAATGCTACATGTTTGTCAAACAAATCAGTAGTATTTGCCTGCTGCATTTGGATGAATCTGGTAGCCCCTAAAATGGTAACTTTACAGTAAGAATCCTACTGCATTAGTTTTTCCTCTTTAAGAGAAACCTGTTCATTTCTCCTAGCAGTACTGTGTTGTAGATGGTCTTTTATGTGGTTGTTTGGTTGGTTTTTTTTTAAAAAGGAAAAATTATAAGTAAGTACGAAAAAAAAAAATCTTTCAGTGGTTGTTTTTGAGACAAAGGATGCAGTGGCCACAAAAGAGGTGGGTTTTCTTTTTGGCTAATTTTTGGACCTCTGTCAGATTCTTCCCCTTGTGTTTTGTCAGTTGAACATCCCCATAACATATGTGCCATGTACAATGGCAAATGGCAGACATGAATCTGTTGGGTCAGAATCAGCACCAACCTTTTAAACTGACTTCTCTCATAACCTCCTAGTCAGACCCAGCAAAAACATTACTTTTCTTAGTGCATCAGAAAATAAGCTGCTTTCTCTCTTTAAACAGCTGTATACCTTTAAATGGTGTTAGACAAGGCAAGTAAGAAATAGAAGTGGATCCCTTCTTAAATGTCCCTTCAGCGATCCTTCTGAAGCATCATTGGCTGGCTCCTAGAAGTTTAAAGTTCTGACAAATTTTTGTCTGGCACCATTTTCCATTATATAGGTCATTTCAGACTTTGAGCATATTCTGTTGTGCTTTAGAATTGCAGGAGAAGAACAGAAGAAATTTCAGCAAAAGAGTATGTGTCTTAAGATAGTGCTTCATGCTAAGGCTGAACTGGACTAATTAGTTCTAGGTCTCTGAAGGGCAAATGTCTTTTGTCTTGTTTCCTTTCCCAGAAACTGATTCGACTTGTGAAGCTGGTAAAACAAACAAACAAAACCAACTAAAAACCTCAAAATGAACCAAAACGGAAGTTGTCAGGATTAGTTTTCTAAAAGAAATGTTAACTGAGTTGTATGTTTACTCTGTGACCAGAAAAGTATCAGATCTAATGTAAAGCAAGGATAGTATAATGTTTAGTCAGAATATTGTGGGACGATAACGTGTCACGAGTGGTGTATCTCCATTTCCCCAAGCTCTTAATTTTACCCAGACTGAGAGGTGAAGCTACCGCATTGACTGTAGCAACTCCACTACAGTCCAAACTGGTTTTAGCTGGAGTTGCCTCGTGGTCCTGCCCTTCCCATTCTGGGCTCAGCAGTCTCACTGGCTCAGTGCACTCACTACCTGTGCCTCACAAGGGCTATGTGGTGTCAGAGCTGAAGTGGCAAAAAGATGTCAGCGTAATGTTACTGCTGGGTTGGCTCCCTGATGCAGTATGTTGATTCAGATGTTTGCTAGCACTAGGACAAAAATGGGAATTGCAGCTTTCTGGTACTGCCTGCCTTAATAAACATGTGTTGTTATAACTAATTTATTTGGTAGTTGTGAATTTGTCATAGTAGAGGCTCGCTAACACACCGGTAATTGGTTGGCACTCAGCATCTAACAGTGGCAATAGTCTGGTGTTTGTTTAAATGTAGATTTCAGATGTCCTGAAGTTATTCAGCACAAATTGGGAGAAGTGATTTGTGGAATGTATTTTGTATTAAAATAATCTGCAGACAACACCGCCTGAATCCTGTATGTTACACCACTTGGAAAGTTAAAAATTTATGATGAAATTCTGCCCTTGTTCAAATTGCAGTGGTCATGAGCAGATCTGGAGTTTACTTGCATTCCTCCTGCCTTCTTTTTAAGAAGAAATGTTGTGGGCCAGCAGAGTGCTGATACCTCCTGGTGTATCAGTCCTGCTGTTGATGTTGGAAACGTTGCTTTACCTTCCTGTTACAGTATGCTGAGTTCTGTCTTGCAGGTAGCAATTTTCACCATAAGAGTGACCATGCTGTCAATAAATTATTACACCAATACTTGATTTGACTGGGATGCAATTGTACGAATAGAGAAGAATTTGAGAAATAGGGAAAGCTGACAGAGTTAAGCCTTGAAATCATCTGAATGGGTGAGATTCATGATCTTTCACTTTTCTGTGACAAGAAAGACTTAGGTAATGATTCAAAATTTACAGCCTTCACTGAAAGATAAATTTATTGTATTAGTTGCTGATGTCTGGTGTTTTTGTCAAGGAACTGTTCTGTGTGGGTGTAGGTTGGTTTGGTTGTATTTGGAAAGTCTGTTCTAACTGGATAATTGGATAATACCTGGTGATGAATAGGTAAAAGCAAGTGATGAGGGATGTGTTGTAGTTCTAAAGTGAGCAGCTTTGAGTTTAGAAAGCATCCTCATTCTTTTGCCAAGAACCCCAAAACAAGACACCCCCCCCCTCCAAAAAACAACCCACAAACAAGAAAAAAAAACAAACCAAAAAACCCTTGAAAATTACATCCATCCCCTGTCCTAGCTCAATGCCATTTGCATGGTGACCACATTCTCATACTGAATTGAAATTCTTTGTAGTGTTCTTTTTGAACGTGGTGAATTTCTTCCATCTGTCTCTACTGAGGGATGTTTTTGAGTCTAGAAATGAAGCACTCTTAACTTTCCATACAACTCTTGTTTTTCCACTTAATCAGTGTATTGAAATCAGGACTGCAGGGTGATTAATGAAGGAGTCTGTACAATAGAGTATACAGTTATCTCGCTGTTGATGTAGATTCAGTTTACAAACTTCCGTGGTATCCTCTCTAGAGAATAAATATGCAGTTCTCAGAATGATGTGTAATTGTGTAATGTCAGGAGGCCTCAAGGAAGCTCACGCTTGAGCTCAGCATCCCAGTGTCTGTGACAGCTGTCCTGCAATGCTCTGAGAAACCCGAGTCCACTACTGGGGCAATAGACCAGAGAATATCTGCACAGAATATATCTTTTTTTTTTAATTTTTTTTTAATCTCTGTCCTCCCTCTGCCCCCCCCCCCCCCCTCTTTTTTTTT
>VWZY01007442.1:113518-145819 GCA_013399075.1 Chloroceryle aenea | reverse complement strand
GCATGTGGTTCCATGTGTACGTGATGATACAAACTGAATCAAGCTGAAGCGTGCTATGCAGAGAATAGCAGAGCTGTTCTTGGGAACTAGCTGTTCTCTGGAAATTGTATTCTGAAAAATACTTTTAGGCAGTCTTTTTTTTATGGATAGTTTTAATTCATTAGATGGTGAGCCCCTGCCTATGAATGTGTTTGTGTTCTCTTGCTAGGGGAGTAATGTGTAACAGAAAACTCGCAGGAAGCTGTTGTTAATGAGAGTTAGTAGGCTCTCATATAATAAGAAGCTGAACAAACCCATCTGTAGGGCTATTTGACATACTAACATTAGACAGTTCATGTCGTACAATTTGCTCTTTCATCATCTTAATCCTGTAGCATGTTACCTCCCCTTCTGGCTCCCCTGTGACCTGGGTCACCCCCCTAACTCAAAACAAAGGGAATTTGAGTGGAAGCTTGTACTGCTCACAAGGAAATTACGGACTATATATCATTTGCAACAACATTAAGAGATGAGATGAAATCTTTCTTTTTTTTTTTTTTTCCCTAGAGAACAGATAATTTATTTTTTTTTTTAATTTTGGACTCATTTTTCAAAAAAAGTGCCTCTTTAGCCAAACAGAAGATCAAATAAGTGGAACTTGAAGGAATATAAAAATGAATATAAAAAAAGAAGGGTTGATGGAAAAAAGTGTGTCTACTTAATGTTCTTTTTCTTAAAACAAAAAACAACCCCCCAAAACATTTCTTAAAGATCCTTTTGCAGCATTAAGAATATGGGTGAAATACTGCAGCAGAAAAGCATTTATTTATTTTTGTTCTGAGACTGAGTGGCTACTAACTAGGAATGGATTGACTACAGATCAGAAAGAGATGACAGTGAACTGCTTCAGAGGTGCATTTTTTTTTTAAGTTTCCAAACCAAGTAACTATTCATTCTAAAATTTACACAAATAAAAAAACTTGTAAATGTGATTACTACCCTTCCCTTTCTATCCCAAAGGAATAATCAGCTTTTTACCTTTCAAACACACACACACTCTCCCACATCCACCTCACCTAAACAAACCAGCTCTTGTACTTTTAGAAACTGAAGTACTTTGGTATGGATTTATGCTAAAGAAGACTGCATTTGAAGCATGGGAGAGCTATCGGAACACATTTCAGCATGGCTGTTCCAATATTCAGCAGAGTAGCTAAAGAACTGTATGAACCTGTGCTCTGCACTAGAAGAAAAGGTTTGGTTTAGGACGCTCAGTTGAAGAGAGATCACCGAGAGTTAGGGTGTCTGATACTTTTGTTTAATGTTGTTCTGATGTGACTCATTTAGTTTACAGTCATTTACATATAGCAGCAGAGACCTTCAATGGCTTGGAAGTGAGAAGATTCACACACATGCTAGAGTGAATATCTATTTACAGCGTGGAAACAAACTGCTTTTAAACTCTCTTGTCAGCAGTGTCTGAGAAGACTTTCATTAGTCCACGGTTAGAGAATTTTCTGGACGGAGAAAAGGCAGTGAGAGGAACAGGACGTGGTCTTCTGATTTCTGAACTACCGGCTGATAAAGACCATCTTCACTGTTGGACATTATGTTTCTTTGGTGGTATTTGCTCCAATTTTATGAACAGCACACTACTTGTTTTATTTTGTCCAACTGTTTGTTGGTAGGGGTACCTCCTTTACTAGAGTTTTCATCCTCTAAGAAGTAGGAATGAAAGGATAAAAGAGAACAAGGACAGAAGTGTTATGTCATGAAGACTACATTATGGATAATGCCTTAGAGACAGTTTTCCTATGCATTATGATGGGACAAGGAGGTTAAGGTATGATGAAGAGGGGAAGAGTGAAATGAAGCTCTGAGTTTGGTCTGCTAGAGTGGAGGTTGCATTTTTCTAAGGTTGGCTTAAGCAAGGAAAAGGTATTCTACCTGAAACAGAGAGCTGGCCTACTCTGGATGGAGGCACGTAATTAATTGCAACTAACAGCATGGCTTTGTCCCCACTTCAACAGGGAAAAAGAAATGTATTTTTCAGGATTTTTTAGGAAGCCCTGTTTGTTTTGCTGAACAAGAATATATGGCTTATGTAAAAAAGAAAAAAATAAAACCAAAAACAACTCACAAAAAACCTAAACAAAACAAAAAACCAAACGGCCTTCTTTGGAATGAGTGTTCAGTGAAAGGTGGTAATACAGCTATAAACACACTTAGCAGATGTGTGATTTCTGGATTGTTCTGTTCTGGGACCCGAGGTACAAATGTGCTTTCATTCTTTAATGCTAAATCTTGGATCAGAGCAAAACTATAACTTTGGAGCAGTCCTTAGCTGCTGCTGCTGCAGAAAATGTTAAGTCTCGAACTCTTTTTCAGTTCCTTTTTTGGTATTCAGCAAGCTGGAGTTGGAGGCATGCCGTCTTGTTCGCTCTGCTCTTGTGCGACCCTGCGGTAGCTGTGATCAGCGGCTTGCGAGATGAGAGACTGGGGAGGGAGCGATTGGCTGCGGGGCTGGGGAGCAATTTCCCGGAGTACATCTGTGTCGGGCAGAGCGAGCTAAAGCAGTCATGTATGCGCAGTCTCTGATCTCTTGGGAGCTTCATTACACGCTCTGCTACAAGGGCATTCTCTGCTTCTGCACATCAGCATGGAAGAAGTTCGTCCAGGGAAGAAAATGCAACCTGTATGTAAAGAGCAGCTGCAGCTCTGACTAATGGTTTGAACGTGCTTTGATCCAGTGGTGTTTAGCAACTGTCGGGGAGCGAGTGGTGGGTGCTACCTCAGGCTCGCCAGCCGTGGAAGACATTTTTGAAAGATTTGGCGATAGAAATGATACTTGAAGTACGGATTTCTGTATTAGGGAAGATAGTCTCTGTGTAGTTAAAATTGCTTAATCATAGTAACTGGCTTAATTCAGAAATAAAATGTGCTTTTACAGTCGTGATAGTATAGTAACAGATTTTGAGGGTGGTTTGGTGGGGGACGTTTTGTTTATTTGCTCGACTTCTTGGGTGGTTGGGGTTATGTTTGTTTGTTTGTTGTGTGGGGTGGTTTTTTAGTGGGTGTTTTGGATTTGTTTTTTTTTTTTTCTCTCATTTTTTTGAGTCAGCTTTTCTAAATTTGAAGGCTGTGGCTTTGAATAATTCTATGCAAGTATAGTAGGGAAGTTTCTGGTAAAGAATCTTGAAATAGCCTATTGATTGTTCCTTTTGACCAAAAAAAAAAACCAACCCACCAAGCCTAACTTAATAAGCTATGTAACAGGGTGAAATATTCTTGGAGATTGTATTATCTTCAGACTTCAGTGGCACAGCTACAGAACTCTGTGGAGATTTCCACATTGAAGCAGTGAAGTCTACTTAGTGTTAACAAGCTATTGTTCAGCTCTTGTATGCCTGGGTAGTCTTTAGCACTGCCATTTAACTGCATTGCAGTGTGTAACAGAGATTACTGCTTTAGAGTTCCCTGGAAACTAAAATCGATGGCATGGAATTTTCCTAAGTCATAAAGCTTTGAAGACCCCTGAACTGTTTGATACAAATTTTGTAAGATGACCACTACATTTTAATACTTTTTTTTGTGTGTGTGGCATAAGAAAAGAAATTTCATTTAGACATGTTAAAATGGATCTGATTGCAGTGATCTTGTTTGTTAGGGTAGCTGTGGTATGAAAATCGAATTATTTTTTGATTTTCTTTGTGGTGCTACCTTCAGCTCTGCACGCAGAACCGATCAGGCATGCATGTGCCTACAAGATCTGATAGCACTAGTTATAAGATTCTACTGGCGCTTTTTCTAGGTGTAATTTTAGAGATTGAAGGTGATCTGAGCTATGAAATTTTTGAATGAAATTTAGTGCTCTGAGGCAGTAATAAAATTCAGCTTTGTAAAACATCTACTGTGGTGTTAGATGTGCAACGTGATACCTTGTGTGGGATTGGTGACATTATTTGCTAACTTCATGCATAGTGGTAAATTTTCTAGCTTGCGGAACGCTCAGTTTGAATTCTTGTAATTTCAATTTCAAAAAATTGAAATCTTGTAATTTAAACAGGCTTGTAATTTTAATTGAATATTCTCTTTCCTTTTAGGAATATGAATCAATCCACCCCTTTGTTTTGTGTTGGTTTTAACTCAATTTTTTTCTTTGACATATTGCTGCAGTGTGCTATAGTTAACTATGGCCAGTCACTAGTGTGATCAGTCTCTTGTCAGTTTTTATGCTTCCCTTTTTTTCTGAGTTTTTCTCAACACTCAAAACATGATCATGGTTAGAACTCTGTGTCTGTGTGTGTGGTGTTGTGGTGTGCTGTGTGTGTTGTGTTTAATTAAAAAAGCCAAACAAAACAACAAACAAAAAACATGAAACCAAGCAAACAAAAAAAAAAAGCAAAAAAACCCAACCAAAACAAACAAAAACCAAAACACCAACAACAGTGTGTTCGGTTGTTTTATTTTATTGTAAGTAGCACACATACATGTTTTTCTTTACTGTCCTTCATATGCATTTTACTTTTTCATAACTGTAACATTGGGAGAGACTTATTGAAGTTGTTTGGTGTCTCTTGGACATACCTGCCCAAACAAGGTTTGTAGAGCTCCTGTGTTTTTTAGTCTTCTAGAAGCAGATTGGTCAGACATATTTAGCAGGGTAAGCTGAGAGGTTAATTAGAGTATTAGTAGGCTAGAAACACCTCTCTAAGTATTCCTAAGCTCTTTCATTATAGCTATGGTCTTTATGAAATCTAAGTATCAAACCTTCCTGTTGAGGCTCTGAGTACTGGTTGATTAGGACGGATCTTCATTTACATGTGAGGACAGCCGCGTAAAATAGTAATTGTATAAGCACTGATAAAATTCACAAGAAAAGGACGGGGGGAGTAGTGGTGACACAAACCCCCTTGAGCGGTACTGGAGTCTTTTGTGCAGTGCTTGAGCAATACCCACTGCTGTGAGAGTAGGGGAGGGTGGGGGTGGGATCTGGAAAGCAGCTGTTCCTGTGCAAATGAGACCATAGCAAATGCAACTAAGGGGAACCCATGTGTATGGTAGGCTTCCTATTTTAAACCTGGCAAGTGTTCTGTTTGTGAATTATGATTAATTTTACTCTCATCCCTGTCTATTTAGAGGGCAAGGCTAGCTAAAAATTCTGTGCTGACAAAATGAGACAGGGCCCATTTATATTTGGTGCATTTTCCCTTGGCTCTTAGGTTGATGTGCTTGATTTAGAACTGGTAGGGTTTCATCACTTTGGCAACATCTGAAGATACAGTATTGCTGTGTAGACCAATACTGTGCCCAAAGAACGTACTTAAAGTGCATTTGTAGGACTGCTTGTGCAGTTCAGCTAAAGACCGTTTAGTAGGCTGAATAATACCTTAAATGACTCCTGACAACTGGAGATGCCCGCCCTCCTGCTCCCCATAGGCTCATCTTAACTCAGGTTTAAAAGCGGGATCAGTCTGACAGGAAATTAAAGCACTGCTGCTGTTGGTTGTTCCTGCAGGTAACGATGTCAAAAAGCCTACTCTGAACTGAGACCACTTCGTACTCTGTATACAGAGTAGCAATGGGGAAGCTGTAGCATTAGACCTAGTGATGATGACTTCTGGAGCCAGACCAATTGTCACTGAACTCTGCATACAGTAGTCACAGGTGACATTAACAGATACACTATCTTTCTGTTTTATTTTCTTCCCATGTTGAGTTGCTGTCACTGGTAGACCTACAGTCCTAAAACATTAGGAGATAACACCAGTCTTGGCTGGCTCTTATTTATCTATACTCCCCCCCCGCCCCCCGATGTATTAGTGCATGTTAGCTTGCAGTGCTGGGGGTTGAATGGATTTGAAGAGGCTATATGTGCATTCTGTAAACTGGAGATGTTTGCTAGCTGTGTGCAGTGTTGTGTGTTTAGAACAGAAGTGCAGGCTTTTGAAACAAACCGTGTAGGAAATACTGCTGTGAAAACAAATCACAAATTACCTCCTCGTTCTTAATTATTCAGAACGATGTATTTTGGTTGCTCTGTGTCAAAAGTAATGAATGTGTGTCTGTATCTCTATAAAAAGTCATTTTAAAATTGTTTTATATCTGTACCTACACATCTGGAGGACAGTTGAGAAATTAGGTTTTGTAGTTCCTCTTCAGTTATCTTTGAGATGTATGATGAAAGTGAATCTTTTGATTTCTTTTTCCTGCTAAACTTATTTTTCAAACAGAGCCATATGTGTGCTGGTGGTTGGTTNTAGAGCCTGGATGGCTATCATATCTGTCTTCTGGATGCGGATACAATATAATGTGTGATGATCATATGACAAAAATCCTGCCCTGGCTAAGTTTCCTGGGTGTAGGTGAAGCCACCATTTTTAATTCTGTTTGCACTGATTTGTAAGTTCACTGGGAAGTTGCTGTAGGCCTCTACTGTTGTATCCTCTTTACTGATGATGAAAAAATGAAGAGTGAAGTATGAAAAGCAAAATGTACTGTGCAAAAATCTTCATATGTTGTTGATCTTAGTGTGTAAATCTACAGTTGCATCCTGTATGAGTTTACCAGTTGTGACTGTAAGCAGTGTGTGCTTATGTTTTGAGAAGAATGGTTTGTTGGTGCCACATTCCAGCCTAAGAGCTAAATCCCGTCTGCCAGATCTGGTGTCTCCCCAAAGGGAGAGATGTATACTTGGGTTCTTGTGGGAAGGAGCGGGCAGTATTTGCCTTCTGTTAAAAGCCAGAGAGGATGGGGTATAATTACAGTTATAAAGTAGTATATAAGCTCACTGTGATGATGTAGGTAGTTGTAGTAGAATAGATTCAAAACCAGAAGTTTTAAAATCTTGTCCAGAGATACATATATAATGAAAAAATATGTATTAAAACCCCACACGTGTTATTTGGGGTTGGTTTGTGTGGTTGGTGCTTTGGGTATTTCTTGCATTTGTGTATACTTGCTTAATTCCTGTGGTGAAGGCTCTTTGCAGCACGAGACTGGTAATGTAATTGTGGTTGTGTAGTTTTGTTTGTTGTTGTGGTTTATTTTTATTTTTTTCTGGTGGGGTGGGAGTAGTGGTGGTCTCTTTGTGGTCTCTCTTGTGTCCTACTTATTCCCATGAGCACCAGTGCTATCTGTTCTTGTTCTGGTGCTGCAAGTAGTTTCCCAACTCTGTTCAGGAAGAACTTTGGGCTGAGGGGATGGAAGTGGAGCATATGAATATTGACTTAGCTAAGTCATGGTTTTAAATGTTGAGTTCAGATTATTCCCAATGCAATTACTGTATTAGTGTTAGATTTCAAAGGTTTGCAGTTAACTGTATAAACCATTTGTATGACCACTGTCTATTATCTGGATAAAATTACTGAACTGTAGTTCAAGTACCTTAAAAATATATTGCTAGCAAGCTGTATCTCTTGGAAGTGGCTATTGAGTAATGCACTTTGGCAGCCTGCCCTTCTGAAGTCTGTCATGGGTATATGACTGCATAAGGTTAGGCAAGTTGCAGGGTGAGAAGAACTTGTACAGATGACAGTGGAAAGTTTCCTTTAGGTGTGATATTCTGTGCGTCATATTTGTGCCAGTCCACTAGATGGTAGCTAACACATGCTGCTGGAGGTTGACAACTTAATTTTTGCAAACTTGAGTGCTTTCCTTAACGATTCATGCATTTCGGACTGACTTTTTTACACACAACTTCTAAAAAAAAAAGTAGTGTTACTATTTTAAATATGAAAAGTGTACTGTACTAAACACAAATGTTTGAGAAGGTAAATAAGTAAAGTGTAAACAATTGTTTGTCTGCAGTGAGAGGGGAATTACTCTCTTCTCCTGGACTGAGAAAAGATGTGAAAATGAGAAGTGATGAGAAATCTGATAGGGGTTCTTCTAGAGCAAAATGTATTTGAAAGTCTTGTCTGGCTGGCAACAGTTGAAAAGGTTTTATTTTCAGGCTGGGGAAAGTTCTAAGGATAAGAATATGTGTTGTAGTACATGTAGGCACCTCTCACCGAATACAAAGGTTTTACTGGAAGGTTGTTTCTACAGTGTTTTTGTGAGTATCCACAAATTTGGTGTTTGGAAAAATAAAACTGAGTGTATTTGAATACAGGGCGCTAGGAGTTTTTTTCCTTTCTGTACTCAGGATTTTTTCTGTTTTCATAAATTACCATTTCCTTGTGAAAAACCTAATCAAAAGCAAATGCTTAATCTCCCTCTGGGGCACCTTCACTTCTGTTTGTGGTGTTGGGTGTTTTTTTGGTTGTGTGTGAGTTTTTGTTTTGTTTTGTGGGTTTTAAAATTTTTTATAACTATTATTTATTTATTTTTTCCTCCCCCTTCTCAATTGTTCTGTCTTGACTGAAGAGAAGTTTGGTATGTTCCAAGTTAGGCTTTATTTTAACTTTGGCTCATCATCAGTTTTTCGTGTGTGTGTGTGTTTTTTTTTTTTTTTTTTTTGTTTCCTTTTTTTTTGGGGGGGGTGTGTGTGCACCTGTGAGCTTACTATACATAAAGTTTCACGTGAAATGGGTGGCAGATTGCAGAGGAATACTTGCTATAAGATTAAGTTATTCTCTGTGCCTAAAAAAGGGAAGTTGAGTTTTTCAAGAATCCCACCTCTTTTAAGTAATGTAAAAAGTTCAGGAAGTAGAGGAGATAACTAGAATGGGAATGTGTTTTGATTCAGCAACTGTAACAGTTTTCTTTCACTTTTGTGCCTTAAACTGCCGTGATGGATCTTCTATGGTTACTGGAAACCTATGCCCTACAGACTTTATTTTTAGCAATGAAAAGGTTGTAGGTTGAAATTAGTTTTATAGCATGTTTGAGTATTTTGGGGTTTTTACCCAACCGAAGGCAAATGTATTTTAGGGTGGCATTTGCTATTGGCATCACAAACGGTTATATTAAAATGATGCTTTGTGTTTTTCTGAACAAAGGCTGTAAATGGTCCGATTTTGTCATGTGTGATACTTGTGGCTGTTAATGGCTTATTCTTGGAAGAGTCTTTGCATATGTTGAGTACTTGGAGATAGTGACAGAATGGTTTGCAAGGGCATGCATGCCTTGCTGTAATATAATCTCAAAAGACATGTTGCTTTCACATGATGTGGTTTTGAAGGCTGCTCCTGTATGTATAAGGTTAGCAAAGTACATCTGTTACTAAAGCAAGGAGTGATAAATATTAATAATATGGTATAAGGCACACGACAGATACATTTTGAAAATGCTCTTGGGAGAGATGATCTTTTCTTGCATGGTTATTTTCTGTAGTGTATGTAATTTTCTACAGGTAGGCAGTGGTTTGTATAATCCAAAGAAAAATTGTCGTCTTCTATTGCTAAAAAAAAAAATGTCTGTTTGGCATGATTCCAAGTGTCCTCAAGGGCTTATTGCAGGTGGGGAGGAAGTAGGTACGGGATATTTCAGCAGCCTGTGGTTGTAAGCATTCATGCATCTATCACTGTCTCCTGCGAGTCGTGGAAGAGGTTTTGATGGCAGTTTTCATAATACTGGGGACTTTTTCTCTCATATTTTAAAACACATAAATTAATATAGAAGTTTTGTAGTACTTCATCTATTTTGAGTTTTCTGGTAACAGGCAGGATTTGCGTGTATATCTGCTTCTAGGAACCGGAGTGTACCACGACCCTCTAGTTTTCTGTTCCTGTGTCACTGAAATAAAATGGCAAGTAGATACACTTGACTCCTCTTTATGGCCTTACTGATAACGTTAAATGTTTTGCTGGACTTCCTTGGTCCCCGTTGGGTTTATGCATGTTAATTCCCCACCACCACCCCCTCAAGCTGTGTTGGAAAAACCCATCTGCAGTAAAGATAAGAGCATAAGAGCTCTTTACTTTAAAGACTTACTTTACAAATGTGTGTTTTCCCTACCTCCAGAGTAATTATCAGAGATGACAGACACCAATTAAATCTTTAGGGGGCTCTTTATTTTCCTCATGGTATGTAGGAGACAGGAATGTACTATTCCCTCATACCTTATTACTGTGATATTTTAAATTTCTGCTACTCCTTTATTAACAGGTCCTTTTTAACATTTTAATAGGTTTGCTCATCAGATATGACTTTGGCTTAAGCACATGCCTGTTTAAATTGTAGGTATCTGGAGTGCACCTGAGTGTTGTGGGGTTTATTTTATTTTATTTTTTTATTATTACTTTTTTTTTTTAACATGCATGCAAACCTCTACTTTTCCAGTGCAGCTGTAGTGACAAAGTTAAGTTACTATGTAATGCTTTTTTGAAAATCTTATTCCTGGGGACAGAAGTTTATTCTGCCTTGTGCCACTCTTTTTTTCATATCTTGCTTATTTGCATAGTGACAGCTACTTTTTTTTTATGTGGTCTGACTGGTTTAAAATGTTTGTTTTTTAACAAACATCTTTCTGAAAATCTTTCCTATATGTGCCATTTGTCATATTCATATTATTTAGTCTACTTTTCCTCAATAGTAAGATGTACTTTTTTTTGTGTGTGCACACAATAGGTTATAATAAATACCTATTCTATTAAGACTGAGTTATATTTTTTTATGGGAGTTGCTATGATTTAGCCTGTAGCTGTTATACAGACATGTTGTTTTTTGTCCTTGTCACTTCCCTGTGAGATGACAAACCTGTTCTATATATAAAGCATTGCACTACTGAGTAATTCTAAGACCAAAGTTTAGGTGAATGTCAACACTGTTAAGCATACCCAGTACTATAAAACTCTTCCATTTTTTTCCTTGTGAAACCATTATCACAGATTCCACATTGATTGATGTAAATGTACTAGTGGGCTGCTGCCAGAACCGGTGATCGAATTTATTTGTGGTGGATCTAGATGTTTTATGGTCACAATGTCACTGGTGAATTGATCCAATGGAAAAGTAATTCAGTTGTTTAACAAAAAATCCATTGCTTCAGCTCTTTGTATCTGACTTTGATTGATAGACATGACTTAAAAAAAAAAAAAAAAGTGCGCCCAAGGGAGCAGGAAGAGCAGGAAGAGTATTTTAGTCTGCCATTATAGATATAAAGTAAAGCAGTACACTTAAGGTAGGTAGCAGCAGTTCTTTTGGAGAACCAGTTCTGTCAGCATGCTGTGCAATTTGTGAGTTGTTAAAAGTGGACTGGAAAATATTCTAAGGAACGCAAGCATTTGGAGAAAGGCAACTTTAATGTTGTTTTGATGTCAAGTTTGAGATTGATTTCTATGGGTTAGTTATTTTAAGGTTTATTTTTTGTCAAGATTGAGCAAAAAGTAATGTTTAAAGTTCACTTTAGTGATGTGCTAAATGTGGTGAGAGGACAAGTACTTATTCTTGAGCCTGTATCTGTGCTTTTGGGTTATGAGTGGTATGCTTTCAGTTGTAGTGGAAACTGAACAGAACATCTTGCAACATCAGTGTTCTGACTTTGTGCATAAAAAAAAGTCAGGGCTGTGCTTTACTCAAGTTTCAACAGATAGACGTTAAACAGTTAGTTTCATATTCCCAAAACTGTTGCTTTAGGAGGGACCCCCCAAGTTGTGTAACTTCGCTATTTTGCTGCCCATTGTATAAACTTTGGTCACAAAAGCTTCTTATTTGTGCTGGAAAATCTCACACCAGAATTGTCCCCTAACTAGAGAGGTTCAAGGTCTCTCTGAATGTTAGCATATGTAACTTTCTTAAAGAACTTGCCAACTCTGGACTACAAAACTAAAGGAAAAACATCTGCCTCCTGAAATGCATGTCCCGATCCTTGATACGATGAAATCAAGATCATCACAAAAGGAAATTGCAGGTTGTTTAGCACATCTGTTGATTTACTCTCTTTTTATCTTCAATTCAGGGTAATGTTTTCTTGGAAGAATTTGACGGGTAGATTTTCAGTGACGTTTTCTTTTTCAGTTTCCAAGAGATGAAAGTGTTTTGTTTTCTAGAACTTTGACAAACAGCCTCAGAATGGTAGAATATATTTAGAAGTTTAGAAAAAAATAGTTCTCTTTAGTTTTTAACTTAAACTTGTGTCTTGTTTCTTCAGGGTCACGATGAAGAAGCTGTTGTGGATATGGGAAAAATCAGCTCTACTATCAATACAAACTTTGAGAAAGAAGAACTAGAGAGTAAGTTTGTGAAGATTTTTTTATTTAACATGCATTTTTTTTGCTTTAGGATAAAAGATCTCTTTTTCCTTCAAGTGCAACCAGTACTGCTAAAAGGCATGAGAACCGTATGGCCATTGTAAAATCCTAGTAATAAAACCAGTGAATAGTAGATGACCTGCACTGTTTCTTACCTCTGTACATGCTAATAAATGCACACTGTTAATCTGTGACAGAAAAAAAATACTTAAAAGCAGCTTTCTAAGGAAAGCTTAATTGTATAGGTTTGGAAAAGTGACTGCTGTCAGGAAGTAGTTTCCTAGCATGAATGATGGCAAGTTCTGCAGAATCAAAACTTGTAAGAGGGGCCATGAGGGAGATGTTTGTTTTGCTTAAGTATGGTTGTGAGTGTGGCCATGCATGTTAAATACTGAGAGTCTGAGCAGATAGCAGTGCTTCTGTTTCCATGGTAAACTGTACATTCCACTATCTGCAATCAGTCAAAGCATTAGGGAGTCCTGTTGATCTTCAGTATTTGACTTGGGATCCTGCATTTAGCAAGAAAATGGCATTGAGTTAGTTGCATGTAGCAAAATGCAAAACTGAACTACTTCATCTAAGATAAAATCTCTTACTGACTTGAAAAGGAAGTAGATTGACATGAAGCTTCATTGATGCTACTTAGTGAAGCCAGAGTAAAAAGCTAGGGAGGACCAGTGTGAAAATCTTACTGGCCTTTCACCTGGAGTGCTCTGAAGCTTAATTAACATTTGCATAATGCTAGAAGACTATCAGTAGATTCACTAAGTAGTGTTTCCTGACAGTACCGACTTACTGCTTTAGAACACCAGAGAGCCATCATAGCAGCAGTTTCTAGCTGAGAAAAGTTGATTTAGGTTGCAGTTAACATGCTCTTATCCTGTGGTCTAATAAGACAGTTTAAAGTTGTCTGCTGCTGTTGCAGTCTATACTGTTACTTGGAAACCAGGAAGACTGAAGGGAACTATCTTGTGTGGGCACTTGCATTTGTCTGGCTGTACCATAAACCTGGTTAAGCCAGAGAAAATGTGATGGTCCTGACAAAGGCAAGTAACAAGAAAGATCTCGGCAGCTGAGCACCCCAAACGGGTTTGCCACACAGATGAATGTGTGGATGTGCTGGGTGGAAGAAGGAAGTGTAAATATGAGCCTGAGAGGTGCAGCAGTGGAGTCTGAAACAATGACAACTTCGATATGCTTGAGCTATGGTGAAACTACTGTGATGTCTGTTTTTGCAGTTAAATCTTCAGTGCAGATTAAGCTAGCTCCTCCTTCACTTCCTTCTCTTGCTGTTCGATGGGAGATGACCCAGAAAAAGTGTGTGTGTTTTGCAGAGGGGCAGGGGTTAAAAGGAAGAAGGCAGTTGGAATCATCTGGAGTAGCTGCCCTGCAGCACAGTGAACAGCTGTAGTGCCTCAGCCATGGAGAATGACATGGGAATGTGCAGCTGGATCACTTCTCCAGTCGCTTTTGTAGCACATTTGCAGGAGCACATGAGCTAGTACAGCGCTGTAGCTCACAGGATACTGGGTGGGAAGGGTGAGAGTTCAGGCTGCTTAAGGCTACTTAATCACTTGTATTGCTGATTTTGGAAAATACCCCTTCTTACCAACTGCCAGATAAATTAAGGTGAAACCAAGATTTCTGTTTAATAAGCAATTGAATCAACATAACAGTTATTGAAAGGAGGAGATGAGATCTTGCTGTCCCCACCTTGCTCTTAGCTATGCAGCCTCACCTTTCCTTTGGCTACCTCTCACTCTCTTTGGAGTCACCCAGTGTCTCTCAATGTGAGAGAGGGCTGGCTGTGCAGAGTTTAATAAGTATCAGACAAGAAAAATGTATTCTATTAGGATTATCACATATTTTCACACATAAATAGGATTTTTTTTTTTTTTTTCTTCTTTTTTAATGGTAGATTGGGTGGAAACTGTTCCAAAGTAAGAACTAGAAGGTTTTCCTTCCCTGTATGGAAAAGAAAGGTGTGTTAGTAGAGATGGTTGTGACTCATACAGTTATCTTCTCTGAGATTCACCAAAAGGGATTATTTAGATTCAGGGTCTGTAGAGGATAAATTTATGTGTACTTACAGCTCTCAGATCATTATTTCTAAGCTATTATAATTGAAATAGCTATGTGTAATTTTTAGGTTTTGCTTTTAATTCTGGTAGTAAAATCTTACAAGGGTAGAAATAGAATTGTTGGCTGCAAGCAGCAAAAAACCTCCAGATACTGCTGTTTTTCATTACTGACGTGTGAACATTTCCTTGTATTCTTAGGAAGACCTATAGTCAAGCATTAGGTATTGTATGTATTTTAAGACTTGAAACTCTTCCAGTTGAATCTTCCAGCTTGATTTTCTGGTGACTTGAAAAGGAGTTCTAGGAATTTGGAACCCTTCCAGAAGTGTGTATTAATTCTCTCTCAAGGAGAGGCATCAAGCATCTTTGGTTCAGCTAAATGTGATGTGAAGCACGAGATCTTTGAGTAACCATGGACAGGTGATAGTTAACTGCTTTAAAGCCTGTACAAATTAATGTCGATTGGTTTGATGCTGTAGAAGACGTAATTTTGCTACTAATAGTAAAGCAAACATTTCTCAATGTTGTCAGTATTGGATACTTTTATTTGCTGGAAATTTTGTGATGAAATAGTAATAGATGCTGAAGGGGAAAATAGATCTTAGAGTTAGGGCTTCCCAAGCTCTGCATTCTATTTGTGGTGGCTGGGAAAGTGTTGGCATATTATCTGGAGACACACTGTTTAGGCTAGAAAGGTTAGGCACAGGTTACTTGTTTTGTAACTCTTCTGGTAACAGAAAAATGGGTAAACTGCAATTGTGGGCAGACTCTGTGTGTATTAAATAAAGGTCCTGCTTTCTGCTGAGGCTGTGAGGCCTTACTTTGCAATAACAAAAGTCAATGTGCAGAAGAAAGTGGAATAACAACATCTTAAAATAAACATTTTTGAGAGCACCTAATGTTCTTAACTTGATGCCAGACTTTTTGAGCTGCAGCGAATGAGTAATAGCGAAGTAAGGCGGGAGTTGAAAGTAAGGCAAGAATAGTAACAGCCAAGTTATTTCACGCCACCTTGTAAAAAGCATGTTCTATTAAGGACCATGTTTAAGAAAAGCTTTCTTAAACCTGAGTTAATATGCTTGGCTTGTTATTACCAGGACCTATCTTATTCAATGTGTAGTGTTTCCACCTTGATGTTAGAATACGTTTTCTAGATGTGGTTTAAGGGAAAAAGGAGATCTACTGTTGCTCTTTGCTATGCCTGTAACTGGTTGGCTAAAATAAGGAGTTTGCACATAACACAAGTCTTGTTCCAGAAACAATCTGAGGTCAAGAGCGTGTGTCTCAGGAGACTAGTTTTCTGTGGCATAAATCCAAGAAGTAGCTTTCAAGAGTTAAGATGATTTAATAGCTACTCCACTCTTGCACTATCCCGTGGCAGGTGTAAGTAGTATTTATATTTCATGTGACCCTATTATCTTTGATACCTTGATGGCTTAAAGCCTTATTTTTCCTTTAGGAAAACCTCTGTGCTTTTCAGTTAATCTTAGTTCTTACTGCATTTTTTTTCCCCTTCTAGAACTTAATATTGTATGTCTAAGTGGAAAACTTGCTGTACAAGTGTCCCAAAGTTTAATGTGCTATGGTAGTTAGAAATTGTTTCAGTATTATGAACGGGCTTTGGGGATCTAAGAGAACTTGTATGGCACCTTGTAGTAGAATGTGCTACTAACATTTTCAGGTGACAGGTTTACTATTATTCTACCTTTTTAGATGCATCTAAATCACAACTATTTAAAAACTCATGATTAGTTTCTGGAAAATCTTTTATGAAAACAAATCCTACAAGAGTAGGGAAACACAGGTAATACAGCAGGATATTGTAGCTGTTGACCCTTTATGGTTGTGCTTAGTATTTATGTTTTGATGTTCTGTAATAGCCTGTACTAATTTTAGACAGGCAGCACAGAACAGGTTTCTCATGGATCTCAAACTAAGGAATAAATGCCTGAAACTTGAGCCTCGTTAATGATCTAAAAAAGAACCAGGTTTAACAGAAAAAGGAATTCTGAAATGCTGTTTCTCAAAGATGTACCTTTTTAAGTGGTAAAAAAGTAGAAAAATGTGACCTATAACTGCTTCTGAAAAAAAAAAAAAACAAACTTGGGGAAATAATAATATAATAATAGTAACAACTTATTAATGATCCCTGCAGATCACCTTTCAACCATCCTCTCTAATGATATCCCTGAATTGGAAAGATCTTGCCTGCTACTCAGTTTGAGTGGAAACAAAAATGCTTCTATTCCGATACAGTCCAGCTAGTCAGGTATATGGGACATGCTCTGACTTGTGCAACATCAACAAAATGTTCACTTGACCAGTTGTGCTGGGAGCTGGTGTGGTAGGCATTTTGTCCTTATTGTTCAGAAATAAATGTTAACTGTGCTTAGCACTTCTATAGAAGCCATAAAAATTGATATTGTTTAACCAAGACTGTATTTAAATTATATGAGGGAAGTGAATTTTGGAGTTAAGCTTCTCATTGCTACATCTTTGTCACATGTGTTGAAAATTTTAGTTGTTATATCATTCGCTGTGGGAATCCTGCATTGTACGGTCCACAGGCAGGTTCCTGAATGTCCTGTTCATTTATGCAATATTCAGACTTTATGTAGAAAGAATGGTCCTCAACTTATTTGTGGTGTTCATCACAAAGGTAAATCCTTAACAAATGCTTCAAAACTGTTTTCAGACTGCCTTTTGGGAGAGAAAGTTGGCAACCGAATTGTGTAGACATAAAACTCAAATAGGGTACCTAAACTCATTACACATAATGTTTGCTGTTGATGTATCATTGGTTTTGGAGGCAGGGGTTTATTCCTAATTTCTGGAATATTCTTTTTGGAAGATGTTTCTGATTACGTGAAATGAAGTACTTAGAAATTACGTTAAATTCTGAAATTTTTACTTGCAAGTCAAAACACTTGCAAATTACTGGAAAGACATAGTGTAAGATCCTGGCAAGTGAAGATTAATAAAAGTTACTTGAGACAAGACTTTTTTCCCCCCTCTTTTTTACATTTTGAGGCTTCTTGATGGTAGCCTAACAAAAGCTGACTGTAAAAAGAATAGATAAGTGCACCCCAAAATATGTACTGTTTTGCTAGATAACAATTTGTATAATCTGAAATGATTTTTTTTTCATTTTGATACCACCACTGTCCTCATCTTGGAGGAAAATTACTACATATTCTTCAAACAGATCTTCTTAATGAGTATTCCTGAGATGCCTGTTTATTTCTTAGCTGTTGAGACCATTCCACAAATAAGGAACCCTTCTGCATATGCTAGTTGATGAATGGCTGTCAACGGGATGTTTTATCTTGCCAAGGAAGTTACCCAACTTGACAATCTTTCTGACTTGGGATGGAGTAGTGGTATTAATACTTGAAACTAAGTGAACATTTTTGCACAGATTGTAAGTCACTCATCAGAATAACAATAGTATTACCTTTTTTTCCCCTTTTATTTTTTTTTTTATTCAAAAGACATATAGTGTATGTATGATGTATAAATCTGTGTGGTGTTCTATTCTGCTTTCCATTAAGGAAAAACTCAGAGAATACAGTTTATGAAATGACTTGGTGAACTATGGAAACTGTAGGCTTCAGTAATTGCAGTGATTTCTGCATGTGAAGGAAATCATAAAATTGTTTTAGCTACATTTCCCTTATGTAGCCAGTCTCATGTAGAAGATCTTTATATAATAGTGAATCTTCAGTGAAAGTACACTTTGAAGGAGATAATGCAGCAAAGATAAGATTTTCAGTATGCAGCTACTTATTAGGCTTTTTTATAGAAGTAGAAGGCAATACTGAATATGCATCCCCCTGAATTGTTAAAAGTTCTAACTAGTAAAACTGGATTGTGTAATATTCAACCTCTGAAATGGACTAAACTGTTCAAACATGTTGTCTGTCCTCTAGTAATGGTTTTTCACAGTGAATCAGTGTTTAAACTTGAATGATTTAATGAGAACATCTGCAGTAGATAATAACTATTTTTTTATGTATAAATCTTTAAAATTATTCTGGGAAATGGCCATGCTAATTTTAGTATTTCTTCCTAAGAGAGTTGTTTTCAAAATGGATGCCATACAAAACAAATGCCTTTGATGTAAACATGTAAAATAAATATTGTAAAATAGATTAAAATGGAATGCTTTTCAAAAGTTTATGATATAAAATGTGTCCTAACTTTTATTTTCAAACTTCTTTTATCTGAGATAACATTTTTCAACATTCCTGTTCTGACTGCATCAGAAGTTTTATACAAGGCTAACTGTAGTTTTCTAATCTGAAGCATAATGAACCAAAGGAAATGGTTGTTATTCAAGTGGTACAGCCGTAAACCAGACATTTTACCAAACTGCACCAATTGAAACAGAACTTTCAGTGAATCTGATGGCCCTAGATTATGAAAATTTAAAAATTTTGAGATGAGGCAGAAGAAATAGAAAACTGAACTTGATTTTGCAGCTTATTGTATCTTGGTGTTTTTTTATAACACTTATATTATGATTTTTAATCCTTTAAAAAATCATTTATTCCAAAAATTGGCTAAATCTTATGTGACTTGATGGATGTCAGAAATCTTTCTGAATGATGACATCTCCATGTGCAATTCATTAAACTAATGTTTCAACACTTTTAAAGTGAGAAATCTTTTTTTTTTTTCCTGAACATTTTTATTTCATAACAAAGGTGTGAAAGTTTGCGTCTCTCAGGGTAATCCTTACATGAGGCAAAATTCCCTCTAATATCTTTGATACCTTTAAAATATCAGGAAGTACATCCATTTGCGGGTAGGCTGATCCACATAAAGACGTGTGCAGCAGCTCTACAAGAGATGGATGTGACCAAATTTGTAATGCAGATGTATTTGTGACCCACTGATGGGTCACAAGTGTGAAAAATGTTTGCAAAAGTTTCCTTTGAAATACAAGCACAGTGTTATGGGTGTGTAAGTCTCTTGTCCTTACCGCATATGGCATCTGTGAAGCGCGAAGAACATTGGCTTTTTTATTAGTCATACACTTTATTAATAAGTGGCTAATACTTGATCTTAATGGGAGCTTTGGTTGAATTGAATTCTAGGTTCTAGGTTTTTCTTCCTTCCAGCAGAAACAACTCTTTGAAACTGTCCTGGGTGTGCATGCTTTTTTCCTGAGTTCTGCTGCAGAAACAAGATGGCCCAAGAGCCTTCAGCTCAGTTAGAGTGCGGGTCTCCCTCCCACAGGAACCAAGTGCTGGCTCCTTTCCCTGGTGAGGGACACCAGTGCTGGCAGCGGGCCACAAGGACCTGGGGTGGATGTACCGTGTGCCAGAATCCCTGGGGAGCTCTGTCATCTGGCACTAAGCTTTTCCTACAACTGCTACTACTTCCATGTCTAATATAATTACTGATAATGCCTCCTTGAATATTGTTAATTGTGTCAAATAGAAATACTCAGTGCATTTTTCTCCCGTGACTGTCACTACCAGCTCATATTTGATATTAGAGTTAAAAAAAAAAACAACAAAACCACTTCTGTGTGTAATGAGAAACCTGACATTTAGAGCATCATACTGCGCTGACTGGCAGCTGCAATCTTTGTTGTGGAGGGAACACTGAGCTGCTTTACTGTATGCAGTGCATACTGGATTTTGGGATTACACTTATCAATTTTATCTATCAAGAATTTTGGTATAAAGAGCATATTCTCAGATATACTTAATTATTAGGAGCAACTGGAGATTTCAGAATAAAGCCCAGGAGGCTTAATAGATTCTAAAATATGCTGCACTGTTGAGAATTTTTGGGGTCCAGCTGTGGCTTGTAACTGTCATGTGAAATAATTTTCTTTACTCCTCTAGTCAGATTTGATTAGAAAACTGCATTTTGGATGCTTTATTCTGAAAAAAAGACATTTTTTGTTAAATAATTCTTTTAATAAAGCACAGAAGAAGAACATTTGGTAATAATATTGCTTTTTTTTATAGTCAGTTCATGCATGGAAGACCAAAGTTATATTTAAATACTTCATATTCACTTATTACCTAAGGAATTAATGTAGTAATAAGTTGACTGGTTTTTGGAAATGTTTTGTGTGAGAGAAGGTAATAAAATAAGCCAAAATACTGCTGTTTAACCTTGAAATATTTGTGTCTCACCCTAAGAACTTCACTATAAATACTAAAGTGAACATTTAATTTCATACTTCAGAAATTTGGCATTGCCTAGAGAGTTAGAGAATTAGCATAGAAGCAGTATTTTTGGTGAATTACTGGTGAGTTAATTTTCAGAAATTTCCTTATAAATAAATTAACTTTAAACAAAAGGAGGTGTGGAAATGAGGAATTCTACTTATTCCTGAAGTTTCATCAGAGCAGAGAATATTTGGAGAAGGCTTTTGGGCTGGGAAGGTTTTTTGGTCATGAAAAGTCTGTCTTGTTCTCACTCTTCCTTCTTCCATCCACCTAAGATTGTTTTTGCCATTTGTGTGCTTATAACTTCAGAGCAGTTCTGTGACAGAAGCGGTAGAAGTTGTGCTAATAAATTGCATTGAGCTTATTTTTGTGTGCACAAGTACTTTCTTTGATGTAAAGGGAATTAATGTCAAGGCATGAGATGATAATAGATTGCAAATGCTTCCTCCAAGGGTAATGTGTTGGGTATGTAAGCTGGAAGACATGGAACAGCTGCTTTTCCCCCTGTTTTTTGGTCTTAAGTGCAGATTAGGCTCTCTCCTGCAGATCCTTCAGTTGTTCTATACTGGAAAGCTCCATGCTGGGACAAGATAAGATAGGTTATGACATTATTTGATTCAATAAATTCTCCTCTGTGAATTACATTCTGTATCTTCAGATTATTAGTTGAAGGGTTGCTTTTTAAAAAAAAAAAGTGTTTCTTGTCTTCAGTGGACTTTGGGACCTTTGGAGAAGATGGAGTCAAGATTCTTCTTGGAGGTGCATAGTGAAAGGGTGAGGGGGAGCACACGCATGATGGAGTACTAGAAGTGCTGATTGGATATTAGGAAATTCTTGTCACACAGTGTGTTATTCTGTGTTTGAATAGGTTGCCTGGAGAGGCTGTAGGGTGTCTATCCTTACAGATATTTGAAGCTAGGCTGGTTGCTATCGTGACCAACCTGATGGTGTCAGCTTTGAAGCTGGCTATTCTTTTGAGCAAGACCAGAAGGGTAACCCACCTCCAAATGTCCCTTACAACTGTAATTAATATATGGTCTCTGAAGTTCAAATATTTAGATTACAGGGTTTGATATTAACTTGATTTTCTTTGTTCTCCCTTATTAACATGGGGAAGAATGTCCTTCTTTGTATGGAGCTTAAAAGGTGTTTAGCTAACAAAATGATGGCTAGAAGAAAGTTCTCTGTGGAGCTGAGCTTACAGGTTTGCCGCATCAGAGCATTTTTGGATACATGGTTTTGATCTTGGAATTTAGAAGTCTTCTATTACCATTTTCTTAGGGGACTTTAGGAAGAAATTAGGGAGCTTGAACAGAGTGTTTTCTAGTCTGTCAGGTTTAGAGGACTTGATATAAACTGACTTTTGGAGTAAGGCAGACCATGTGATGGAGATGCGTAGCAAGCTCCTAACATTTAAATTTATTTTGTACTGATAAGGACCTTAAGTAGTAAATACTCTTGGAGGATTTGAGCAGCTAAGCTTGGATAAAGTCATGTTAGATTAAAATGAACAATTATCTCTTGGACTTCGTATTACTAAATTTAGTATTGGGCAGTCTACTAATTCTATTAATTATTGGTTTAAAGCAGTTCAGTAACAGGCTTTGCTTGAGAGTGGCACGGTGCTACACATGTTTGTGTTAATAAAACTTTGAAGGGCACATCATTGTACCTTTCAAGCTTGTAGAAAGAACGTTCAAGTAAAAGATTGTGTTCCTTTTGGAAATAACACTGCTAGTAATCTGAATTCCACCAGTTTTAGAGTTAGCTCTTTCTCCATTGCAATTATATTACTTGTGGTGTTTGGTTTGTTTGGTGTTTCCCCCCCCCCCCCACACACACCTTGGGGGGCAGGGTGTGTGTGTGTGGGAGCAAAGTGAAAGGAAAGCTAAGCTGTTTTCCCCAATTCATGGGGAAGGAAGGGATGAAATCACTCTGGTTTTGTTTGGTTTGTTTTTTCTTGTAATCTGTGTTTGTAAATAAACCTTTATCTGTTCATGTGCAAACATTAATTACTCCTATCTGAATAGTGAAATTTAAGGGAACACAGACCTGCTCAGTAGAGCTGTTTTCTCAGTCCTTACTTTGTGGAGTTAGAATTAAGGTTAAGCTTGTACAGCTTTTATTAAGCACTTTTGCCCTGTCTTTTGGAGTTGAATATACCTGCAACAGGGTTTTGGGTAATCAGTAGTTTTTGATTTCCTAGGTAATAGCAGAGATGTTTCCATTTATACGGAGGATCCATGGTACCAAAAAAGGTCCCTTCCTTCAGGAACAGTCTTAAGTGCGCTTAAGCCAAACCTTGCTTGGTTCGTTTATTGTCCTGCCATGCTTTCTTGGGGGCGGGGGGGGGGAAACAAACACAAAACCAAAATAAAAGAATCAGCCCAAACACCCCAAAAAACAAAGAACAAAAATTCAGAGGCTTCTTTTTGGCCTCAAGCTTTTTCTTTAAGTTATTCTGATAGAACTACATTGAATTGTGATGCATTCTACTTAATTATCTCTGAAAATCATCTTACTTAACAGCGTTTCACATTACTCCCAAAATACAGTTGCAGGTGCAACAGTCTTACTACTTTGCATATACAGAAATGATTTGGGGAGGGTATTTTTGTTTTACATTTGCCCACAAGAGCGGGTCTACTTGAGGAAATAGCCATTCACACAATAGTCACTTCTGGGCAGCATGAGCTCGAGGGTAGGAGAACCCTTTAGTAGCCTGTTCCCTTGTCTTTGTGATACTTGAATCTGTTAGAGTAGTGAGAAGGCACATTCTTTTAAAGTTTCCTTATGGAGCGATACCAAATGTTGTAGGTTGTGGGATGGCTGCTCAAGTTGAGGACAAATTTGACAGTTCCTGCTCAGTCTGCCTTGAAGGAGCTGTGAGGCACCTGGATGTAGTGATAGCTAAGGGTCGGAAAGCAATTTGCTGCAGTCACAGGTTGTTTAAAAACACATTCACTTTTCCTCAGCTTTTACCTGTCCCTTTACAACATATCTGCTCTCCTTTGAACTTCCACGCTGAACAGAATTTTCAGTCAGACTAGAGTTTTGCAAAATGAGACATCTCATTTCCTTTTTCCACTTCTCCTACATGCAGCAGTGTGGTCTTTGACCATGGAAATGATCACACAATTATAAATGCTATTTTTGCAATAGCAATAACAAACCAAAAACAATTGCAAT
Organism: Chloroceryle aenea; assembly: GCA_013399075.1. Classification (NCBI taxonomy): domain Eukaryota; kingdom Metazoa; phylum Chordata; class Aves; order Coraciiformes; family Cerylidae; genus Chloroceryle; species Chloroceryle aenea. The sequence goes on along the minus strand of VWZY01007442.1, from coordinate 122,245 downwards.
AGCAAAAATAGGTGTCACACTTGCACTAACTTCTCTGGGAATTGCATTGCATGTAGTAGCTGTGGAGGGTGAAGGTCAGGCCGCTTGGCAGTGGCTGGGTGTTCTTGTTAGAAGAAGCTCACAAAAGAAAAGTCTCTCTCTATAAATAGTACTGATGAATGTTTCAACAAATTAATCTGGTTTCTGCTCCTACAGGGAAACAAATAGCTTTTAACATGCTCAATTTCTGATTTTGTCATAGTGCCAATCAGTCAACTCTAATTAAAACTTGTGCTGGAAGTCTATCAAAAATCAGATCTTATAATTTAAAAGGACTCATGACCAAACTAATTAATGTTGAACTTGCTTGTGCATTATTACTGACTTTTGCTTAGCCTATTTACTCTTGTAGCACTGTAAAAACACTGGTTTAAACTTATTTTTTAATCTTTTTGGTCATAGAGATACTTTTCTTGGAAAATGAGTTTGATACTACCACTTTTTATTTCTTAAAAGCTCTGTAATTGCTGGTATTTTTCAGTATTTTTAACCTAGTCTGTGTGCACATGCTATACAAGCATGTATGTGCATGTGTGTACAGTTACAACCCCTAACATTTGCTTGTTTTCAATAAATTAGCTGAATTTGCATCTCTCAGAGCTGGAAAGCCACTTCCTTTTCCTTTTCTTAATGTCAGTCTTCTGTAATAGTTCTTCTACGAGTCTCAAACAAAGTATTTAGTGTTAACCTCCAGGCTTATAGTTAATGTCTCTATCTGAGATTGTTTAAAACAGAGCATACACAATAACCTTTTTAATTAACTCCATTACAGGAGACATGGTCGTAATATGTTTGTAACAGTCTGTTCATTGATTTCTTTTTGCCAAGTTGTTGATGCTATTATTGCCTTAATATAAGAAGTCCAAAGCAAAATAAGGTATTAAAAGTATGTGTTTTAAAGACCGGTTGGTATTAATGTTAGGATGTGCTACCTACATTTATTAAAGCATTCTAGAATAGAAAAAAAACCCAAAACACCAAACAACCCAACCTTCTGTGTAAGTTACTTGATACTTTAGCATATGTTTCCAAATAGAAGTTCCTTTTATGCTCCTAAACGGATACTAAATTAATGGTACAGTTAGACATCAGATCTACCTAGATGTGTCACAGGCTACTTGAATAAATATTGGCAGTTCATTCAAGCAGAGAAAATTTCATGCTGACTCTATAAACAATGAAGAATTTCTTAAAGTTCATAAACTGAGCAAGTATACATCTTGCCATTGTAGTGACTATCCTAATAGAAATCCCTGCAGACAAGAAGAGTATCATGTCATTTCACTGTCCTGCCCTGGTGTTTATCAAGAGCTTCTTTTACTGCTACAGGTCAAGCCTGTGTTTCTGTATCACTTATTTTAAAACTGAGCTCTTAAATTGGGCTGTATTCTTTTTCAGTTAATCAGGGAAATGCATATAGCATTGGTTCCTTGTCATTGGGGAAGGACAGAAAGGAATTGGTAATATTCATTCACTAAAGGTAGTTTTGCCAAGTGCTTTGTGATTTCTTTTTGTTAAACTCCTTGTCTTTTTGACTAAGGCACTAAATTTTGGCAGGAGGTTGATTTTTGTTAAATAGTTTTCCTTTTAAACTTTCTTGAAAAGGCCACAGAGCTGTGTATATCGGAGTTCACGTCCCCTTTGGAAAGCAAGGCCGTCGGCGGCATAGACATCGGGGGCACAGGCACCACAGAAGAAAAAAAGAGAAAGAAACTGACAGAGAGGATGGCCGAGAATCTCCATCATACGGTAAGAAATCTGTTGTATGAGTTTTGTGTATCTTGAGAATAAACTTGTTACTCTGTGCTTAAATGTTGCTTGTTTTGTGCTGTTTCTTTTATTCTCACTATAATTAGTGTCTTTTTACTTAGAACCAGGCAAGGATTTTGTTGTCATGTTTTCTCCAAATCATAAGCTGTTGAACTTCATCCAGCTGTCTGTGTCGATGTTCTGCAGTGAATAGATCAGACTAGAGCTTCACAATACTCTCCTGTAACATCAAAATCTGTTATTTAAATTAGATGCCTTTTTCCAGACTGTGTAGTCTGTTATTACACTTCCACTGTCACTCAAGATTTTTGGAAGTATGGATATAGCTGTGAAGCAACATTTGTCATGGTAATTTGGTCAATGATCTATTGAAATATTTATTTCAGCCTTCTTGCTGTCTGCTAGTAATAGTAAGGGAATTACACTGCCTCCTAAATTTCAGTTCTGAATCAGACACCCCCCCAGTTCCAGCCCACCCTTTACCCTTAAGATACGCCTTTGTCATAACATTGTCTGAAATAAAATTATTTGGCAGTGCTCTTAGCAGATTTTCTTCAAGACGTCAAACCCACTTTTATTCCTAGACTATAGTGAATGGGAAATTTATGGTGAAGTGTTCTGCTTCTGTTCACTGTCACCTTTCTGTCACTAGAACCACGTTCTGTATGGGACCAGTTCCCTGGGACAAAGGAGTTTTCAAATGTACGTGCTTGAACAAGTCTCCTTTTACTGTTCTCCTACAGTTACTAGTTTCATCCATCTTCAAAACTTCTCCTTCCAAATACAAGTTATCCTTTGATCATCTTATGCTAGTAGAGTCTTGGTGTACAGGTTCTGAAGCAGCAAGTAATATTAAACAGATAGAAATGGACTTCTCTGTTCTGGCTACTTCTGTATCTTGGATACACAGGATACGTCCACTTTCTTGGTATATGTTCATTTTGGGACACAAACAACTTGCTGTAGATCTTCATTGATAATCAGTGCTCTTTGTCTTCAGGAGCTCATTTCAGAATGGTTTGTGTTATTGGATAGTGATGTATGCCGGATGATGTAAACAAGAGCAAAATCCCAATTCAGAATAAAGATTATTAGTAATTCAGGTCTTTCTTCTGTCTAAATCTCTAATGCGATCTTCCTTCGCAGTGGGAGCATACACTTGCGTGTTCAGATATAGCAACTGTGAACAAAGGAAATTTTTTTTTTTAAATTTTGATCTGCCTGGACTTCCAATCTTTGACCGTCACAGAGATAACATTGCAATTACTGCATTATTGAACCCTTGTAGTTTGAAAGCCCTCCCTTAGGTTGGAGCAAGATCTGTGTATAGGTATTAAAAAAACCCCTAAACCCATGTGATTTTATGTTGTGGGGGCTTTTTTGAGTTTTCCTTGTAACAGTAAAATCCACTGTTTACATTTGATCAATAGTTAAGTTTTGTTATGAGTTATTACTGAGCCTGTTCCACTAGGCATTATACTATGAGAAGTGAAAATATTTCCTTAACATTTTAGCTGTATAATTTCTACTTCCTTCTGCTAATTTATGTATGGTGTTCCAAACATGCAGTGAGAGATTAAGTATTTTTTTTCTGTTGAAAAATCTGCTGCTTTAACAATGTGAGTGCCTGGGTACCCACTATGTAGAGGGCAAAAGACAAGACAGATATTTAGCATCTTGAACTATTACTGTGGCAACGAATCTGGAAGGGTATTTGTTTTTGTCAATGTATTTTGAGGGGGGTGTGTTCATCCCTTTTATTTTTTTTAACTATTATTGTGTGCATATTTTTTTTCTTTTGTTTTCCCTTCTGAAATTAGTGTCTGTGTCATGATGGAATCACTTGAAGAGAAAACAAATTTTCTAGCCTTTTGGTATATTAATTTTTACTTTTTACCAATTTTGTTGATGATGTTTATTTTCACACTGTTAATCTATAGAAGAGCTAAACTTAATTACATTACATAAGCATAAATTTCCATATGTTTTCAGAAACAATGATATTTTAAAAGGACTGCCTTTTAAGGAATTGTCTGTTTTGTTTTATTCTTCCTCCCTCTCTTTTTCTTTAAGACACACCATCCCAACGAGTGCAGTTTATCTTGGGTACTGAAGATGATGATGAACACATTCCCCATGATCTCTTCACTGAAATGGATGAACTTTGTTTCAGGGATGGAGAAGAATATGAGTGGAAAGAAACAGCTAGGTATGCTACAAGTAGATTGTTTCAAAGTATATCTTTTTGTGATTTTTATTTCTGAGAACTGCAAGTCAGTTCTAGGTTAGAATTTTCGTGAACTCTAGGATTTGTTAATTCACACTTCAGCAATCAAAACTGCTTTTTGTCCAACTTGGGAAAAATCAGCATGATTTCTCAAGAGACCCTCAGCCTTACCGGTGCTGTGTTCACTTTCCTGAAAGTTACTGTGTTATTGTGCCAAGCATTGTGAAAGGTACAGCTGTGTGTAGTTATAAATACGGGTGTTCTGCCATCGAGCACAGTACTTGTAATCTTAGAAATCTCTTTGCTCTGTTATTGCTGGTATGTTAGTATCAGTTTTTTTCAGTCAAAGCTGGTATGTTAGTATCAGTTTTTTTCAGTCAAACATAATGAAAATTGGATAATTACATGGGGGTTTTTTAGGTAGCATTTGATTAACGTTTTGCAAATTTCATGCATGAATGTTACAGGATGCCATGATTATTTTTGGCCCATATTGGTTAATGCTTCCTTTTATGTATGTAATGTAACAAATTCTTCCTCTTCCAGTACTGAAAACCTTACTGCATTTTAGTTTTTGCAGAAGTTTAATTTACGTAAAGCCTGTAAGTCAGAATCAAGATCAATTTATAGTTAGACATGTTCCAATTACCTAGCTCTTAAATGTCTGACTTAGCACCCTAGGAGACTTGAATATGGTATATACAGTGTATTTGATACCTTTCTAATCCTAAAATACCGATGAAACCAAGATATGCAGATCAAGTAACAAGATGCAGTCCCAGACTGTTCACAAGAACTTGTGAATAGACAGGTATTGTTCAAACCAAAAGAAATATGGGCAAAACAAAAACAGTTGAGTGTGGTTAGAGGGCCTAATAAAATTATTGTGACTGTCAGTCAGTTGGGTTGTTGGAAAATGAAAGCTGATGGGATTTCCTGCTCTGTGTCATACAGAAGCCATGGGGAATAATGGGATTGCTTGCCAAATTCTGCCTTCTAGGAGAAATATAAATATCTGTATGTGCGTGCTTGCATTTCAGGTGGCTGAAATTTGAAGAGGATGTTGAAGACGGTGGAGATCGATGGAGCAAGCCCTATGTAGCAACTTTGTCTCTGCACAGTCTCTTTGAACTGCGAAGCTGTATTCTTAATGGGACCGTGATGTTGGACATGAGAGCGCAAACACTAGATGAGATAGCAGGTTGCAGCAAAACTTTTTTCAAAAAAAAAACTTTATTGCTAAATTTTAATCTGTAANATTATATAATTATATTATATAATTATAAAATTTGCCTTTATGTTCTAATCCCTGCACGTGTTCTGGGTTCTTTGTTTCTGAAGATGAAATGTAAATATCTGTCCAGAACATTTTAGGACATATTTGTGCACTTTAGTATCATAATTATTAATCATAACTCGGCTGATGTTAACTTTATGCCATTAGTGCAGTTGATTGTTGCACAACGGGTATTTTATTCCCCTTTATAAGAGGCAAGCAGAACATGTACATGTAGACCTACTATGTCGAGTGTCCTCAGCAATTACATGGTCATTTTGTGTCCTGTAAAATCAGCTTTGAAAGCTTTTCAAATGTGTTTGTGTTACGTATACCTGCTTAGCCTGAATACCTTTGAACTAGTTTTACATAATTTTTGAAATCTTTGAAACATACTCAGGGAACTGGTATTCCCTTCCTATTTTCCTGACTTAAGAGTGTTAAATACATAGTTTGTATTGGCTTATAATTTATTTCTAATAACTGAATTTAGCAATCATCTCCGTACAGAAGAAAAAGTTATTGCTTAATTCTTTGTGAACAGTACTTTTTTAATAGCAGATATTTTAGATGGATCCAGGATGTCTTAAGCATTTGCATGAATTTGTTTTGAGTTAATTTTAGGTGCTGTTATGAAGCATGTTGGATAAGAATCCTTGGCATGCAAATATATTGTCTTGTTTCTGTGAGCCAGGAATACCTTGGTTCTCACTCAAAATGGGAGGGGAGAGGGTGTCAGGTTTTCTCTTGTGAAGCTAAAGCAAAAGGCTGAATGTTGCCAGTGATCCCAGAAGGAATCTGCACTGACAGAGACTTTGTCACATATAATTTTTTGTGAGGTATTCTGAGCCATAGCTTCTTGCATTGTACAAAGTCTTATGTAATTACGGTTTGCCAGTACAGTTAGATTCTTGATACATCAGTCAAGACTGGCAAAACCTATTCTAAAAGTTGTCATGTAGGTTCATTTTAGGTGATGCAACTAGCTCTTGGTTTACTTGATGAGCCTCCTCATCTAAAGCATGTGAATTGCATGAAGCTTGGTAGGGAGCCTCAGGAATTTAGGGCATCTGAAGGTGATGGAGGAGTTACAGAATTATTCTCATTCTATAATAACTTTTATTTAGTTGAAAACAGGCAACACCAGATTAAGACTGCCTCAGGTCTGTTCTCCATTGTGCATTGTGTTTCTGTCCTTTTGTGTTTACTTCTGGTGGAGGGTTGTTGAAGGCATAATTACTATAAAATATTAGTTAACTTATTTTTTAAAATGATGCTAATAAGTACTTGTCTTTTGGATCTGCATGTTGTGCTTCCTTATTCTCACACTTTCTTGTTCAGTGACATCTTTGAAAATTTCCCGTGGATTCTTGAAGATGACTTTGCCAAAGAAGACTTTTTTTTTAAAGTAGATTTAAATTTTCTTATTATTTGGTGTAACTGCAGTGCTTGAGTGTAGTGAAGGAGAGATTTGATGGCTATATGTATATAATTTTCTTTGTTGTTGTTACTGTGTAGATATGGTTTTGGACAACATGATTGCCTCTGGCCAGCTGGATGAATCCATAAGAGAGAATGTGAGAGAGGCCCTTCTAAAAAGGCACCATCATCAGAATGAGAAAAAATTCAGTAATCGGATTCCCTTGGTTCGGTCTTTCGCAGATATAGGCAAGAAACATTCTGACCCTCACTTGCTTGAGCGAAATGGTGAGATAAGTTGTAGCATCCAGTTTGTTCTAACCTGTTTAAGTAATGTTCTCAGTGGGAGATGAAGGAAAATTCAGCTGATAATAGCAGATAAGTGTTTACTTCTTGATCTGCAAAGAACTAATGATAACAGCGTGTGCTATGTGTGTAGCTGTGGATGTTGTTGCTGTATATTTTTGAATTTGCTTAAACTTTCTACTCCTGCCTGTATACATAGCATGCATTGTTGTCTTGAAGTATAGAAATGGACCTGCTCTGATCCTAATGTTTTTTTTAGGCTATGCTTGAATAAAAATGTGTAACATGTGATGAATTACAGCATTGTAGCTTAGCTTTATATGTTTGTCAGATGGATCCTACTTGATTATTCAATCTTTATACTTGAGATTTACTCTGGGGTTGTGTAATGAGGACAGTGTTGCTGACAATTGCTGTGTTTCAATCCAGTGGTGTTATGTTAATATGACTGGAAAGAGTTCACTATGTTAATGGTAAAGAAAGAACTTCTGGTAGGATACTTTTTTACTTTATTTTGTAGATAAGGTTCAGGAGGGGAAAAAACCAAAACAAAACAAAAACACAAGCAAAGTGTTTCTGATATTTTTATAGGCTGTATCACATCTTTTACTGAACCAATTCCTTAAAACATTCTGGAATATCAAGACATTTACTCTAGGCATCTCAGTTCTAAAGTCCAAATAACAATATATAATGCAGAACAGTGTATGTTTTATTATTGTATTTCTTACTGCTTCTATTTCTATCTCTGTTCTTATTTTCTTTTTAATGCCTTGCACTTACTAAGATATTTTATATCAGCTGATTTTTTTTAGTCTAGTGAAATTTTAGTATTGATTTCATAAATCACTCCCTGAAGTATAGTGAAGGAGAGATTTGATGGCTATATGTACATAAATTTCTTCATTGTTGTTGTTACTATGTAGATATGGTTTTGGACAACATGATTGCCTCTGGCCAGCTGGATGAATCCATAAGAGAGAATGTGTCAAAACTGTTGAAAGAGTTTTCATTGCTTAGAACTCATTGTACATAGTTAAGTGCTTGTTGGGATCTCTGAGTTACTGATACTTCAAGTATTCTCCAGCAAATGTCCAAGCTTGCTGATACCTTGTTAGCTAATGAATATTGATGCCTGCTTAAATATTTCCTTGATGGAAACAAAAATCAAACAACCTAACCTCTTATATAGGAGCACAGTTTCTTCTGTAATTTCTGACTTGCCTGTTTGGTTTAGCAAATGTGAAAATCTCACATTTAGACCTTGTTTTACCCATCCTTGAACACCTGTATCCCCAGTTGTAATTCTATGTCCAAGATCTCTTGCTTGTCAGTTACTTTTCATGTATTGCTTCCACTGCATTTTATTCTTAATACTACTCCTACAATAGAATATGGGAAAGATGCTGAAATGAGAAACCAGTGTAACATGATGAACTCCTTGACAGAAGCCAGTAAACCAAATATGCATACATACATAATCTTTATAGGCTCCTTTTTATACCTGTATGTGTTAGGACATGTCATGCTCGTGATTCATCCAAGAAGTCCAATTATTTTTGTATTGACTAATATAGACAAACCATTTTGCTTTACTGGTCCTCTTTACTGCACTGCAGTTTTGATACTTGATCTCTGAGGCTTTCATTCTTAATTAAAAGCAAATATATGTCTGCAGGATCCATTCTTC
>VWZY01007442.1:91367-113453 GCA_013399075.1 Chloroceryle aenea | reverse complement strand
AGGGCATACTTTCTGTGTCTCCTTGTAAATTGTTCTAGGGTTGTTCAATATGTTGGTCTCTGTAGCACCTAGTATAAATGTGAGACGAAATGTGTCCAGTTTGCCATTTCCTTGCTTGATGGCACAGTACCTGAAACAGCATGGTTTTGGTTTCAGGGGTTATATGACAAGTAATCAGTACTCTTCTCAATGAGACTGCCATCTCAGGAAAAGTATCTGTGGTAATGGGAGAGGTATTGCTAAACATTCTAATAGAAGTGCTGATACGAGGATAAGCAGTATCCCTTCTTGTTTAAGGAAGAATTGAAATCCATTACAAACGTAAATCTGAGGGAGCCATAACAAGATGATGTTCCCTTTATGTGAAATCAGTGGGACATTGAAACTGGATAGGGCAAGAAAAGTGACTATGGATATGGGATAAATGTTTGGTTTTAGACAAACAGGGTAAGTCACAGCAAGAAGAAATTGAGAGGGAACTGTGTATCTCACTGTTGTGCCCTCTACAAAAATATATATTGAGACTACAGCTGGCTAGGAAGTTTCTTATTAAACATGACTTGTTGGAAGATGGCTGCATTTGGCCCAGTATGTTTGTTCATGTTAATTTTGAAATATTTTAATAATAGTTCTTTGTATATAATGGATGCAGTTAACCTAAGCCTTGTAATTTTCATCTGCTAATGATTTTTGAGTTTTTTAATGTATTATTCGGATGGTATTAAAGGTAGATGATGTGCAATTTGGAATAAGTTCTAGAAAAATTTGAGTCAATTTCAAGAGATACATGTTTTTTTGTTTTAATTATATTAACAAAACTTACACACCCTAAGATAATACTTCTCCCACATCTTTGGTGTTTTAGTTTGTACTTATCATTAATTTCTGACTTTTCTAATGTCTAAAATCAGGTTTGCTTTTATCTCTTGTCTTACTTGCATGAGTATGACACTTCTGTCCATGAAAGCTTGCAATTTACTATGTAAATTGTTAATGCATAATTGTGGCTTTTTTTTTTTTAAACAGATATCTCTGTTGTAAGCCTCATGGTGTTTCATTTGTTTTATCTCAGGGGAAGGCCTTTACGCCTCCCGCCACTCTTTGCGAAAAGGTCTCTCTGCCTAAACNNNTCGGGGGAAGCCTTTCCCCCCCCCCGCCACTCTTTGCGAACAGGTCTCTCTGCCTCAAATATTTCCCTGAGAGGAGAAAACCGTTTGTCTGTTCTTCTCAATTACCTTCTTCCTTCAAGAGCTGGAACCCCGGCAACCTCAAGGTGTACAACCCCTGTACCTACCCCTCAAAACACACCACCCTCCAGTCCTACCTGCAGGCACCCGCCAACTACAAGTGCCCAGACAAGTTCACTTCAGGGCAAGGAATTGCTGGTGTCACCTGCCAGTGATGATATCCCTTCAGTAGTAATCCACCCACCTGAGGAGGACTTAGAAGTGCAGGAAAGCCAGGAAAAGAAGACAGAGGAAAATATTGACAAAGCACCAGGCAACTATTGAAATTTAAGCTGTCCATGTGTGATGCTTTCTGCATCTAGATCACTTGCACTGTGATGTCTTTGGCACATAACTTGGGCACAAAGGAGTATGATAACTGTTACCTCTGCCTGCATGTTTTCTTTTCAGTTGTGATTGCTTTCTTGTTTGGCATTTTTAACTTTTTAGCTTTTAACTAAAGCCAGCAAAGACATTCTTTAATTAACCTTCATTTGTGTAATTAAAAAGGAATATGGTTTTAACATATAATACATAAACAATGTCAAAAATGGTGGCCTTTTTCCCTTCACTCACCTACAGTCCATATCAGGTTTTTCTTTGTTGTTTTTGTCAGTAGTGGAGATAGGGTATCAAACACTGGTTTAAAATACTGAGATAGCTACAGCCGAAGACATAGTGAAGTATTAGAGAAGAATATGAAAAGAATCGATAAGGATGCAATTAACAGTAGTGTTTGTAGTTCAGTTTCATCATGAAGTCTTGAAGCAATTTTGGGTGTGCTTTTGTGCTTTTAAAACCATAAAAGGCAGTAGTAGTTTATGATGGCACTGGCAGGTTTGGTTCACCTACAGCTGTTTCCAGAGAGCTCTCTCTTAGTACATTGTTTCATCACCAGACAATTTATTACCCTTTTGTTGTATTCGATAGGAAAAATTGGATAAGGTAGTTGAAAGTTTATAACCGTAGGACAGAGCTCAGCAATTCATTAATTTATTGTCTTGTAAAGCTATTGTTCTTTATGTTTAAAAAGGTAAGTAGGTGTATAGATAGTTGTAAGAAAGGATGGGAAGTTCTGACAGTGTTAACAGTTTTATTAATAATTTTTGGTAAATGTTTCAGAACTTGTGTATTTTTCATATGTACTGTTGTACTTGCTTTACTTTTGCAAAATTATCACTTAATTAGAGACTTCAGCATTCTTTGTGTTTTTAAATGCATCACATTTCTTATTAGCCTTCAGGCTCCTCCTACTCTTCCCCATTCCCACCACTATGTTGTAGGCTGTCATCTTGAGTTGCTGCATGTGCCCCATCCTTACTTGAATTCAGAAAAGCAAACAAAAAACTCTCTGACTTACTTCTGGGAAATAAAGAGAATTTGCATGAAGATCATTCTCCGTCATGAGTGATATTTCAACCATAAGTAAAAACCTGAAGTAAAATAATGGCTGTAATTCATTATCCAGATCTCATTTTTCTACTCATCTAACAGGAATGACAGCATTCCAGACCCAACATCTTTAGAACCCCAGAGAAGGCAAACAAATGAAAATCAAGTACTCGAAGTTATTATTATCACTAGTAGAGCTTTCCACCAGAATCTTCAACTCCTATTCAAATTGCTTTTGTGCTTTAAGGGAATGTTTCTCATACAGGAAAAAACTGAAAGGACTGATTTCTGTATTTACTGAGAAATTTCTCTGGATAAGTCTTTCAGAGAAAGCTGAACATCAGTAATGATGGAAGACATCTCTGTTTTCTGGTTGTTTGGTGTGGGTCATTTTTGTGTTGTTTGGGTTTGTTTTTGTTTTTTTATTCAAGAAATCATCTGACCACAGAAAGACACATTTTCCTTAGAGATGCCTTTAAAGACATTCTCAGACTATGGCTTTAGGGCTATACCTGGACTAATCTCTACCTTGGGAGGCAAATTTAGAAGGGAACCCTGAAGAGGAAGTCCTCTTGTAGTAATTCGGGGGGGGGGGGGAAATCAAACAACCAAGCTTCTTGGTCTATTCCACTATAGATTATGGTCTGTATTTACCTCTCTAGTAATATAGGATATTTCAACCTGAATACTTTTTCAATGTCTGTATGATTGAGGTGGGTTTGCCTCCTGTAAGCATTAGGGACTGCATTAGTTTTATAATGTTTAACATTCAACTATCTTCGGCCTTGAGCTATTCAGACTTTAGTTTTTTGTAGTCTCTGTAAATAGCTGGACAGTTACTGAGTTTAACAGGAGTTACTGTAAAAGTAGTCAAGAGGGACACTTTTAGTCTACCACTTCTGATCAGCCAGTTATCAGTTCATAGTGAGTGAATGAGACAAAGGATTCTCTAATGTGTTGTGTTTTTTTTTTCTTTTGTTATCAGTTGAAGAACAGCTTTTGGTTTTCTGCCTTTGAAACTGTTAAATAATGAATTCCATAGGTAGAGCTAGGAAGAGAGCTGTGTCACAGCTAAAGATGGATACTGTTAATTCACCAGCAGCATGAAGCTTTCTTAATATCTGTGAACAACAGCAAAGCAGCTTGTTTTAAGGGGTCTTTTGATTCAGTGATAATGTACTTTAAAATGGAGTAAAACAATATTTAGAACAGCTTTGCTCTTACAATAACTACTTAAAATAGTATATTCAGAAAGGTTTACTTGTTTGCATTCTAGGAGTAATCTTAATATTTGCTTTTCACATTAAGTCTGAATTATAATTTATTTTTTTTTTCTTCAANTTAATTAGAAGTACTGAGCTGAAAAGTAAAATCACTGAACAGAATTAGTCCTGTTTTTACCCAAACCAGGACAAATACAAACATGGTGTGATGTTGTATTTAAAAGTTTTGTATTTCATGATTATTTTCTTTTTTTTTTTTTTTTACTGAAGCAGAAATGTTAGGTGATGTCTGTAGTCTTCTTGCCTTCTTTTTGCAGTAGATATTGTCCGTTGGATTTTTGTGATCCGGGATTAAACTAAGTTTAGTTGGCTAGGATATGCACATGATCTTTAGTGAGGGTGTAGTTAAGTACTTTGAATTGAGTGATCCTACAAGATTTTAATCCAGATTTACTCAAGACTCAATCCACTGTTGTCTTTTAAAGGACACAGGTTTTACATGTGTGTTACATAGTACTCTTCTTAATATTGCTAGTTATGTTTAATGATCCCCTTATTCAGGTAAGCTTGGTAAGACTAGATGAATTTCTCTGTCTCTCAATCTGGAAAACTGCTAGGTAGTCTTCCTTTCAGCAGTAATTTCTGACTTTGTACCTACTGAACTGGAGAAGAGAAGGAGAAGCTCTTTTATTAGTGTGAGATTTGAGTAAAAGTGCTTCACTATTACAGAGGATTTTTTTTTTAATTCTGCTTTTCCCTGCAACTGTGAGGTTTGATTCATATGCATAATTAAATGTAGTATGATATGGGAATGCTTGCTCAGGTCTGAAAACCTGTAAGCTGTATTCTCATGTGAGTATGTCCAACTGCAAGACCAATGGAAAGGAAAACTACTTATACATGGTTTAAGATCAGGCATATGTTCCTCTTCTCCTCCTTGGTCGTGTCTCCTTTTTTTTTTTTTTAATTTTTACTCTAGTCTCTGCTTGCTCTTGCTCATAGGGCATTTGCAAAAAGTGCAAAATAACATGTTGCTCATCTTTCATCAGTCATACATCAGTTACTTTTAGTATATGGTGGGAGAAGTAAAAAAAGTTTGTATGTCTAAACACTTACATTATACTCTTCTGTCACAACTGTTTAAAAATCTATTTTGTATTTCTAGTTCCACAGACATATCTTAGCATTAAACTGCTATGCAGTCAAATATTTTAAACAGCTGATTTCAAAAGTGGTTGATGTTACTGTGAATAACAGACATTTGGTTTTGAAAATGTGTTAAAGCATGTTTTATGACCACATCTGAAAAGTCTAGCATAGACAAGCAAGGCCAAATGCACTGCTAGTGCATGTGAAACTGAACCAGTAAAAGCTCTGTAATTCAAACGATGGGATTTGGGCTTGGTTGTGCATGCCTAGACCAGCTCTTAAATGGCAGTTGGGTAGGGATAACAGTAGTGCAGCATAGGCTTTGGTGTGAATGGACACTTGGGTTACTTGACTCATCCACCCTTCACTGAAGCTGCAATTCAGAGTTGCTGATAGGATAGCAAGCTAGAGAAAAGGGTCTGTCTTGGTGCAGATGTGAAAGGGAAGCTCTGTATTTACCGTGAGTGTATTACTTGTACGTGCCTCTTCAGCTAATGTGTTAGAGAGACCTTTTCACATAGTAACACCTGGTCAGATGAATAGTTGGAGCTTTGGCCTGTTGGTTGAAATCATGGTTTGCAATCTGTCTATCCTTCAAATAGTACACTCTTGTACCAGGGCATCATTCCTTGTAGTTGTTGCCTGAGGCTTGCCAAGGCTTTTTATGGTTGAAGTAACTGCTACACAGCAGACTAGATAAGTATTTGCTTTTGGTGTTTGACGACTTCTGATGCAGAGAAGATGCTGTCTATCTACTAACTGTAGAGTGATTATGAATAAAATGCCAACAGTTGTTATTTTTTCTACAAGTAAAGGAGCTTTTGTTTTCTGGTGACTGTTCTGCAAATGGCCATCATTTATGAAATATTTAATTTTTTTAAATTAATGTGATTAGTTTGACCACACAGTGACTTGTTAATGTTGCATTTATGGTACTAATGTAGGGCACTCTAAATAACTTGCACATTTGCTTTAAGCAAGCTGCCACATTGAGTTTTGGTGGTGTTGCATCCTTATTTCACTTCATACACCATTTTGAACTTACCATCTTTGTTTTAATTTAGGGCTGTTAGCATCTCCACAGTCAGCACCTGGAAGCCTAGACACTGGGAAAAGTGGAGATGTTAAAGGTACTGGGACAGGCGGAAGCAGAGAGAACAGCACTGTTGATTTTAGTAAGGTAAATAACACTAAATACCTTACTGTTTAGCACAAAATGACTATTTTAAAAAAAAATGTGGTGGTTGTAGCTTCCCTCTTATAACTAAGACACCTGTATATACATGTATATGTGTGTACCTGTACAAGATACACATACTAAGACATAACGTGTACATATGAGTGTCAGAATATGGCATGGGATAAATGTGTCAAATGTTTCGAAACTCTTCCCAGTGGGACTGACCTTTCAGTCTCGTTTGACAAATCTCTTCAGTATTTTGGTAAATGCTGAAGTTAAATAATTATGTTTGAGGAAAGTTAACTTGCACTGTAGTTCTCATTGTGGCAGGTGCCATACATTCCTGCTTCACTGTCACAATTTTCTATGTTTTTGCTTGGCCTGTCCTTCTGTACACCTGCCTTGTCTCCTGTTGGGCAGGAGTCAGCCTCCTGGCACTGTAGTTGTGGCACACTTGGTGTGGGACTCAAGAGGCCCTCTGTAAGTTCTCTAGTTAGCGGTGTAAGTGGTGCTTGTGCGTGTGTGTACGTATGTGAACACAGAGTTCATGTGCTGTACAGTTTTGTAATGCTCTTCTGTCTTTATGTACAGAAATGTGTTAACATTTCCAGCCATCATATTCTTTATGGATGAAAGCATAAATTATATTTCAAAATTGACATATTTGAAATACACAGCTGTGAAATAACTAACTGCATGTTAGAAACCATGTGTAATTACATGAACTCTCCTTAGTTAATTGTGCATAGATCTTGTTACGTCCCATCATGGATTGTTTGTCATGACGAGTAGTATGGGAAAGGTGGTTATGCAACTGGGAGTCTTCTAGAATGTAGCAGATGGTATTAATTGTAACTTTTAGAAAATAATTGATTATTAGTTGGCTGGCTGACATCTTTGACATGTGTTTGTGTTATGTACTGTGGGATATTTAATTTGCTTTTTTAATTTTTCTTTGTAGCATAAATGTTTAGTAAATACTGATAACTGTAGGTTATAGATTTTTTTCTAACAAATGTAAGGGAATAAACATTTGTTTCATTTTTGTATGAATAGGTTGATATGAACTTCATGAGGAAAATTCCATCAGGAGCAGAAGCATCAAATGTGTTAGTGGGAGAAGTAGATTTTTTAGAAAGACCTATTATTGCTTTTGTGAGGCTCTCCCCTGCTGTGCTTCTCTCGGGTCTCACAGAAGTTCCAGTTCCCACACGGTAAATAAATACCTAAAAAGTCTGGCTTTATTTATAATAATATTTAAGATCTCAAATAGTTGTAAACTTTTATGCATACTCTTATTAAGCTGAAGAAATGTAGGCTTTCGTTTAAAATGCTGCCAGCCGTTTGATGCAAAATTTGAAGGAATGAGATCCACCATAAAAATTCTCTGAATGCTTTAAATAAATATAATGGTGCTGTCTTAAGTGAGTGCCCAAGTTGAAACTGATAGCTGCCTTGGAGTAAAAGCAATGAGTCTTTCAAGCTTGTGTTGACACTGGGCATGAAGATTGTTGTGCTTCCAGTCAGTGCAGCACAGCATGACTGTGGGAAGAGTCCACTAAACCTGAAAGTCTGTCTAATCTGAAGCTCTGCTCTTTGTATGCAAATGCTCTGTTTATGAATAACCTCAGTGGTGGAAAAACTTACCATGTTTTAATTGTATGACCAAATCTAAATGATTGACATTGGGGTAACCAATGTGCAGCTAATACATTGAATCAGGTTTCAGTCTATGATATGCTATCCAGCCTGGGGCACCCATCCCCCCAAAATAATGAGTCCCACAAGTATACTGTGGGTATACTTACTACAGAGAATAAAAATGTTAAAATGCAGGTCCCATGATGAGATAGCAGGTCAGTTCACCAGTCACCATGGAGGACTCTTCTTTTACTCTGAACATTGAGATGTACTGGGCTATTCTGTGGTGTTTGGTATAAATTTGTACACTTCATGCTTTTTTGGTGTGCTTTCTGAATGTTTTCAAATTACCAGAGTGATTATTTATCTTTGTAATTTCCTGTTTATACATTCTAATGAAAGGCAAAACCAGCCTTGGCATCATTCTTAAAAACAAATAGGAGAATTTTTGGAGCACAGTTTATATTAGTGCTTATAATGTTTCTTGGGAAATTCCAGAATTTCTGCATGCGGATTATTGTATTAATGTAGCTAAAACTATCTTTTCCTAAATTTTTCAGAATGGTGTAGACTTCACAGAATCACAGAATTGTTGGAGTTGGAAGGGACCCCTAGAAATCATCTAGACCCTCTAGATTTAGATTTGGGATAGTATACTTGATTCTGAAGATGCAACCTCAGTTTTGGGTAGGGTAGTCAACTTGCAAAGGAAAAATAACATCTAGTTTTCTGTGCTGTGAGGTGAAAGAAGGTACTACTTGTTTCAAATGTGTAGAATTTAGGACCTTCATTTCCAAGGAGTATAGGAGGAAGGTTGTGAAAAGAATTAGTGATATTCACTGTTTTTGGTTTGTATCCTTTTGAATTTATAGGGTACTAGTCCTGTTCAAGTTTTGTTTTGTAAAGTGGGATAACTATTGGTGTGATTGGAAATGGAGACTGTCTGTTAATGTATGCTGCGACCCACCGCTGGATATATTCCCTTCCCAAAATGACACTTTTACCTTTGTAGGAGTTAAAAGTGTAGGTCCCCTTCCATTCCACTGACACAGGACCAGGATGAGCCTACATGTATGCCCAGTGTATTGCTTGAAGTACCTCTGTGTGCGCATTTGGTGATGTGTCCAATCACAGCAAGTGAGAGGGATTTAACTCCCAAGAAGAGGTGATCATCAGGGAGTCTAGAACAGCTCATAAAGCTCCTACATCCTCCCTAAAAGGTCTTTGCCAGTGAGTGTGTCAGGAAGTTTTATAATCCAGAGGAAATATTCATTGAGCTCTAGCCTGTGGGTTTACACTACATATAAAGCATTAAAAGAAGTAGAAAAGTTAGGCTTCATTTAAAAGACTTTGGAGTAATTTTGGTTCAGGATTCAAGGTCTTTCCAGTAATGACTTTCAGGCGAGTCTTTCCTTAGTCTTGCATCAGTCTGTAAGATCTGAGATGGTGAAGAGAATATTTTCATTTCACTACTGATTTTAAACATTAGGTTGAAAGAAACTTGTGAGTATATTCAAATGAGTCAGCTGCATTCATCTCAATGGCTTTCTCCACAGGTTTTTGTTTTTATTGCTGGGACCAGCAGGAAAAGCTCCACAGTACCATGAAATTGGAAGATCAATAGCAACACTTATGACAGATGATGTGAGTGATGTATTTTAAACACTTGTAGTTAAAAAATCTAGAATAATGTATTTAGCAATTGTTTTCAATAAAAAATGTATTCTGGAGTGACAAGTTAAAGAGAAAACACCCTAAACTGTTTAAATGAAGAACTGTTAACTTATTTCTTCTGGTAGTGAACTAGATAATGGTAAATTAAGTAGTCCCTTTGTCTGTCTTAAGAAATTCTAAATGTATTTCTGAAAAACTGTTTTAACTTTGATGTATGGATTTAATTATTTTATTAAATTAGGAAATAGAACTGTTAAATAAAACTGCATCTCATATGAATTACTGGATGTTGAAAAGGACAGAGCAAATTGCATAAGTGTTTAGGACAGTTTAAGAATCCATGCAATTGAGTCATCACAGATTTTTTTTTTTTTATCAAATCAAGGTTAAATAATAAAAATTAGAATTTTACTAGGCATTTGAAATCAAATGTTTAGAGCCCTGGCAGACGATTTTAAAGAGCACAGGGGAATTGGGACTTTTTAAGGCCATTGTTACCTTCCTGAGCAAAATTAGGATTCTTTCATTCTGACTTGCATGCCACCTACTGAATTGTTGGCAATTATTAGGGTTATCTAGCAGAGATTCTATATTTCTTTACTCTAGAACAGTTTAAAGCTTTGAAATATAAACCAGAAAATGATCGTTTTACAACTGGGGAACTGGTCTGTGAATGTAGTGTTTAGTTCAGTGTGAGAACTGAATATTGAAAACTTTAGTTGCAGATTGTAATATTTTAGGTAGGCTGATTTTTAGGAATGCTGTAGACCATTGAAGCAGAAAACCAGAAATTATTCCTTGGTCTAAACAGATGTAAATAACATTTAAAAGATCTGATTTACAATTAGAATACTTAATTGTCTCCAAAGACTTGACCATTCAAGTTTCAAATGTACAGAAGCAACTCAGGATCATCTGTAAACAGTTTTTTTTAAGAGCAGAACTAGCAATTTTTTTTCTTTTTGTGTATAAAAATGCATCTTGGGATTCAGGGATTTGGTTTTGGGTGGGTTTTGTTTGTGTTGGTCTTTTTGTTGTTGTTGTTTTTTGTTGTTGTTTTTTTCTTTCCTAAATGCCACCTGCTTGTCAATTCAGTTTGTGTTGTCTGTACAACGTTGGGGTTTTTTTAAGTAGGAGGATTGCTTTCATGTGGTTCTTAAGAAGTCTTTTAAAATAAACTAAGCTAGAGGTATACAAATATAATAAAAACTTACGGTAAGTAATAAAACCCAAAAGTTTGAAAGTTATTCATAATATTTTTGTCCTGATTTAGCACAGTATACTGGCATGGTGCCTGTATGGCAGTATTATTTGGGCAATAGTGCATAAGCGTGACTTAATGATTGTCGAAGGTAAACTTTAAAAATAATTTTAGAAATTAACTCTATTCCTTTTGATTTTTTGAAAAGAACTTCCATATTTTATGTTCCACAGGAATGTGCATACAGGAAGTCCTTAATGCTAAGTAGTGCAAGTAAAAGCTGAGCTTTTGAGGACCCTAAAAAATGTTTTAAAATAATGAAGTGTTCCTTGTAATCAGTTTGTTTGTTGTGGGTTTTTTTGGTTGAACATTGAGCACTTTCTTGTCATAGGTTTTCCATGATGTTGCCTATAAAGCAAAAGATCGAAATGATTTGTTGTCAGGAATTGATGAATTTTTAGACCAAGTGACAGTCTTGCCTCCAGGAGAATGGGATCCATCTATACGAATTGAGCCGCCAAAAAGTGTTCCTTCCCAGGTAAAAGAGAGAAATCCAGAAATCCAGTAGACAGCTTCCATGATTTTTACTTCAAAAATGCCATTTCCAAATGCAAGTTTTCTTCCCTTTTCTCCTTTACAACTGAGAGGAGTTCCTGTTGACAGGATCAAAATGTGGGGGAGAGACCAGTGTTCTTGAGTCAAATCCAGTGGTGGCTTGGAGAGTGGGTGGAAGGGAAAGTGTGACAGCAGTGCAGCTTATTCAGGAGTAGCCTGAGGCTACCACTTAACTCCTTTCAGAAATAAGCAGGGCTTGAGGGTTTTTTGAAGGCAAGTTAGTCTGAGAAATTTATGAGGAGCTGGTGAACAGCTTGCTCAATAGAGGAATGATTGTGATTTATACTGGAATGACTTCTCATTTATACTTGAATTAAATACTGTGTGGAGTAAAGTGAAGTCAGTTTTTGTTAGATGCAGAGGCTTCTGGTCTGGAAATGACTGAGATGCAGATCTCAAGTTTTCTAGGCCCTGTGGTTAAGCGTCTAATGTGTCTTGCAAAGGTAGTCTTTGTTTCATTATGTCTCAGTGACATTTGTGGAAAGCAGAAGATTGATACAGTTGTGCAAGACACTAACAGGATCTTTTGGGGGGTGTTGTACAGCTCTGTGGTTAGCAAAAATAAATCTGGTAAATGGAGGATTGTTGGTAAGCTGGGAATATGAAAAAAGTTTGGAAGGCATAGAGTGGAATTATAATTTTGTTTTTGGCTTGTTTGTTTTTTATGCAGGAGAAAAGGAAGGTACCTAAATTTCCAAATGGCTCTACTCCTACAGGAGAGACTCTTAAAGAAGAAGGCCATCATGCTGGACCTGAACTTGAGAGAACTGGAAGGTGTGTTTGCTTCCCTAAATACTAGTTGCCATAAAAAAAAAAAAAAAAAATCTTCAAAGTTTTTAATGATGACTTTAGAACATAAAAGATGGTATGAGAGTCAGAGCGCATCCTTTTTCCTTTTCAAGTGTTGGATTCTTGCCTATAAATGCTAATCTCTTGAAAGCATTTTCAAGCCTGTGGCAATGTTTCTCAACACATTTGTGAAGGATATAATAGATGATGCTACCTAATTTAGCTAACTGATTTTTTTTTAAGAGTTCAGTTTTAATTTTTAACTGTCAAGAGCATGCAATTATTATAATTACAGCAGGAATATGCAATTTGCAGTATTGGGCTAGGTACTAAAAATTTCCATTAATGCAAATGTGTTTTAGTAAACATGGCTGAAATGGAACAACAAGGAATATAAAGTAGCAAGAAAAATTATTTGGTATTGGTTAGGTTTCTTCTAGATATAAAATAAAATTAAAGGAATTCCTTTCAGTTGAGTTGCATTGTTCTCTGTTCATTCTGAAATACTTACAAAAATGTCCCCAACACTGGAAATACCCGGTGAAGATTAAGCCGTAACATCTCATATGAGGGAGTAGAGATTACATCAGCTGAGAAGTTCTGGAAAGGATATATGATATTGTTATCCCCAAAATAATAAACTTCCAAATGAAGTGCATCTTTCTCATACATTTGCAAGAAGGAGTTTACAACATTTGTGTTTATTTTTTGCCATTTTTGACTTTGTTATACCTCCTTTTTGCCTTTACAGACAGTACATGAAGCTGAGTTCTTTTCTGCCCACAGAATTTTCTCTAGATGAGACAAATGGAATATTTTTTTAATAATTCAAAATAATTTTTTAGAATAATATTATACCTACTATTTTGGACTCCTGAATGTTTTTTGGAAACTGACAGAGGCTTTTAAATTTCTTGACAATAACTTACCCAGTTGAACTGACTTATATATGTTTGGTTTTGTATTTCCATTTGTAGACCACCTCTATGAAAAGACTGTTTAAAATGATAGACCTAAATGTATTAATGGACCTAACTATACATATGTAGATAATTCCAATCAGAGCTGCAGTTACTTATTAGAGTAGTAATATTGAAATCTATCAATGCACTGGTCATGGTTGAGGTTTAGCATATTTCTTCTGTTCCTTGTTTTGAAGATAAGAAGACAGTGTTGACTTAAAACATTATTTAGAATCATTTGTAAATAGTTATTTTCAGTATCTAGCCCATATAAACAAAAAAATCTAGCCAGCTTTTACAAATGTGGATAACCTGCTTGCTTGTATTTGAAATACTACTGAATTGGAATAGATAAGATTCTCATCTACGTTTTAAACTGTTATGCTTTAATTTGCATTATGAAATAGCTAATTTGTGCTGGCATTAGGCACTGGCAGTCATGTGTAGCCCATAGTTTTGAACTAGCTAGAATCCTTTAGTGTACAGTTTGACGAGTTTCATCTCACCTATTTAGGCTTTTTGGTGGTTTGATACTTGACATCCAAAGGAAAGCACCTTTTTTCTTGAGTGACTTCAAGGATGCATTAAGCCTGCAGTGCCTGGCCTCGATTCTTTTCCTATACTGTGCCTGTATGTCTCCTGTAATCACTTTTGGAGGGCTCCTGGGAGAAGCTACACAAGGCAGAATAGTGAGTACAAAGAATGGTAGTGGCCAGGCTTTTAGACCTACAGAGGCAAGTCACTGTGTGCATTTGTCTCATTTATTTATACTTGTATTTGAAGAATTTACCCACAGCACTTGATTAGCCTGCCCCAAAGCAGATCTTCCCCAAAAGGTAATTGCTGTGGAAAATGTGGGGAACCCATGTGAACAGGAGAAGATGCACAGTGGAGGTAAAAAATGTTTATCCTGCCTTATTAGATGAATGGCTTCATCAATTGAGAAAAGGCTTGCATTGCCTTCTTTTTGGCTATTAAAAAATAATATCAGTAAAGGTGCACCATCCCACTAGGCCTACTTTAGGCAAAGTCAGAGGCTCAAGGTGGATAGCCAAGAACATCTACTGGCCTTGAGTAGTAGGCCTACAAGGATGATACGTCTGAAGTGTATAGGTAGCAGTCAATTGTGTATTTAAGTTATGGACAGGATATGTATATGCTTTCACTAATAAGTTGTTAATGTAATTAGGTTTATCAGCAGAAAATACTCTTCACTGTAAATTACTTGAATATAAACCATAGCACCACAAAATTTTGGTAGGCTTATGATGGGCAGTAGATAACACCAGCAAATTTTTAAGGAAAATATTACTAGACTTCAGTTTTTTGAGCTCATGCTTCACATGAGCAATATTAATAATTTAGTGTTTGAGTCAGTTGGCTTGTGAATAAACTAGCCTGAAGTGTATTTTCTGTTTTTAAATCTATTGCAAAGCAGCAAGGCTCTGTGCTTTTGGGGGAGGGAATGGTGTATTCAGACGTGTCTTTTACAGATTTTAAATTTCTGGTAAAGCTTAATGATGCTATAAAATCCTTTTTGATAGTAGGATCAAGTTTTTAAGCTTGTACTATATTAAAATGTAGTGAACTTTTATCTCTTTCAAGTAATCCTGTTGACTCAGATTTTTGTTTATTGATAGAACATATGAAAATTAATAATATCTTTGTGTGATGCTTTTGCCACTCTAAATGTTGGGATGGTTATCAAAATGTCAGTGTAGTTTCTGAACATGCGTCATATTAAATTATGAAAATATGCTCCTTTTAAAGCTTGATACTTAAACACCTTCTTTCTTTTAGCTATCTGGAATTGTTTGCAGGTTTGTTCCTGCCTTCAGATACTTGGTGTGCATCATTGAATATAAAGTTTAGTTACTGCACACATACGTTCAAGCACAGTAGCTGACATTGTAAGGTACACAGTTTGTGTTTGAAACCTTCCCTCACATTCCCAGAGGTCATCACCTCCACAGTACTTCTGTCTCTGCCACCCCGATTGAGAATCCCAAGGTTAATGCATTGACTAACCAAAAGCATGAATTCAAAGGTAATAGAACAAGAGACTGGGATTTTATATATATACATTTTTATTTTCCTTTCTCTAATGTAACAAAAAAAGGACACATGTATTTATTTTTAATTGCCCCAGTTCAGCAAACCATTTTTAGATGCTTTCCTGAATTGGAGCTTAAGTTTGAAATAACTGTTTTCTTGGGCTTTCATAATTGCAAAAGTTATAGTAAAACATTTAATTCAAGTATTGAAGTAGATACCTTACTTGAATGAAAAGAAATGCATTACCAGATGGGACATTGGTTTTACTATCATCTGTTTTTGGTGTCATGTATACATAAACCAGTATTGTTCAGTAATTTCCTCTGCACCTCGGCTTGCCAGTTTTTTCTTTTGCAATGCTTGGTTGACTGATGCAGGTTTGATATGGCACACAGTATCATGTTTTGGTACAGGTATGTTACAATATCTATTTTCTTTGCAGACGCAGACAATTCTTCTCATAAGCTACATGTTGAGTAACTTCATTAAAAAAAAAAAACAACAAAACCAACCACAAAAATCAAAACAAACAATAAAAACCACTAGAAACAGTTATAGTTGTTGGTAGGATTTTCCTCCAGAGCAAGCAGGACTAGTACCTTGTTCTTACATTTTTCAATGGCTTTATGTTCCTCAGGAGTGAAGTTTTATAAATCACTTTGTCCATGGTAATGTTAGTGCAATGCTGTGTTACGCTATCCTTGTCTCAAATGTCAATGTTAATTAGAATGATTTTACATCTTGTCTTGTTTCTAAGTTGATGCATCTTGAAACTGTTTATGCAGATGTGATGCTAAACACTAACCTGAAAGGCAGCATAGTTACAACAATTTCTTTTCCCCCAAACAGAGTGCAATAGAGTCTCTTTTTGGAGCCTCATTAACTGGGATTGCCTATTCTCTTTTTGCTGGGCAACCTCTTACTATTTTGGGGAGCACCGGACCAGTTCTAGTATTTGAAAAAATACTATTTAAATTTTGTAGGTAAGTGATGTTTGCATTAGCTTAATGAACTTTCTATCTTTCTAGCCTGTTGGAATAGCTGTAATTGAAAGCAGATGTGTGTTAAAAGTGTATGTTCATGGAGATGTAAATGCAGCACCAAGAGACTGAGAGATGGATGTGGTTTGGCAAAGCTATGAGGCATGGGTAAGCCTTAATGAAAAATCAGTGTCTAGGACTTAAATAAAAGTTAAGTTCTGACTGTGTGGAGATGTCACCTTTGATTTTGCAGGGGTCAACAGAGATAGATCTGCTCTCTAGGGAAGCATCTAAATAGTTCTGGAAAGCTCATGCCGATGATGCTTCCTAAGCTAAGTATTTACATCCTCGATACTAGTAACACCTGGCAGTGGTGCTTTGCTTGGGTAGAAGATGAGACCGAAGAGTTTCTGCTTCCTTCAGAGCTAACATCAAGGATGAGAAAAACAGTGAATACCTATAGAGCTTGGCTTCATTATCTGTCTTGAAACAGAACAGAGTGTATGTGACTTTTGACTCAGTTAATACTTGTTTTCTTTCTTCACGCAGGGATTATGATCTTTCCTACCTCTCTCTGCGAACTAGCATTGGTCTGTGGACTGCATTGTTTTGCATAGTGCTTGTAGCCACAGATGCTAGCAGCCTTGTGTGTTACATCACTCGATTTACTGAGGAAGCTTTTGCAGCGCTTATATGCATCATATTTATTTATGAGGCATTGGAAAAGCTTTTTCATTTGGGAGAAGTGTATGCCTTCAATATGCACAATGATTTGGATAAACTGACTTTATATTCGTAAGTACCAAGCTTCTATCTGTAAAATACGTAGGGAAAATGTTAATGGTATAAAGACATACCGTTTACTAAAATGCAACGTATGCCTCTCTGGGGAAGAGTAGAAGGAATGTTGGGGGTGGTATGGGCATGAGAAACCTCAGAAAAAAATCTATTCAGATGCTGTGGAGTTGAATTTTCTGTGTTAGCTATGGGTGGTTGGAAGGGATGAAGAACTGTGACAATGCTTGCTTTAATTGCAGCTTTAATGAAGGTCAGCCTGGAGATTAAAGAGCAGAACAGGATTTTTGCCTTGTTGCTTCTAGAAATGGGTAAGGATTGTTCCCAGGTAGCTGAGACATGGAGAGCTTCTGGTGAGACCCCACCTGGAGTATTCTGTCCAGCTCTGGAGTCCTCGACACTAGACAGACATAAACTTGTTGAAGCAGGTTTAGAGAGGACCACAAGAGAACTGGGGTGGTTCTTCTTGGAGAAGAGAAGGCTTCATGTGTGGCCACCTGGTATCTAAAGGGGGCCTATAAGAAAGATAGGGATAGCCTTTTTAGCAAGGGGTAATGGCTTTAAACTAAGAGGGTAGATTTAGATTAGATGTCTGGAAGAAATTTTTTACAGTGAGGGTGGTGAAGCTCTGGAAGAGGTTGCTCAGAGAGCTGGTAGATGCCTCATCCCTGGAGACGTTCAAGGTCAGGTTGGATGGGGCTCTAAGCAACCTCATCTGGTTAAAGATGTCACTGATCACTCTGGGGTGGTTGGAGTAGATGACCTTTAAAGGTCCCTTCCAACCCAAAACATGGTATGATGCTGCAACTTTTACATGCTATGAATGAGGAACTAAAATCTTTATAAACAGTCTTGCTTCCTACAGCAATTATGGGGAATACTTGATTTCTAAAAAAAATTGTGTTCTGAGAGAGAGGAGAATAATGGAGGTTGCAGTATGACCATATGTTTTTCTTTCCTAAGTAGAACTAATAGTTATATACATAACAGTAGCAGCTGTAAAACTATCAGTACAAAACTTCTACTTTTTTCATTTAATGTATTCAGTAATCAAGCTATTTAGGTGTATCTTTATACCTGATTTAATTCTGTGGCAGTTGTATATTATCTGCCAGTAGTGGGTTGACTTTGGCTGGATGCCAGTTGCCCACCAACCTGCTCTATAAATTCTCTTTCTTAGCTGGACAGGAGGGAAAAATATGACAAAAAGGCTCATGGGCTGAGATAAGGACAGGAAGATCACTCAGTGATTACTGTAATGGGCAAAATAGACTTGACTTGGGGAAAGTAATTTAATTACCATTCCTATCAGAGTAGGGTAATGAGGAAATAAAAACTAACTCTGGTATTGGTGAAATAAAAAAAAAAATATAGGAAATAAAAATAATGGTAAATATAGGGGAAAAAAATAATATAGGAAATAAAAAACCTCTGGTATAGGTGATCCTGCTCTGGCAGGGGATTTGGACTGGATCATCTTTCAAGATCCCTTCCAGCCCCTGACATTCTGTGATTCTGTAAATCTTAAAACACCTTCTACCCACCCCTTCTTCTCTTCCTTGACTCAACTTCTTTCCTGATTTCACCACCTCCTCTCCTTGAGCAGCACAGGGGAGTGGGGAATGGGGGTTGTGGTCATTTCATTGCATGTTGTCGCTGCTGTTCCTTACTCCTTACGCTCGTTCCCTGCTCCAGCTTGGAGCCCATCCCATGAGAGACAGTCTTCCATGAACTTTGGTAGTGTGGGCCCTTTCTATGGGGTGTAGTCCTTCAGGAATAGACAGTTCCCATGTGGGTTCCCCATGAGGTCATGAGTCTTGCCAGCAAATCAGCTTCATCATGGATTCCTCTCTCCATGGGTCCTGCCAGGAGTCTGCTTCAGCATGGGCTTTCCTTGGGATCACAGCCTCCTTTCAGGTGCATCCACCTGTTCTGTCATTGGGTCCTGCAGGTGAATATCTGCTCTGCTTTNGGGTGTAGTCCTTCAGGAATAGACAGTTCCCATGTGGGTTCCCCATGAGGTCATGAGTCTTGCCAGCAAATCAGCTTCATCATGGATTCCTCTCTCCATGGGTCCTGCCAGGAGTCTGCTTCAGCATGGGCTTTCCTTGGGATCACAGCCTCCTTTCAGGTGCATCCACCTGTTCTGTCATTGGGTCCTGCAGGTGAATATCTGCTCTGCTTTGGACAGCCTGCCTCGCCATGGTCTTCACCACAGGCTGTAGGAGTCTCTTCTCTGGTATCTGGAGCACCTCCTCCCCCTCCCTCTTCACTGACCTTGGTGTTTGTAGCATTTTTTCCTCTCAAACATTCACACTCTCTTCCAGATGCTGTTGCACATCAGGATTTTCCCCTTATTTAAATATGTTTTCACAGAGGCACTACCACTGTCGCTGGTGGTCTTGGCTTTGCCCAGTGGCAGGTCTGTCTTGGTGCTGACTGGCATTGCCTCTATTAGATATGGTGGAAGCTTCTAGCAGCTTATCACAGAAGCCACACCTATAGCCTGCCTGCTACCAAAATCTTGCTACTCAAACCCAATACACTACCTTTTGGTATGCAGCTGTACCATTAAAGGAGTTTGCTTATTCGGTGAAATTAGAATTCAGTACTTCTTACACCATGTGTCTTGACACTTGGTATCTTTTAGTTTTTGATCATAAATTTAAGTGCCACCATATCGTTTGCTGCTCCGTGTGGAGTTACCACTTTTATAGTATTGTTTCATAAAATATGATGAAATGGATTACCAGCTCACACCTGCCAGAAGAAGGAGATCCTGCTAAGTGTTGTTGAGAGAAACGACTTATTTTACAGAGTTTACACCAAATCAAAAGCAAAGTTGTTTTTTGATTTATCAGCAACACAAAAAAAGCTGTCAGTGGGTGATCCATACATTCAAGATTAGTATCAGTAATACAGCAGAAAAAGCACAATGCATGACACTGAAGGAGTACTAGTAAGAGCTTATACATTTTAAAATTGTCTTCAATTAGTTATCCCCCAAAATTTCACCCACACCAATATTGACGCTCCCGCTCCAGATGTGTCGGTAACAGTGACAAAATTGCTATGGTTTGAAAAGACCTTTAAGATCATCAAGTCCAACTGTTACCTAGGTCTGCCAGGGCCACTTCTACACCATATCCTTGAATACCATATCTAGATGGCTTTTAAATGCACCCAGGGATGTCCATTCAGCCACCTCCCTGGGCAGCCTGTTCCAGTCTTTGATAACGCTTTTGGTATAGTAGTTTTTCCTAATGTCCAACCTAAACCACCCTGGCATAACTTGATGCCATTTCTTCTTGTCCTATCAGTTGTGACTTGTTAGAGACCAACACCCACCTCTCTGCAACCTCCTTTCAGGTAGTTGTAGAGTGTGATAAGGTCTCCTGTCCTTTACTTCAGGCTAATTAATACCATCTCTTTCATCTTCTCTTCATATTTCTCCCTTCATTATTCTTAAGACCCTTCACCAGCTTTGTTGCCCTTCTCTGAACCTGCTCCAGCACTTCAGTGTTTTTCTTACCCTGTGNGAAGGAGATGAGGTTCATTAAGCAGGACCTTCGTGAACCCATGCTGACTGGGCCTGATTGCCTGGCTGTCCTGTAAATGGTGTGTTATGGCACTCAAGATGATTTGTTCCATGACCTTCCCTGGCACTGCGGTCAGACTGACAGGTCTGTAGTTCCCCAGACTCTTCCTTTCATGTAGGTGGGCGTCACATTTGCTAATCTCCAGTCTGTTGAGACCTCCCCAGTTAGCCAGGACTGCTGATAAATCATGAAGACTGTCTTGGTGAGCACATCCACCAGCTCCTTCATCACTCTTGGGTGTAATCCATCTGCCTCCGTAGACTTGCCTATGTCTAGAGTCATTGACATTGACATTGGATTATGGAGGCCTTCTTTTGTTCCCCATCCCTGTCTTCCAGCTTGAGGGGCTGTCTACCCAGCAAACAACTAGTCCTGTTATTGAAGACTGAGGCAAAGTCATTAAGCACCTCAGCCTTTTCCTCATCCCTAGCCACTATGTTTTCCCCCCCTGCATCCAATAAAGGATGAAGATTCTCCCTCATCCTCCTTTTGTTGTTAATGTATTTATAGAAGCATTTTTATTGTCTTTCCATAGCTAGACTGAGTTCTAGTTTGACTTTGGCCATTCTGATTTTCTCCCTGTGTCTTTGTAGTCCTCCCAAGTGCTGCTCCCTTTTTCCAAAGGCCATAAACTCTCCTTTTGTTCCTGAGTTCCAGCCAGAGCTCTCCATTCAGCTGAGCTGGTCTTGGGACATGGAGATGGCCTGCTCCTGTACTTTTAAGATCATTCAGTCTCACATCATTTTTGAGGAGCACAGTTTTCTCTGCTAGTGGGCCCTTTCTTGTTGGAGATTTGTGTCCTCCAGCTTTATTTGTATCTGTGTGATTATCTGTAGTCTGTTAAGTAACGTGCTTGTGAGGAAGCCCCCTCCTGGGTCACCTCTGTACACCTGAGGTGGGAGTCCCTGCTTGTTACACTCTGCAGTCAGTCTGCAGTTGGGGGGAAGACATCTTGCCTTCCCACTGGGTGGGTGCTGTGCTTGGCCAGTCAGAGATCACAATGCATGCAAGGTGACTTTGTCAGTGTCAAACCAGGTTTTGACTGCTGTGTTTCCATGCACAAGGTGTCTCCTCACTTTTAAAAACGTTCATATTTCTTTTATCCATACGGGATGATTCCTTGTGTTTTGTGAGGTTTTTTTGCTTGTCTTTGTTTTTCTTTCATTTGGTTTTGTAGCCCCCCCCCCAAAAATAAAATTTTGTAGTTGGAAAATAGTTTTATTTTTCAATCCAGCTGATGGTTGTCATCTTTCTCTTCAATGTGATTAGCTTTGGGTAAACACCCTCTTAGACCGCTACTTCTATTCTGTTCACACATGGTGGTTACACTCACTTTCCTGTCTTAATAGCTGTTAAGACCAGGCCATGTTGCCAGGAAGTGAGCCATGGGAATGTGCCAGGTTTCTCCTGACTATTCATCTTTTTGTTTTACTGGCCCTGAGACCTTACTGGACTCCTGTGAGCATGTTAAATTCACTAATCTGGCAGAAACTGTACTGTTGGTCTTCTGACTCTTTGCCACCTGATTGTGTCCTTGGTTTAGCCTCATGAGGTGTCACACCTCTTTTAGGATATGCCATAGACCTCAACTTTTTTTCTTTTTTT
>VWZY01007442.1:73554-91355 GCA_013399075.1 Chloroceryle aenea | reverse complement strand
TTTTTTTTTTTTTTTTCTATCACAGAGCTGTAGGAGATCTGGTCTCTTAGAATTGCTTCCACCCCTTTTCTTTTTTTTTGCCTCTGTTCCACCAGTGGGAAAGCAGGTGTGAACAAGCATCTTGAAGCTAAGTGAGCCAGAATTACTCTTCATTCTCTTCCTGGATTTTCACTTACCTACTTGATGGCATCCTGTATCTTCATTGCATTTACTGAAAAGTTTGTGTGTCAGTCTTTCTTTGGTGTGCTTGTTCATGCTATTCCCTTGACCAACAACTAAAGATGCTTTCTTTTCATCACATTATACTTATTGTTGCAATTTCTTTTGCTTCTGATAATTCTTAAGTTACTCTCTAACTACCCTAATGGAATTGCTGCTTTCCAGTCTTCTTCCATTTGCTATTGCTTTACGATTCAGCTATCAAAGAAAGTATATGTGTGTCTTATTTGTTAAGTTCCCTAAACATTGTGCATCACAGATCTGGGTTCCTTTTGCCCATGAGTATTTAGTGTTTTTATCTTCTTCACCTTCACGCTACTAGGATGCAGGTTTGCCCTTCCATGATTCTTTGGCTTTCAGTATCAAGCTGAATCTCTGTCCTGGGTTTGGCTAGAAGTTGGGATGGGGGGGACTAAATCCAGGATAGACTGAGCTAGGCCATGAGTTAGTACCACACTGACGTGTGCCTGCTATGCAAGGGGCAGGGCAGGCTGGGCAGGGCCTGCGCTATTCCTCAGTACACACTACAGTTTCACTACAATTACTGCTGTTGTTGTAACTTCTCTCAACCTACAGGGCTTTTCTCACCCTTCTTCCCATTTAGGAGGTGAGGGTCAGTGAGTGAGTGGCTTCGTGGCCCAGCTCTCAGCTGCGTCAAAACCATGACAGTCCTACAGAAAGAGACTTACTTCTTGCTTTATTATCAGTTACTCTTCTTTTACATAAATGTTTACATATTAAGCCTACAGTTTGGTGTACTTGAAAGCATCCCTTTAAATCAATATTCAGTCTGGTGTTTGTTTTACTTGTGTGTACTTGTGTGAACCTGTTTGACAGAAAGGATGCTACAGTCCAAGTTTGCAAACCGCTGCAGTAGAGAGGGGTGCTTTCACTTACTCAAGGTTATTAAAAATTTATATGTGCTGTTGCTTTAAATCTGATCAATTTACACATCGATCTTCAGTTAGCTCACTACATACTCAAAAATGGTGTCTGAATTCAGGGTGACTATCTTTGGTCATGTGTAGATGGGGATCCGTGCAAAATGCAACATAAATAGCTAACTCTACCAAAATTTTAGAAGAGACTAAAAATATCTAGAGGCTAGTAAAATGTCTGGTTTGAAAAGGCAGTTGCTGAAACTGTCATCTACACCAGTTTTTTTTTTTTTAAATGAAATGTTTTCAATCTTAATGTTGGTGTACAGTCGAACTAGCTGAAGTTTGAGTTATTGTGGGATGTTACACTACAGAAATCTAAAAACCGAACTTTGAACACAAGCATAGAAAACTATTTGCAAGTTAGTCAAACTATGTAGAAATCTGTAGAAATAACACAATATGTTTTAGTATAGGGATGGTAGAAGGCAGTGTTAGTTGGATTTTTACCTTAAAAATAGTTGGATTTTTACCTTAATCCTTTTATTCACGTAATGTAGAAGTTTGTTCCAGAGCAGTTGCTTCTTTAATTCTTCATTTCACCACCACCACACTCCATCAATGACCCTAGTTAATCTTATGTTAGGAGTTGTTTTGTACTCTACTTCTTTCATAGAAGGTTAGGCTGGTTTAAACTCTTCAGGATTTTTGGAATTACTGAAAATGGCTGCAGTTTGGCACATACACCTTAAAAGCATGTATGTTATTCTTTTCTTCCCTTCAGATGTGTGTGTTCTGAGCCGGAGATACCCAGCAATGAAACTTTGGAGGTGTGGAGAAATAAGAATACATCTGTGGAAAATATAGCATGGAGTAACCTTACAGTTTCTGTGAGTATCTTAAAAGCTATATAGGTGCGTGTGTGTATGTACAAAAGGAATACCTACAGAATACCAGTTTTGATACTTTTTCATCTGGTTTCTTCCTTGATTTGAACCTGGATTATTTTCTTTAAAACTGTATTTTTTTACTCTTATTCCTCCCATAATGCTGAAAACAGTCATTGTAGTGGTTTGAGTGAGTGAGTCCCTAGCAGTAAATGCTGATGTAACAGATGTCTGCTTAAGGCAGCCACTTTAATCGTGGCAGGAAGAACAGTCTTCTTTTTGAAGTGCATTTGAATATGATGAGGTGAACAAACAGGAGATTGTGTCTTACAATTTCCTTGAAAAGATGAACAAGTATTTTTAAGGTGTGCAGATGCCAGTTAAAATGTAGCAAATACATTTTATTAGTTGGTTAGATATTCGTATAAAGCCACAACGAAGAAACTAGCTAAATATTGATTAAAAGAAAATAATTATTTGGAAAAGTGAAGGTTAAGAGAAATGAGAAGCATTTGAAGCATTACTTTCTGAACAAGGTATTTCATAAGTATCTAATTTTGTGAGTTTTAGCTGTACTGTTTTCTGTGTACCACCAATGACTTCTAGTCTACAATAATAACCTAGGTTGACAGCTTTTCTTGAACTTAGTTTACATTTATTATTTATTTTGTATACCTTTTCATTCTCTTCAGCATCTTTAGTATTTCTAGAGACAGAACTGATCCAGGATTTGGTGGTGCTTATAATCCAAGCAGATTGTTATCAGGGATAATTTTTGCCATAAGTTACATTTTTGATAAATGAACCTGTTTGAAGACTAGGTGCTGGCAGTGCTGCTTCCAACTATTTGATTTATAAGCTTGTTGTTTCCTTGTACATCCTATGTCTACTTTAATTCTCTACTTTGAGATTCAGTGAGCTTTTTGGATAGGTATAGTCTGACTTTCTCTTCTTTATTGAGATCCATTATTTATGATGCTTTTCTACTTTACTAGAAACTTTTTTTCTTAGCATCATGTTAATCTCATTTCTTAAGAGTCTGTTTTTTCCCTAAATATATTAGGACAAAACAAAGTCAAGAATAAAGAGGTGGGAGAAACTGAGGGGATTCTTTTTTATGTTCATTAACTTGAAAGCTGATATTGGATAGTCTGCTTTTCCTGTGCTTTAGTCCTCTGTCTTTATATGTAAATTTAGTCTTGTGATGCACTGAGAAATAAAATAGAAATTAGGTGAATGTAGAGAAGTTGTTTCTTCTTGGACATCTGCCAGCATTTTGACATCCTGAAATACTCAGTGATGACTGCTATGGCTCTTCCAGAGCAGACAGCACACATTTTTGGCATTTTGAGATGAGATGGTGATGGGGGGAAAAAGAAGAAGAAAACGAAAAAAAACCAAACAAAACCAAACAAAACCAACCAACCACCACCACCAAAAAACTAAAAAAACGCCACCCAAACATTTTGGGATTGTGGAAGTTCTCAAATGTGTTTTATATTGAAAAGCTCTAAGTTAGGTTGATGTACTAAGTGAATAAAATGTAGAAATTTAAGGAGTTTTTCTCCTTGCAGGAATGTGTAGAATTTCATGGTGTGTTTCGTGGATCAGCTTGTGGCCATCGTGGACCATATATTCCAGATGTTCTCTTCTGGTCTGTCATATTATTCTTTACAACATTTTTCCTCTCCTCTTTTCTTAAGCAATTCAAGACCAAACGCTACTTCCCAACTAAGGTAATTGTGATTAGAGGCTACTGTTATTGTGTGATAAATACATTAATATAACTGAACAGAGTTGAATTTCCTGTTTTGCCTTGGAACTTTGTATGGAGCAATTTCTTTAAAGATGGAAAAAGAAATTAAACCAGAAAATAAGTTAATAATTAAAAAAAATAAGACATTAAAGGAAAGAATGTCTGAAGAAAATTTCAGTGCTTACTCTCTACTTACCTACAGTTACAACAAGATGTTAGAACTATTAGAAGACCTGAGCAGTCTGTCTCCGGATACTAATGGATATTGCCATGTGTCATTTAGAGAGCTGCTGTTTTCCTCGCCTAGCCATATAAAACAAGAACAACATATAGAATAAGAAGGGTTCTGAATGGACCTTCAAGGGATTACTTTTTCTAATAGAGGCTAATATAATGTTTTTCCTTGGACTGATTTACACAATTTACCTCTGCTAACCAAAATAAAGCTGTGAGATTTTCTATAAACATCCGCTCATCCCTACCATGTGTTCTTAATGTTTAATAAGGTCACCTTTGATAACTTGTATCTGTTGCAAATTATCCCCCTCTTATCTATTAAAACATCAGATGTATGAATATTGGGTTTGGAGCAATTCAGTGGTGTTACTGAATTTAGATGCAAGAAACTAACTGTGATGGCACAGCTCCCTAGTAGCGTTTAGGGGACAGGAAGATGAGGAAGGAGTTATTTCAAATAATTTGTTTTTTGCAGCAGGCTACTTTTAAGTGTGTAATCGGATGAACAGTTGTACATGTACAAGAATACTTACTTCCTGCAACTTCATGCTGTGCTGGCAGGCAGCTTAAATTTTAAAACAAAAAGAGGAAATAAATATCATGTTTACTGGTATAGTATAATAGAAATAGACTTCACTATTCATAAGTAGAAAATGGTCTTTCTGTACATGCAAATTATGATGGTGAAAAAGCAAGAGTTAACGAAAGTCTTTTCTTCATAGGTACGTTCTACCATCAGTGACTTTGCAGTATTTCTGACCATAGTAATAATGGTTTTGATTGACTATCTTGTAGGAGTACCTTCTCCTAAGCTTCATGTTCCAGAGAAATTTGAAGTAAGAAATAAAACCTTTTAAAAAAACTTTTTTAATGCTTGCAGTTTCATAGACAGTAGAACAATGGCATTATATAGAAATCTGCCTTTTCTTATATATAATGTAGCTAATGAAGAAATCTGCCGTTCCTGTTTTGGGTGTGTATCTCACCTGACAGAAAAGACTATGCTATAATATCACTGAAAGGGAAGCATTCTTTTGTGCAGATGTGCAGAAATGAAGCAATGAAATAAATTTTTGTTTTCCATATAAATGTCAAATTCATATGTAACAACTAAATTAGTCTCTTCATCAAAACAATTGGAAAAAAAAATCTAAACACATGTTTAAGAGACTGTTGGTGTATTCATTGCAGCTTTTTGTAGCAATAAAATCTGCATTTGATCTTAGTCGTTTAATTCTTATTGTTGATCTGTGGTATGTGTTTTTTCAGCCCACCCGAAAAGACCGAGGATGGTTCATAGATCCTCTGGGAAGCAATCCTTGGTGGACACTCTTAATAGCTGCTGTCCCTGCTTTACTCTGTACCATTCTTATTTTCATGGATCAACAAATAACAGCTGTTATTATAAACAGGAAAGAGCATAAGCTGAAGGTAAAGGCATTCTCCCAAAACTCTAATGTTGTGTAAGTCAAGTTTATTTTAAACCAAATGCATTCTGCAGGTATGTGAAACATGACTAAATAAATTAATATATTCACTAATAAGGAACAATATAATTTTGTAGCCCCTCTCAAAGTGTCTAGCTTTTGTAGTTATCTGCTCTTTACCAGCTAAGTTATAAATACGGTATCATATAAAGTTTATCAAATTTATTTGCTTAATTTTACAGAAAGGCTGTGGTTATCATCTTGATCTTCTCATGGTTGGTGTTATGTTGGGGATATGTTCTCTCATGGGCTTGCCATGGTTTGTTGCTGCAACTGTCCTGTCTATAAGTCATGTTAACAGCCTGAAAGTTGAATCTGAATGCTCAGCACCAGGAGAGCAACCGAAGTTTTTGGGAATCCGGGAGCAGCGAGTGACAGGGTTGATGATTTTTGTCTTGATGGGGCTGTCAGTGTTCATGACCTCCGTGTTAAAGGTAAAAGACAGTTTTTCCAAAATACTTGTTTCTTTGTGCTTTTGATTCTGATATGTCATTTAGCATTTCATAATGCTAAGAAGCTTTATTATTAGAAGCTTTATTATTAGCCTGGATTAATTTTCAGCTTTTATTTTTCCAACAGCAGGTGTTAGTTGAATAGAAATGATGGGGAGAGATATAGCAAAATGGAGCAAGCTAGAAACTTAGTGAGAAGTGAAGAAAACAACCTTTGTCCATGTTATCTGATTTTTTTAATTTTTTTTTTTTTTTTTTTGGCAGCTATTTTTTATTTTCTCAAGTCCATGTTACCTAAAATAGTACCTCCATAGTTCTTATGTGACTGCATAAAGGGAGTGTGATAAAAATATAAAGTTACTTAAGTGGAAGTAATAGAGCAGAAGAAACAGAAACACCTGGTTTAAAAAGTGATCATCAGAAGTGACATTGTTCATTTGTCATTCTTCATCTTATTAAACTTGCCTTGATTTTTAAAGAGTCAAGATTATCTTATGCATCATCATGGTATAACAGATTTTTTGCAGGTTGTATTGTGTCCTCAGACTACAGTATTTCTGTCTTAATTTATATCCATAGTGCCCTTCTGAAGACTTTGTTGGAATAAATCAGTTCAGTTGGTGTTTTGCTCAGATTTGAGTAAAATCCATCCAACTTCTGCTTTGTTGTTTCAAATCCAATAGAGAAGAAAATTTATTTTCTAATTTCTCCTTTTTTTTTGTTGCCAAAACAGTAGATATGGCATAAATTGCATAATATGAAATACCTCTAAAGAACTTTGTAAAAGTTTTAGTCATTTCAGAAACAGGTAGCTTCTAACAGCTGTTTAAGTTTAGATAATGGGAAGAAATAAACATAGAAACACACAGCTATAGTTTAGTAATTAGAGTTACAAATTTCAAATCTTTAATAGTTGGCCTTTTGCATGCATTAAAGAATGTCATGGTCTGAAAGCAAGGCAGTAGGAGTCATTGTCAGGCAAGAGCTCAGCTGTATAATGCAAATGAGCAGAAGCAATTAAATATTGAAATAGATTTATTATGGCTCAAGGGTAATAGGAATGGAATTTAATACTATTTAGTCTTTATGAAAGGTTTTTCTTGTTCAGTGTGAATGGCTGTTACTGTTCAAAAGAAGGAATGGGAACAAAGCCTTGCATCTGTAGGTTGCTGTGCTCTTGTTCTAGTTAATGGATTTATACTGATTTAATGCAGAGGAAGTTTAACATAAATAAACTGCTAGCATGTGAAATTACAGTGTTTACAGCAAAGACACTAGACTATGTATGTATGTATAGGCACACACACATATGTAGTAATGAGTCCCAAAGGCATAGTTTTATTTCACACTAAGTTTCAGTAAAGGATTTTTTTAAAGCTTGAGAGCAGTTTTTATTAAGATTTACAATTGTATCTTGGCTGTCCTTTCTTCAGAAGTTTCATGAATTCAGGAGCAAAGAAAACATCGCTTGCTTTGTGTAGGCTGCAGGGGTTTGATGCAAGTGCCACAGAAATCAGTTGACAGCTTCATTATCTTAGTAAGCTTTAAATTGATCTTATTAGAGCAAAAATTTAGCCCTGAATAAGTGCAGATTTTTATAGCTCAGTAGGTATGGTGGGTATTGTTTTATCTGCTCCAGAAATGGAAGTTAGTAATCAAAAGTAAAACTTCATATGACAATTTCTTGAAGTTGATAGTCTCAGTACAGTTCTGGTGAGAAAGCACCATAAAACAGCATATGTAACATAAAAAAAATTTTGATTGAAGCCTGGAAGATTAAATTGAATGGGCAGTCAAAGCTGAACTAATTTTTTAATCCTGGTGATGACTTTTTTAGCTCTAGATTTTTTTTTTTTCAATGATGCTTATAAGTAAAATAGCCTCAACTTTTACAGATTTCACCTAAAGAAAACACAAAAAATAAGTATGTCTTTCACTAATATGGACTGCTGTGTTATGTCATGTTGATTCTACAAGTAACTGTGTGGGCATTTTTTTCCTCCTCAGTTTATTCCAATGCCAGTTTTGTATGGTGTCTTCCTTTACATGGGAGTATCTTCATTAAAAGGCATTCAGGTAAAGTCTGATTTTAATGAGTAATTTGCTTTTGTTTAATACTGAATAAAAATTAAACTGTAACATGTTACCTTCTGAGCAAGGATAAAATTAGCCCATATTGTCTGAATAGGATGTAGGATCATTGAATGTCATGTTGAGATAATTTGTCCTTAACTGTGTTGTGCCTTCACTTCTCATTTCTTGTGCATTTATTCTTTCAGTAGTATAGCTGAGCAACAGATTCTTCCAAAATATTCTGAAATTTTGTAGGGGGGTGGGTAGGAGAACCCAACAAAACATCCCCCTGCCCCAACACCTTTTGAGTGTTCAGTGTCCTTCATAAGTATTTTAGTTGGATTTAAGTTAAGTTTCTGGAGTTTGCTAAAAAAGTTTATTTCTGTCCCAAGTGGAAGAAAATAACTAACTGAAGGGTGATTTTACTTTTCAATGCAGTTTTTTGACCGTATAAAACTGTTTGGAATGCCTGCCAAACATCAACCTGACCTGATTTATCTGCGTTACGTGCCACTCTGGAAGGTCCATATCTTCACAGTTGTTCAGCTCACTTGTCTCGTTCTTCTGTGGGTGATTAAAGCCTCTGCAGCTGCTGTTGTTTTCCCTATGATGGTAAGTTTTCTGTTTTAGAAGTTAAAAATTTTCCAAGAGTATGTTCATCATCCAGGATCTCTTCAGAACTTATTTGCTGTCTTAAAGGAGGGAGTGGGAAAGAAACAAAAGAAAACGGAGTACAATGTGTTCACTTCTGAAGCAGGAGGAGTTTCAACTTCCTGAAAACAAGCAATTCAGTTATGAATAGCTATTGAAAGTGGAAATTTTGTAACTCTGTGGTAAGATAAAACTAGCACAATAAAAAAGAGCTTCACTTAAAGTTTCTGAATGTATTGAAAGTGTGCATGCATGCTGCTTCATTTAAATAGTTTAATATAAATGATTCCATTTGTGGTTTCCTTAAGGTTCTAGCATTGGTGTTCATTCGTAAGCTAATGGATTTATGTTTCACCAAAAGAGAGCTTAGCTGGCTTGATGATCTTATGCCAGAAAGTAAAAAGAAGAAAGAAGATGACAAAAAGAAGAAAGAGAAAGCAGTAAGTGTGAAAGCAATTTTATTTATAAATTACTAGAAAACCTTCAGTGAAACTTAAAGAAGTGACCTGAGCATATGACCTTTTATACCAAATACACACTGTAAAAATGTTTACTAATGAGATTGATAGACTGCTAGAGGAACTGTTAGTGGTGATGAAGTTACAAAAAAGACAGTTTCAGTGATGTTACTATAAACTGTGACTCCTATTTGTGGTTAAAATAGCAATGAAAGTGGAAAGAAGCAGGTTTTAGCACTAAATGTTGGTTTCCTTGTCTTTCATCAGGTTAGAAGGAGACAAAAAGGGAGAGAGAGAAAATCAGTGGATTGCTGCTTTAGTATCACTATATAATTTAAATTAATCACAAAAATCTTCATCATATCAGGGTCAATGGTTAAACCCAACTGCTAGTTACCAGTAATATAGTTCACATAACTTCTCCATGAAAGTCTTACTTTAGTGTACAACAGCTAGCTGCACTCCTTATAAAGCTTGTAATGCACTCCTTGCCTGCTCTCCCATCCCAAACTCCATATCTCCTGCATTCAACTGCAGTACCTACAAGTACTCCTATGTAAATTAACTGTCTGTATGAGATACTTTGACTTTTTACTGCATGACTGATTTTATAAATATTTTACTTGGA
Organism: Chloroceryle aenea; assembly: GCA_013399075.1. Taxonomy (NCBI): domain Eukaryota; kingdom Metazoa; phylum Chordata; class Aves; order Coraciiformes; family Cerylidae; genus Chloroceryle; species Chloroceryle aenea. The sequence goes on along the minus strand of VWZY01007442.1, from coordinate 81,629 downwards.
ATTTACAGGAAGCAGAGAGAATGCTTCAGACGGGGGACAGCGAAAGTGTGCATCTTGCATATGGAGAAGCAAATCTGGATTTTCCTGTAAAAAACCTAAAATACAGGTATAATAAAAAGTTGGGTTTTAAGAGGTTTTGTAATTTGTTTTCCATTGAGTTGATTGTGTATAAGTTGAATTAATTTTTTTCCCAAGCTTGTAACTCAGCCATGATTAGGAAGTATGAAGATACATCTCACAATACTATAGTAGGATTTTTATGTTGTATTGTTCTTTAAACGGCATCTTAATTATAAATTTACATGACCATCTTGAACAGATCAGATGACTCAATTTCGACCAGCTGTACTCAAGGTGGAGAAGCTTCCTTGGTCAGTTTCTGTGGAACACTTGTGTGTTACTGTGCATGAAATACATAGCAACTAATCCCATCAGTTGAGCCATGTGTTTACCAGCCACTTGCATTTTTCAGAAAAAGTCTTGAAGTGTGCAGTTCTTTGATGGTTTATTTAAGTGAGGGCTAAAGTCTATAATTTCTGTGATAGAAAAAAACCCACCTTTTAGGCAGCTGGTTTTAGTTTAAAAGGTCATTTTCTGAAAGTAAATGTGAGGGCAGGGTTGCTGGTTCTCTTCCAGAAAATGAAGTGCTGGAATTTCACTGATGGAAATTTCCTTCAACACTGGAAGGTGTGTTGTTGTCTTGCTCTGTATCTCCTTTACCTTAGTTGATAGGTATTCTGCAACTGTTCAACACACCCAGATGATGTGACAGATAAATAGCTTGCTACCTTTCTTCACCTCTCTAATACTAGACTCTAATACTAGGGTTCCTATGTTAGAAATTGGCTTTTTTTATGCATCTAGGATAGTGTTAGGTCTGCCCTGCTCTGAGTGGGGAAACAGGCAGATTTTTGGCTTAGACAGATAGTCCTGCTGAGAGCTGTTGTCTACTCTAATAGCAGGCTTAATTAAGCTTTAGCAACTCAAATGAAAATAGAAAATGCTAAATGTTTTTTTTAAAAAAACCTTTTGAGTTGCCAGCTCCTCTCACACTTGAACTAGGATTTCATCAACTGTGCATGTGTGTTTACCATATTCTTGAGGAAAAAGGGTTGTGAAAGATTTCTACACAATTTGAAGAATTCCTACAGATGCCCTGGAGTGGATTCTGAAGCTTAAGTATGGAAAAGAACAGAATACATACCTAGAGACAACACTTACATCTACTGTGCTTATAAATGTGTGGAAGGGAAAGGGTGAAATAGGTTTTGAAAGCCTGCCACCTGTGAGGGTGAACTTCTTCTCTGCAGGACTTGAGAGGGGGATGGGGGTGGCAAAAAAACCCTTGAAAATGTCATTCCTCTGCAGGAAAAACAAACCAAACAAACAAACCTTGAAATCTGTCTAGATAATTGGGTCTTCTAGATTTTTTTTTTAATGCTTTTAAACCTCAACTGAGTTACCAGTTTCAAAAGTTTAGTAATATCTGATCTTTTGCCCTTGATCCTGGAAACAAAATAATTCTGATTTATGAAAGCCTTAGATGAACAATGTGATTCATTTAGTTATTTCTGAGCATGCAGGATAATTTTCTGAAGTTACAGGTAATGTAGAAATGAGATACTACAAAGACATTAGGAATATTTGAATGTTATGTATCTGAAAAACTCTTAAGATGCTCTGTGATTAAGGCAGTGCTAGTGAGTTAAACTTATTTCACAAAAATTTGAAAATTTAAGAGATGAACTCAACTTGTGGCTGCGTAAATATTGAAAGAAGGCACAACTGATGTAAATGATGAGTGACTGTAAGTACAATGCTGTTGCAAGGTATTGAATACTAACCAGAAAGTATGTTTGTTCTTTAGCATTGATCCCTCAATTGTAAACATATCAGACGAAATGGCCAAAACTGCACAGTGGAAGGCTCTTGCCATGAGTACTGAGAATGCCAAAGTAACCAGAGCTAACCTGAGGTAGCTATAATTACTTACACATTTTTCTAACTATGATCTTGTGTTTAGCAGCTAATATCTGTACTTGTGTTTCTTGAAATCTATCTCAAAAAAATGAACATACGTGTTTTGTAAAGCTGATTGACTTTTTCCTTTTGAGAAACTTGATTTTTAACTTAATTTTTGCTCTTTATTCTGAAGTTAAACTTAAGTTCTATAAGGGACTCCAGTTATTTTATTGAAAGTATTATTATGATTTTAAGGTTTTTATTTGCTTAATACAATTATATGCTACTCTGATGGGTTTAGGTTTTCTAAAAACTTTACTAGAGTGTATATGAGCATGGAAATTGCTTGATCCTAAACATTACAAAAGCTGGTGGGAATAACAGGTAAGTCCAGTGCTTTCATTGTTGCTTTAGTCTGCCCTGCCTCTTGATTTTGTGCGTTCGTTCATTTTGTTTTTCCCAGATCATTTTTAAGCTCTAAAAATTAAGCCTTGTGCAAATATTTCAGTCAATAAAAACAATATACTTGAATGAGGTACTGGACAGGTGAGTCATCCTTGGTGCTGTGAACGTTTTGTGTAAGCTGACTTGCATCTTCTGTGGTGACCAGGAGCCTCTTTCTCAGAGAGCTCCCCATCAAACAAGAAAGTCTGTGTGCAGTGAATCATTTTGCTTTTCTATCTTAGCTTCTTCCCTGTCTGGCTGAATCTATCAAGGGTAACAAACAAAATCCTCAGTGCTTTTATGGAATATTCCCAACTTCCTGAATGGCTTGTAATTTGTAGGGACTGCTATCGGTGGAATGTTACATCACAATGCTTAGTATGTTACATCAACTATTGCTTAGTAGTTTTTATGTAGGAAAGAGGGGAGAACCGGCGCAGTGGACTTGGAAAACCACGCTTGTACAATCCTGCTGTCTGTACATCCATCTTTTTTTTGATCCCTTTCAGCCAAATCTGTCGAAGGAAGGCAGGTTTCAGAGATACAGACCTGTCAATTTTTGTATAAGATAGCATCCCAGTGGAGAGCTGGTGGTGAGTGTTCAGACAAAATTTTCCAAGCTGTTGGGTACTGTTGAACTTGTAATACAGAAGCAGCAGTAGTGGCTGGCCACTTAGCACTTTCTATACCATCTGTTTATTCAGTGTGCATGTTGTTCCATGCTGTTCCATGTAGGTACGGAAATAACCTTTTTGTTTTGCCCAGACTGTAGGTAAACCAAGGGTGGAGGAGGAGGCGGAGAACTTGGAGTTACTGTAATAGGAAAAGCCAAAGAGACTTTTTAGCATGGGCACCATTTTCAGTGAATCTTCAGACTGTATTGTTTCAATTTTTAAAAATGTTTAAATATATATCTTAAACATTTTAAAACCATTTTCTAAAAGTGGAGTATCACATGAGCTAGCCTGTCAGGAAGATAGCTGCATTAGGGAGATTACAGTGCATGTGTGTCAGTTGTCGTCCGTCCAGCAGTGGCCTTGGTCTGCATACCAATTCTTGGTAGTAACTCTAAACATGGGCTGTTATCACTGCTGGCAGCAGACACTGCAAAAACATGCTGCTAACTTCAGAAAGTGCTGTTAATTAGAAGTACTGAACTGAAAAGTAAAATCACTGAACAGAATTAGTCCTGTTTTCACCCAAACCAGGACAGTCAGTATAGCCTCTTATTTTAATGGCTTAATTTCTGTCATGCTAAGTCTCAGAAACCTGCTAGAGAATTTGTGTGTGCTTCTACTTTATCTGATACAGGATGTATAAGACTTCAAAAGATAATAATTATTCTGGAAAAAAAAATTACATGTTAAAATTTTTAGATTTGTTTTTCAGTGAGTTAGTACAGCCTCATCTTGCACTTTCCTGTTTCCTGAGTGGATTAAGTTAGTATAAAATTATATGCAGCACTAGTAAATTAGGCTTCTGACCAGTTTGCAGTGTTTTTTTATCTATTTAGGTGGAATACTAAATATGACCTGTTTTTTTTTTTTTATATATTTTGCTGTAAGACATTTCCCTCTGATTCCACAACATGCCCCGCTTGAGATCAGTATGGTAAAAATTGCGTCTTGGAAGGTAACTTGCTAAAACTACAGATATAAAATAAACCCCACTGGTGCTAGAAACAAGCTCTTCAGAGGCCTTCTGATACTGCACAAATGTGGAAAATGTTGTAGGGCAGGACTTGATGAGCCTTAACTCAGTTGGTTGCTGGTCTGAGGTATTTGCTACCCTTTCTTGTATAGTGCGTGCTGGAGAGATGTAGAGATGTTGCCGCTGCTCACTCAGAAGTAATTCCCAGTGTATTTTTCATCTCTGTTCTGTTAAGGTATTTCTGTGTACCAGTCTTCATCTGATTGTGTGGACAGATGTTTAGTGCTGTAGGGAAAATGGTTCTGTAGGAACTACTATTTTTAGATTATAGCTTTCAAGTAGGATGCAGCTTGAAGTAAGAAATGTCTCTTGAAATTCTAGATGATGTTTTGTGCGGGCTGACAGAATGTCTTAGAAATCTTAAAATTTTTGTAAAAAAATTTTTTAGATTGATTTTTTTTTTTTCATCCTTCCTGAACTGATTCAGATGTTTTGGGGTTGGTTTGGTTTGGTTTGGTTGTCTTTCTCCCTCCATCATCTCTAATATTTTATGGACTCTGTGGAGTCCAGGAACACTTACATATTTTTTTATCAAGGAATCATAGAATTTTTTTCTTTGTATGAATTTCTAATATTTTTTTTCTTTCAAAAGCAACTCGATAGATGTGTCATCTCTTATTAAATTCATGCCTAGAGATTCCTTCCTCTTAATGTCATCCCAATTTCTCTTCTACTGTCCTGTAACTATCTTGGGATACTCCTTTCTGTCCTTAGATAAGCCACTGTTCACAGTGGCTGTGTCCCTAAGTGTGTTGCTTGTTCAGGTGTGAGCCACCCCGTGGTCTTTAGGGTCTCTTGCACTTTAGTGGCCATTTATGCACATTTCTGACTGTCCTCTATCGTTTTTACAAGTGTGGCTCCCCTCTTTGAAAAGACTGAAATGTTTTCCTAGTCTTGTATTGTGAAGAAAATTGTTTCCCTGCCCTGTAATTAATCAGTATTAATACTATTGCTTGTTATGTACTTTTGAATATTGTTTTTAATTAGATGGTGGTTTTTTTCTGGTTGGTTGGTTTGGGTTGGGTTTTTTGTTTGTTTGTTTGTCTCTCCCAAAGACATTTTGCAAAACAATTTCAAATGAATGTAATCAATAAAAGCACTGGAAATGGTATTTATAGATGAAATCTTTGCGCTTTCTCTCTTTAAGCTTGTGCTCTTCCTGTGAATAGTATTTAAAAATTACTAGAATGTAATATAAATGCATCATAAAAAAAAATCCATACTTTCAATGCTCCTTGTTAAGTATAAAATGTTTGAAGTTTAGCCTTTCCTGAAGCGAACCAAACCTTACATTTTTTCCCCTTGCTTTCCAACAGCCCTGAAAAACCAGAAAGTGTGAAAATAAATGTGGAAGACACACCTGTTGTGAAATACGTGGATGCTGAGACCTCTTTATAGAACTGAACCAAGGGGAATTGTGTGTATTTGTGTGTGTGTGTGTGTGTGTGTGTGTGTGTGTGTATATCAGTAGGATACCATGGAAGTGTGATTTCCAATTTAAGGAGCAACATGTATTTAATTCTGCCGTTATTTAGGGCACTGTAGATACGCTTGCATAATGAGATATTCCTACAGATAAGATGAGTGGTAATCACACTTCAGCTATTTATTTTATTGGAAATTTTATTTTCATTTTTAAATAGGAAGATTGTAATGAATTCATATTATTTTCAATCATCAATATGTCCATAAAACTTAAATCAGCTTTGCTGGTGATTACTGGTCCACATTGCTTAAAATTTTGCAATACCTCTACTTATAATGTGCTCTACAAAAGTTTGTTTTCCATGCAGGCAATTACTGCTTGTTTTTGCAGGGTATATTTTCTTTTGGTGATTTCATAGAACAAATATTGATGTGCTGTTGACAAGAACTACTGTGTTTTATGTCTCCACTACATGCTAGTGTTTTCTGGATTCTCTCTCTCCCATTTTACAAAAGTGGCTTAGAGCCCTAAGTCAGATGGCTACTTAATCCTTAAAATATGTAGAAATACCATGTTCTGCTACCATTTTTATTTTTAATTGACTCTTGATTTCTGATTATTGTCCAGTAGCAGTATGAATGCAGTAATTGTAGTTACAATCCCAAGTCAGTATTTGCTATTCTGGACACTCTGTGTTTACACAATATAAACTAGATTTACAGACAGCGATTTGGTCTATAGGAAGTTATAAATACTTAAGCACCCTAGCACTCCTGAATTCATCTGTTCCTGATTTTACTTAAATTTTTTTCCATTGACTTTCAGAGTCTGATTTTTCTCAGCTCGTAAGACAGAAACTTCAGAGTATTTCATGTCCTCATCAAATATATTTCTTGCTTAATTATTTTTTAAATTTACTGTGTATTCGATTAAACTAGCTGTAGTTTAATTCTGTAATAGACTTATGATCAGTATTATTTTATGGATTACAAATTGCTAGAGGTATTTGTGTGTACAGTTCTGATCCTCTTCATTGTAAAGGGCATATATGATATCACACCAACTTATTTTAAAACATTTTATTTATTTTAATTAGTATAAATTTTTATTGTGTAAGTTGAAAAAGTAAATATTCATTTATTAAAGTAAATGGGATTTTTTTGGGCTCTGAAAAAGATGCAGTCGGTGCATTTATTATACTTAAATTTTCAAGTTCTAGCAATGAGCATTTTAATATTTGAAATAGTGAGACTTCTATGTATAAATGAAAATTTTGATCACTTACGCAGTTTCCATTATTAGTATTGTTTGCCTTATGCCTTAGATTTTTGGCTTTAATTTCTGAAATGATCTCTTTACATTCTGAATTGCCACTAGCCCTTTCTGGATGTATTACAATGGCTTTAATTCTGTTCTGCAATCACTGAAGCAAACGGCATCTTCTAATTTTAATACTGCTTTTGGCAAAGTTGGGAATTCTACCACCAGATCATGTGATAAAATTCTCAACAACTCCAAAAGGAGAGGATCCTGGAGAGGGACAGAGTTCATCTGAAAATACCACTTGAGGTGGAATTTTGGTGCTCTTCAGCCAAGTGTCATTTGGAGAGAAGATAATTGTATATTACAAAAATAAAAGCAATCAGTGGGAGTAAATGGAAAATTTAAAAATAGCATTGAAGTTACACAGACTGTTACCATTCCCTTGAAATGCAATGGAAGACGAGAGTTTAAAGGAAGGAAATAATAGTGTACAGCAACGTGAATAATGGTATCCCAACTGTCATAACAAAGGCTCAGGTCAGTGACAAAGCAAGTGAGGTCTGCATTACCAGTTTGACCAATACTGTGTGATAACCTGTATAGACGTTCCTTTAGTCTTAGATAATAGTGTAGCTTGTGCCTTAGCTTGAGTATGTGCCCTTCCAGAAAATACCCATGTTTTCCCTCTAGTCAGACAGAGATGCAGTGAAACTAGAGCAGATGGTTTCCCAAAACTTTCTGCTCTGTTTCAAAAGAAAAAAGGAAGTACAGATCTGCCCGTTAGTTATTCACTGCTCTTACTGAATCAGAGGGAAGATATTTCGGGCAGTTTATGTAGCATTATCCACAACACGTTACTTTTGTGCTAGTCCTCCCAGTAGTGTTTTACACTTGGTGTTCACAGTCTTGCACCAATTGCCAAAGACCAAAAAATGACTACAAGCCTCTTAGATTTTTAACTCTCTGATGCCAGAAGTCAGGGTTCCCTGGTGCTGCATACCCTGTATCTGGCTTCTACTGCAAAAGGGTTAAGGTTTGGTCAATATTACAGGCAGTGGGTATTTCTTAGTAAAGTTGAAAGGAAACAAAACCAAAGCCCCATGAAGTCTAATCACAGTATTTATTTAATTTTAATTGTGTAGCTATTTTAATCAGTGCCAGAAATACCATGACTTGCAAAGCAGGTTACAGTGACCTTTAGTTCCAGCACTCTTGGTCAGTAGAATGTTAAATTTGCACTCTCTTTTTTTTTTTTTTTTTTTTTTTTGCT
>VWZY01007442.1:24818-73501 GCA_013399075.1 Chloroceryle aenea | reverse complement strand
TTTTTTTTTTTTTTTAAACCCCCGGAGAACAGGAGAAGCTCTGGTATTAAGCGCATAAAACTCCATTGATAATCTATGGTTTAGTGATTTGCTGCTCATTTTACACCTTCTCTGCTTTAAAATCACACATAGTATTAAAGTAAAATGGCTAAGGAGGTAGTTTACCGTATGTAGATATGTTTTGCCTTAACAGATGCAAAAGAGCAGTAATAATTGCTGTGCACTGATTTTATTTCATTTTTTTTCCTCATAGAGTCCTGTAAAAACTAGGCCGATGTTATTTCCATTCCAACAGAAAAATAAACAGCCCTGCACTTTTTTTTTTAGATGCCTTGGTTTCCCGGAATGGAGCTTAGTGCTACTGTGTATCTGGCTTCAGAGCCACCTCAGGAAGCCCCTCTTTTTTTTTTTTTTCCTTTCAAATTTTCTTTTCCTAATTTATTTATAAATATGAATGTTTACATAAAGTGTAGGTCTTAATTTTGACCACTCCATTTAAAATATCATTTAAAATATTTCACTTAAAATGCAGTCTCATGTTTAAATTATATTCTACAAAACTCAGTATTTCCGTGTATATTTTAATGACATGCTTTTCATTCTGTTTACATATGCCCAAGTTAATTACACTTTCTTCCTGGATTAATTTTGCAGCAATAACATAGCATCTTACACGATATTCAGTGAAATGTTCCAAATTGCCAAGTTTATCATCCTAAAACCTGTTGGGGTAGAATTTCGTGCCCTAGTGGGGCTTGTTTTCAACCAAACATCTTGGCCATTTTTATTGCTACCTTTAAAGCAAGTTCTCCCATAAGTTCTCATTTGCTTCAGCTTCATCTCTGTCTTTGTTCAGTCACTTCCCAACTCGTGTTCCGTGCAGAGGCAGGTTCCACGGGCCGTGACACCCAACCGCTGCAATGGGGCGTCGTGTCGCCGAGCCTGCACCGTTCCACGGGGTTGTTTTGTACATACGCTCTGTACGTCTTAAGAGAAAGTGCTCGTGGGTTTTTCAGTTCACAAATGTAGTTGATTAGATGAGCACCGCAATTATTTCAGTTTTAATTTTGCTTTATATGATTAGTAATGTTTTAATTACTCATCTAGGTCAACTTAATTATCAAGTACAGTACAAATGTGTGAAATGCTCGGTTTATACCAGCAGCAGTAATTTATTTTATGGCAGATTTTAAGACTAGAGGCACATGGCTTTGAGTCAGCGTAAAAAGTAGTGCTACAAATAAATCAGATTGCATAGTAATTTTAAGTTGATTTTATTTTGTAACATTTTTAGTGAAAACTTACAGGACTTTGTAGTTGCATTGAAGTTGACACTTTCATATTGAACTTAGTATCTGTTGACATTTATTTGGAATAATGAATGAGTTTGAAAATCAATACTTTTCTAAATGATTTTATTGGCAAGACACGTAATTTATACTTTTCTTTCTATTGTCGCTGATACTCCTGTGCAAAGGTGTCTTCCACGGTTCAGCATCGGTAGCTGAACTACACTTTTGATTTTAATACTGATTACTTAAAGCGTGCTGACATACAGAGTGACTCGAAATTTTTTATGACTGCTTTTCTAATTACAGTGCTCTTTTCCTACTTCTCAACACAATCCAAAGCAAATGAAAACATTATTCCAAATGTAGACTGCATATTCAGTTTATACAGAAACACAACTTTCAGACTTGTCTTTTAATGTGAAAGATCCAGCCTTTGTTTTAGCTACTGCTAGAATAAAATTATCTTTTGTAATGTTGGTAAAAGCAATANCTTTCTCATCGTGTCGTGGTTCTGAGTTACCGCATGATCACAAGCCCCAGCCACGGTATAATTAAGTCACGAGTTTCAAAGTTGGTGTTGAACAAGTCCGAAGATAATGTTAGCGCTGCGGAACGTATGGCTACTTGCCTGGCGGTGTAAGCCCCCAGTGCTGAGGCAGGCCTGCCGAGTCGTGAGGGGGACCTGAACACTGCGGAGAACTGCTGTGCTGATAAACGAAGGCCAGTTTGTGTGGTGGGCTGACAGCTGCCTCCGGAGTGCATCTCAGCCCACACCCTCGCCTAATGAACTAGGAGTGATGCCTCTACAATAAGGGTTACTTGGTCCCTATCCCTTCCCTCTCCTCCTAACGATGCCTTCCTCAGCCCCGAACCTTCACCTGCTCTGAGCCTTCAAAAGGCATTAATCTCTCCTGATTCCCAGAGGCTCCAAGTCATAGCAGCAGAATTCCCTAAAAAGGTCTGCCTCGCAGTGTGGGATGCATTTCAGAGAGCTAGGTATTATTCTTGAGCTGATACAGACTTGGTCTTAAGACATCAGAAATCCTGTTTTATCTTGGTGTTTTTATATCTGTGAGCTGCAGTTAAGCGGGTGGATTTAGGCAGACTCTACAGATAAAAGTTATGATCTGGAAAACAGCCCAGAGACTTGCATTGCATGAGTCCAGAAATCCGAGAATAAGCCTGGCCATTTATGGCTCCACGGGAATTGGGGTGGTGCAGAGGGAGGGAAAACAAGTGAACAAAAACCAAACCAAAACCAGCCGTGGCCTGAATGTCTTGAGTTGTTAGTAAAAAACAGGAACTTTACACTGAGAAAACCTTCAAAGAAGTTAATAAACAGGACAAAATTTGCGATGATATATATATGTGTGTGTAAGTTTTAATGTATAGCAAACATACAGATTTCCATATTGATTCTGTCAATAAAACATGTAAGAAATATTCTGCAAACATTGTCTGTATGGGTTCATCAGTAGAATTTCTTAGACACTGGCCGTCACCAGTGTTCACCCATCCTTCTGACTGCTGTGCTCCCTGAAAACAAGAGGGGAAATGGTCCAGAGTTCCCTTTGGTTTCATCTGACTAGAGAAGAAAAAGTACCTTTTGGGAACTTTTCATCATCTTTGATGCTTCTTTAGTGATCACTTTGATCATATTTGAAATGCATTTCTATTTTGACAATAGGATATTGATAACTGCTCTTCTAAGGAGTGAATTTTCATCTGACCTCACAGTCAGCCTATGATATTAGAGATGTTCCTATCTAGCAAAAGTATCAAAAGTCTTGTTAAAGCCAAGATACATCTGCTGCTTCTTTATCCACCTTAAAAGCCAGTTAATCTTCTGTGTATAATTAGTGGAAGTCAGCCACTGGAGTGGTTAAGAAAGGAGTTCAAGGGTAATTAAAGCAACTAGTTGGCTTATAAGTGGTCCATATCCAGTAGTTATTGATAATAAATATTATAAAGGATGCAAGACAACTTTTTGTTTATGAGATTTTCAAACCGTTACGCTGTGGTTTGTTGCAGGAGATTTTACCTTCTGACATGTCTTTGGTTTTGTTTATTCTGGGGTTTGTTTTCACTTTGTGAAGCTTTATGTGCTTGTGTCATCTGAGACAGACAGTCACTAGACTGGGCCACAGATCAAGGCTGGGGTGGTAATTCCTTTGTCTCTCATTTCTCATCATGTGAATTCTTTCATTCCTGACCCGGTTTCCTGTCCTACCATGCACACCACTGGTATCAGAAAGCATCTCTTCCTATGTAATTGAAATCAAGTAACTAATTAAATGTAGTTATTCCTAGTTAAAATTACCTAGTTAATATTGCTCTCATTTCATGGTTTTAAATGGAATTTTGAATAAGACTCTGTACTGTAAAGAAATTTTGCTTTTAATTTGTTCCCATTCTTTTAAAGAGTTGTCTGATCTCAATCTTTTTCTCCTGGCACAGCCTAAGTGATTGTTTGGTTTGTTTCTTGCTCATGACTGGTTTTGCAGCTGGGGGATAGTTATGAGGATAGTTAATAGCCTGGCTCCAAGGAAATTTCTGCTGGCCTAAGTGAAGAACAAACATGGGGTAGGCACTTAGTGATTTCAAGGAAGTCAGATAAATGTGAGAATAGGCAAAAAAATATTTTATGTCTGTTATGTCTCAGGTTCATGGCTGATACAAGGAAAATGGGGTTATTTCCCTTTGTTTATTCCTCATTCAGGATCTGTTGCTGATACACCTACCTGATCTAATGACTGGCTACTGATGTAAAGGTTTTCTGCTCTTCTCACTCTACCTACAGCTGTGCCTTCCTGCTCCCTGCCTTGTCAGCAGAGATCCTCATCAGGCCACTGTAACAGTGAGCTAAACTGGTAGAAAACTAACTATACAAAGGGAGGCATGTTGTTTTCTGCCTGTTTAGCTCTCTCAGCTGGCTCAGGTTTTGGTCAGATCAGCTGAAGAAGTGTTGGAGACTGGTTGAGGTTAGGAAGGGAGGGAAAAGGGGAAAGGATTTGCTATTTTCACCAGCAGCTGGCTGTTAGTAGGTTTATCTCTTTAGTAAAGCTGAAAGGCACTTTAAGCTGCATGGATGAATGCACATTTCTGCCTGTTGTCCCTGCCTGTATACAGCAGAAGTTTTCGTGGACAAGTTATGAGGTGATCACGATTAAAGAAGGAGAGATNGCTGACAGACCAGAGAGGTTGTTCAGGGTAAATTTGTGGCCAGGGCTGGCCTCTTTTTCTTGAAGTGCTTACTGACTTGTGCTGGCTTAGTGGTCTCTGGGAAATAGAGAAGTAACCTTGGGATGAGTCCTCAGAGCTGGGTGAGGCCTGCACCCTTGGATGAGCTGCATCCCTTCATTCTCAAACAGCAGTGAAGGGAATTTGGCTGGATGTTTGTCAGGTTCTGTTTTGTACAGGGACGTTTGAATCTAATGGCAACGAACCTTCAAAATACTTGTCAGCCATTATTCTGTTTCATCGTTTCTAAGGTACAGCAAAGAGCAAAACCATTAAACTGCCAGTCCTAAAGAGAAGTTGGTATACAGTTGTAAGATTTTGTAAATAATCACAAAGACCTAACAATTTTGGAATACAGCCTAGCCATACGAGGCATTCTGCTGTTTATGGTTTAGAGGTTTAACTCAAGGATTACTTTTTTTTTAATTGGGATGCTGAAAATGTTAAGATTCAACTGTATTTACTCATGGACAGGTTGTTTTGTGTGTGGTTTATTTGGCAATTCTGTAATTCACTGAGTTTTCATTGTACACACATACTTGTGAGCAAGTTGCTAAATTGTAAGTTTCACAATATTTCTTACTGTGCAAATGTGAGATGATGATTGCATCATGTCATGCCTTAGTAATGTGACAAATGGATTGGGGTATTGGGGAGAGGATATAAAATACAGATATCACCAAAACAATACCTGGGATTCTTAAACTTGCTTAGCAATGTATGTGGCTTCTCTTAACTTCGATTGCTTTTGAAGTAAAGGAAATAAACAAGTTGAAATAACTTCATTTGGTTTAATCTGAATTCAGGAATTTTGTCTGCTGTCTGGTAGAACAGATGTCTATATTTATTCTCTGGTGATACCTGGTAGAAGAGACGTGTTTTGAGGTGTTTTTTAGTAACCCTGTTGAGGGGATGCATGGAAGAGAGAGGAGGAATTTCTTGGTGATAAAGGTCAATTGTTGCAGGGGAGGACTGCTGGTAGCACAAAGACTTGTTCAGAAGAATATAAACAGATGAACTGGGCTTATTGGCCACTTACCAGAATGAGTTAGTGCATTTCATACTGCCAGCAGCTGCATTTTGGGTGGTTCTGTATCTGATGAGAGAATGTATAATTGGGGAAAATAACTCTGATTTTCAGTTGGGAAGCAGCAGCTTCTGGTAGTTTACAATGCTTTTTTTTTCCTTCTAAGTTTTCTTCTTTTCCTTTGAGGAAGATGAACAAAAATCAGTATCAGAGAGAGAGATAATTCTACACTGCACATAGGTAAAAGGAGGCTTCACCTCTCATACAGAAATTCCCATTAAAGAGACATGAAAGGGAACATCTAAACAGTACATGTTTAGTGAATAGCAAAATACATAGAAGGGAGCAGAGAGTAGTATTATATTCTAATTTTTAAAATCAGAGGTGCTCTACCAATATGCTGCAGCTGTATGCAGTTCTCTGGGATAATCTTTCAGACTGCTTCTGACCATCTTCTTTTCACTCAGAGCAGGTTCTGCATCAGTGTAATTGCTTTGTGGCAGCAAGATATTCCTATCTCTTGATTCAAGATTCCTTGTCTGTCCTCTTTTTGGGCCTTTCTTTCTCTTTCTAGGGCTTTACAAGATTTTCAGTGAACAAACATTGCATACCATGCAAGAGACAAGCTTTAGTGGGAAGTCAGATTTACAGACTTAATGTTTGCCTGCAATGGATCTAAGATGCAGTGGTGGCCCTGATGAGGCCAGCCTATACAGCTTTGCTCATCTGTGGAGATAAGCTGTGTGCACTGCAAGAAAAGCTGGGCACTGTTGGTATAAGGCATTCAGCTCAAATTCAGAAGACCTAGATTCGAAACTACTAAAAATTTCTGTGGTTCTTTGGTAGAACGCATGATGCCATTTATTTGCCAAATACTTCCTTTTTTATACCCTTCATCTGTCTTGTTTATTTAGATGATAAAACTATTATATTCTCTGTTGTCTGGACAAGAACCTTGATGTCAGCCTATAAGCACCACCATAACATAGTCAATTCACAGTAAGAAATAATGGTAATAACGTGCAAGAGGAAAAATCCTAACAAAAAGAAATGAAATAGCAAGACAGGCAGTTTTATCTGCCTGTCTACTGGGAAACCAAGGTTAATTACTTTCCTGTTAATATCTGGGATTCTAAGGTATATCCTCATAGAATGCCCAAAGGTTCATACTGAAAAAAGGTAAAACTGTTTTGTTTTTTTTTCTTAAGGTTATATCATTTGGTTCTGTAAGTAAACGTGTGCTTTTGCTGCGCTGATATAATTCTATCTACTTTATTTTTAAGGAAATTAGTTTCTAGCCACACGGTGGTAGTATTGATACACAATGCCTGATCCGGACAAAAAATTGAAGAGCACAGAAAAAGCAACAGACAAAAAACCTCATGGAATCTCTATGAGGTACAGTATCTGATGTCTCACTTTGAACTGCAGCAGGACCCATGTGGAATTTGCAGTAGTTGCCAAAGCAGAATGCTTTAATTTGAAATGCAGTATAAACATGACAACTGTTACTCTGGTCACAAAGTTTATTTACACCTTTGTTGATTTTAAGGCATTTTGGAGAAGCTATAAATTCTTCTGTATGCAAAATGGGGACAAAAGGCAACACAAGAAAACTTTCTGTCAGTAGCATTGCGGCTTGTTGACCTTCATTACTCTTACACAAGTACTTTAACTATTAATGCTTATGTTTATGCTATTGTGTTTTACCCTAGGGATTATTCTGATCTTAAAAGACTTCAGTCTCTCTTAAATGTTCAGTCAAGAAACCAACAGGTATTTTTCAATAACTACTTTAAACATGCTGTATCATTATAAGTAATGGTGATTATATGGTTTGTGGCAGATGCTTAGGATATTGTGTTGTGTTATGATTAAACATATTAGCAAAGTCTTGTGTGGAGGTTGGTGGGTTTATTTCTTTGGCAATTTTTAGAGCTTCTCTGTGGGACAAATCTCATTTAGAAAGGGTGAAAGAATGAAACTGACCTACATCCAGTCCTATTCAGCAGCAATGCTTATTTTAACAGGAAAAAAAATTGCTTTGTTTTCTATCCTGAGCAGGTTTTATCCAGCTATTTTTGCATATGCATATTGTTAAGGACACTAACAGATTTCTTTTCTTTCATGCCCTTCTACAATGTCATGGGAAGGTAGACTCAGAGATGTATTAGGTACAACATGATGAGTGATCAAGAATGTAAAATAAGATTAGTATTTTAACCATAAATAATTTGTCTTTTGAGAATAACACTTCAGCTAAATATCTTAAGGGCATAAATATCAATGCATGAGACCTAGAGGACACAGTAAAATGTCCTTCATCTCGACTCACTTAGTGAAACTTGTATTTGCCATTTGAAGCAAAGAAAACCAACACATGATGATGGGTGTGAGTCCTTGGAATGCTGGAACATTTTCTCCCTTTCTATTCTGTAAACCAATATGATAAGATGACTTAGGGATTAATTCATGTGAGACAGGATTTATACACTCCCTGCCTGAGTAGAGGCATGGAATTGCTTCTGAGCAGAAAACTGAAACATCCTAGTTCTGCAACCTAGAAAGAATAGGAAGGATGTGCAATTATAGAAATGGGTCAGGTAAGGAGCATAGATAATGAGTATATTGCAGATTTTGTTGAACTTTACTATTACCAGTTGAAGAAGATGCTATTCTTCACATCTTATATATCTTCATGTACTTCTTTTCCAGCCTTGCTTTGCATCAGTTTTCTACCACATCAGTTATGCTTTGCATGGGGGGTGTGTGTATTTTATAAAGGCAAGTTATAGGTCCAAAGTTCTACTCAGAACTTGAGAAAGGGTACTTTTGCTTGATAACATTCTTATAAAACTTAAAATCCAGTGTTTGCCTCACGAGTGCTATCCCTTTCCTCCTTAGCTTCCAGCTATCCATTTTGAAAGTGGTCAAATCACTGCGACAAGAACTTGGCAAAATGTCAGAAGCAATGAACAAAACCACCGTGGTCAATGGGAAGGATCAACAGAAGCTGTTGAGCTTGAAAACTTTAGGTAAAAAAACCTAAAAGCAAGCAAATATGATGACACTGTTCTGTGTCTCTGTCTTTAAGTATCTAAATCCTGCTGAGGTGTGAAAGGCACAGATACTTGCACTTCATGGTACGTGCATGTTCATGCGCTGTCCAATATATGTGTTATGTATTTTATACTTTCTAAACCTAACTGTGAACATTCCTGACTTTTTAAGTTTCAGACACATTCTTCCACTCAGCAGAGTGCTCTGTCAAGAGTTAATGTAGTAAATTTAAATAAGTAATGTTTTTTGATTTGGTAAGCTTATATTATGCTATTATAATAGTCCCAAGCTATGCATGAGATGGGCTGTTCTTCCATATTGTTAATGTCTGGAAATATGAAATTGAGTTATTCCATAGTAACTGCTGATATGACATTTCTTAATTTCTCTTAGAAATATTTAGCTTTGGCAATCTAAAATTACCTTGTGGCAAGATAATTAACAACTCAGCATTTTTTTTAAATTATTTTTTTCCCCCTCATTAGCGTGACCTACAAGAATGAGAGAAATTTTAGCATGCATCCCAAACATAAGCTGTTTCAAGAGATCTTTACGTCTTTAGTGAAGAACAGATTTACCTGCAGGTCAGTATAATGAGCATTTCAGTATTCAAGAAGGAGGGTCACTCTTTCTTGCCTTAAGCAAAGAACCAAGATGCATGAATAATACTTCATTTTTTTTCAACTATATATGTCATCTATGTTTCAGTAATAAATCTCTGTGTGGAAACTGCATATTTCTGCATAACCTTAGTTCCAAACAGTCATTTCTGTACTGGCTCTGAAGATTGAATGTTCAAGATAATGAGACAGAGGAAGGAAGGACTTGGGTGTATGACAAAACTTGGATGACCAAAATTCTAACAGCTGTTATGATTTCTTGATAGTTTGTCCATATCTGATATCTGTAATCTTTGGTTTGCTTTTCTAATTTAATTTTTATTTTACTTAGTTAATTTGTATTTTATGGATTCCTTCATTTATTTAAAAAGGTTGGTGGCTTTTATAAAATTCAGATGAATTTATGCTGTTAACATATACTTGTGTGTATAGCAGGATTAGAAATGGAAAACCTTTTTTTATGATACTCTCATTTGAGTGAGGAAAAATTGCAAGACCTTAACAAAAATAGCGCTGTAGCAAAAGATACTTTAAGAACAACAACAAAAAGCTGTGTTTTCCAGGATTTCTTTTACTATACACCACTGTAGTGTGTTGTATTTTTTTCTTTTCAAAGCCCAGGTACATTTCTTGAAAAAATCTTAAGTGATTTTTTTGTAGAATTTTAAAGAGTGAATCCTATACAATTTAAATAGATTAATGAGTAGCTGCTAGAATTTACAGGAAAAAAAAATTACAGGAGAAAAAAAATGCTCCCCCAAATCACATAGCTTGTGTAAACCCATTTTCAGAACTA
Organism: Chloroceryle aenea; assembly: GCA_013399075.1. NCBI lineage: Eukaryota > Metazoa > Chordata > Aves > Coraciiformes > Cerylidae > Chloroceryle > Chloroceryle aenea. The sequence goes on along the minus strand of VWZY01007442.1, from coordinate 63,466 downwards.
ACTAGGGAACTGTAGATCTCATCTTTGATTATCAAAACAGCAGTGAGTCTAAAACAGATCATTTAAGTGATTTGTAATCCTTTAAGTGATTTAAGTGATCCATGCCCACCACTGGGATGTCAGCAGCTTAGCTCCCTTTGTCAGAAATCTAAGAGTAACTTTGTGTCTCCCCAAGTGTTATTTATACATTGTGGCATACCTGGCTCCTATTTTGGTTTTGTTTTCTTTTCTTGTTGATGAAGATGATATCGCAAATCCAGCTTCATGTGTTAAGAATGAAAGCATCCAGGTTGGTAGGGGTGCGAGAAAAAACTTGCACGCATTTACTGACATCACTTTGTTGGCAGAAGTCCTGGCTGGAGGTAGTTTGGTTGACAAGAAAGGTCTGATCAGATTGGCTTAAGGAGTTTGGATAAAGAGTATAAATAAGCAGGCAGAAAAAGTTCTAGTGGCATATGCTAGGACATCTAATAATGTGTATGGTAATTGTAACTATAGTAGAAGAGGCTCTCAAATGTTAACCAGACTCAGAGAATTACTGTCCCTGCTTGCAAATGTGACCCATTCATTGCTTCATCAAAGAAATGAACTTCTGTCAAAAGCCAAAGCTTTTTGAAAGAATAACTTTGTAGAATCAGTGTAGACCTACAGATTTTGTCTACGGGTTTATGGTTGTTTTCTTTCTGTGAAAGTTTTGTGGCATTCTCAAGTGGAGTTATGGAATGATACTGAAAATTATTATTAGTTTGAGAAAGTATTGGCATAGAAGGGCTGAGATTTTGTTAGTAACCATTTGTAAAACATTTATTTTTATAAAAATATTTTTAGCTATTGGCATTGTTCCTAACTTCAAATGATAAAAAGGGAAGTGAACTGCCACGTCCCATAGACTTCTTCCATTCCTTGGAAACTTGCCCAGATAATACAGATTCTGTCCTCTCAGTTAAAGCAACAGCTTTAAACACAGCAAACAGGTCCAATTTTAGATTTATTTTAATCAGGAAAATGGGGATGTATACCTTCTACAGACAATGGAACTAGTGATTCCTTTACTGGTATTTTATGCAGAATTACTGCCTCAGATGCTTTGTGAAAATCTGAGCGTTTTTTTCTTCCAAGTTTTGTGCTGGGGATTTGTATGGAGATCTATAAAAGAGAAAGTTATATTGGGAAGTATAATCCTGTACCAAGAACACTTAAACTAAATTACAAATTATTCCAAGGACTAATAGGTCCAATGAGACACAGGTCCTGCTTGACAACTGATCATCTAAGACAAGGTGACCCACTTAGTGGATGTTGTCCATGCAGACTTCAGTAAAGCTTTTGACATTTTATCCCAAAGCATTCTCACAAAAAAAAAAAAAAACNAGGGGATTGAGGACACCCTCAGTAAATTTGCAGACAATACCAAGTTGTGAGGCAGTGTTGATCTTGAAGAAAGCGAGACTCTACAGAGGGATCTGGACAGGCTGAATCAATGGGCCCAAGCCAGCTGTATCTGGTTCCACAAGACCAAGTGCAGGGTCCTGCATGTGGGTCACAACCACCCCAGTGCAATGCTACGGGCTTGGGGAAAAAGTTGCCTGGCAGAAAAGGACCTGGGCGTGTTGGTCAACAGCCAACAGAACATGACCCAGCAGTGTGCCCTGGTGTCCAAGAAGGCTGACAGCATCTTGGCTTGTATAAGAAACAGAGTGTCCAGCAGGACTAGGGAAGTGACTGTCCCCCTGTATGCAGCACTGTTGAGGCTGCATCTCAAATACTGCGCTCGGTCTTGGGCCACTCACTACAAGAAGGACATTGAGGTGCTGGAGCATGTCCAAAGAAGGGCAATGAAGCTGTTGAGAAGGAGTCTTATGAGGACCAGCTGAGGGAATGGGTTATTTGGCTTGGAGAAAAGGAGGCTGAGGGAAGATCTTACTGCTCTCTGCAGCTACCTGAAAGGAGCTTGTAGCCAAGGTGGGGGGTGATCTCTTTTTGCAAGTAGCAGGTGATAGGACAAGAAGAATGGCATCAAGGGGGAGGTTTAAATTCGCTATTAGGAAAAAGTTCTTCCCCGAAAGGGTTATCAAGGACTGGAACAGGCTGCCGAGGGGNTCTTATGAGGACCAGCTGAGGGAATGGGTTATTTGGCTTGGAGAAAAGGAGGCTGAGGGAAGATCTTACTGCTCTCTGCAGCTACCTGAAAGGAGCTTGTAGCCAAGGTGGGGGTTGATCTCTTTTTGCAAGTAGCAGGTGATAGGACAAGAAGAATGGCATCAAGGGGAAGGTTTAAATTCGCTATTAGGAAAAATTTCTTCCCCGAAAGGGTTATCAAGGACTGGAACAGGCTGCCGAGGGGAATGATTGAGTCACCATCCCTGGAGACATTTAAGTGATGTAGATGTGGTGCTTAGGGACATGGTATAGTGGTGGGATTGGCAGTGCTTGGCAGTTAAGGGTTGGATTTGATGATTTTAAAGTTGGGGTTTTTTTCCAACCTAAAAAATTATATGATTCTATGAATAATATTAGAGGGTTTTAAACCCAGGATAATTATGGTAATTAAAAATATTATTTCAAGTCTAGCTATTTTTGTTCTGTAGCACCCATATTTTTATTTTGTGCACTGAAGATTGATATGTGTTTTTTCAGTGATTTTGCCTTTTTGGGCTTTGTTGCAAACAATTAAACTAAGTTTATATCAAAGCATGGTTAGTTCATGCTTACATATAAGCTGCATCAGTTCAGTGATAACGAGTCATGGCTGGCAGTGTTCATAAAATGAAATTAAATTTAAAGTTGTTACTCTGAATAGAAATAATATTAAAAACTCTGTAGTGTCTCATGTTGTACTGCTGTTGTAGGTCACTAATCTGGTCAATTGATTGCTGAATCCAAGTGATTTATTTAAGTTTTGTAATTAATACTTTTTTTTAATTGTACTTTATGTTTTGAATATTTTTTATAGGGAGTGGGTTAATCAAGCTCCAGCTGCCCATTTTCTTAGAGTATTAATCTGCCTGAGATTATTAATAAGGGATCCATGCTATCAGGTCAGTATGTCAAAATATTGTTTCTTGCTTGATAATAGAATGCATATAAGCATCATTCATGTGAGTTGTGTTGGTGCATGGGTGTAAAACAGTGCATTCTTATGGATGCATACTTGTTTTATGTATTTACCTGTATTTCTATATGTGAAGATGTGATTTGCAACCAGACAGACTCCAGGAGTGAATTTGCACTGTTACTATATAACTTGCTCAATTACTGGTATTTCTTATGTAGTGTCTGTTTTTGCTAAACCTAACAACAAACCTTATACATTTCCATAACAAATGGCTTGGTCCTTGCTCTGAGCCCTATGCTCTGTACTTCACTTTGCCATATAGATAGGTAAAATTGTCATAATACAGTATATGAAGATAACTGAAAGCTGCCTGTTCCTCCTAGCAGCCCAATGCTTTGAACTGCAAACAACTAGCTTTTGATTTTATTCTGGCTTTTATAGTTGTTATTCAAAGCACTAAGGCTCAGACATCTGTTAAGATACTTGTTTTTGTCAATTTCTTTCTACTTAGAAACATAGAAATGTCTGGGTTGGAAGGGACCTCTAGGGGTGACCTACTCCAACCCCCCTGCTGAGAGCAGGGACATCCTCAACTAGAGCAGGTTGCTCAGAGCCCTGTCAAGCCCCACCTTGAATGACTCCAGGGATGGGGCCTCAACCACCTCCCTGGGCAACCTGTTCCAGTGCTCCACCACTCTCGTGGTGAAGAATTTCCTTATTTCTAATCTAAATTCACTCCTTTCTAATTTCAAACCATTGCCCCTCATCCTTTCACTCCAGGCCCTTGCAAACAGGCTCTCTCCAGTGNGATGACATCCCATCCCTCTGGTACTTCTTTTCTATGTGTTCCAAAGCTTACAATGTTTTTCCAGTTTTAGAATCTTTAAAATTTCACTTATGTGCTTTTTATTTATCTACTTATTATCAGTAATTCTGAACTCTGAAGGTGCTAAGCATATCCAGAATACATTAACTTCAACCACTGGAGTCAGTTTCTCAACATTCATAACAAATGGAGCATTTATTTTCTAGTGTTCTCTCACTCTGGTGTATTAAGCATTTTGACTCCGTTTTAATTTATTTATTTTTTATATTTTCTCTTAGGAAATGCTTCACAGCTTGGGTGGGATTGAAAATCTAGCTCAGGTAGAATTGCTTATAATATTTTTCTCCATTATGTTATATGTCAATTTATTATGATTAGAATGAAATACACTGTAAAAAGCAGTGTACAGAAATTCTTGGTTTATGGAAAGAAGTGAGTCTATTCCTCTGTTGGCACATAAACAGTTGGTGTGGTTTTTTCAATAGTGTCCCTACAATCTGGCAGAATTAACCCAGGACTTTCAGTTAGGAGGCTTAACAAATGCCTCCTGAAGTGGGAGAAGGATTAAGAGAAGTCAGTGCCATTGGTTCAATGAAAAGAAGCTGTAGATTTTTGAAGAAAGACAAGTAAAGTTATCCTGAAGTGCAGTGAGTGGTTTTTGAAGTGTAAAAGCATAATGACAGACTGTTGAACAGGTTTACATTTGGCAACTGTGCTACTTTGCATTACAAAACATTGCTGATGGCTGCCTGCTGTATTGTTACTGCTCTGTGTTAATACTGCTTTACTCCTGGATATTTAATACCTGTTCATCAGTGCCAATTTAGGAGTGAGGTATCACATATTTGAAATGGCTTTGAAATTGTCGGGAGTTTTCTTTCTAGAAAAAAAATCAACAGTTTTATAATAAAAATATCCTTCTAGAATGCAGTCATCATTCATTAATATTTATGGGGCCAGATGCATTTCAAAGACCCAGTAGTGTGCTTTGAGCCTTTTGGTCAGATAATCACTTGTTTGAAACATCCTCAATGATGCAGGAGTTACAGATTATTAGATTCTAATGGATGTGCTTCCCACAGGAACTGCTTTGTATCTTCCAATGTTGCACATCATTAATGCTTAGCTGTACTTTTTGAGGAGCTTGCAAAGTTCACTGGCCTGCCAAGACCTTTGCAATTTCTGCAGGTGGAGTCCTCAGCAGGAGGAATCCAAATCCTGTATGATTGATAATAATTTTTACTATGTATGTGTTGCTGGCATAGAGAATTTTGAAAGAGATACGTGAGATAAAATTTTGAATATTTCTGACCTTCTGTGAAACTCAACCTTTGTAATCCTTTGCAGTAAGATAGAATTATTGAATACGTTTCCAGTGAAATGCAGTTTGAAAGAATCTATAGCCAAGACTTTCAAAAATACCTCAGAAATTTTGAGGGTGGCAGTAATTTCAAGGTGAATATGCATCCAAATCTGCTTGCCAAATCACAAGTCTTAAAGTCCTCTATTAGATTTCTATACAGTATTAAAGACATTTTTATTTTTTAATTTTTTTGGGGCAGTTTCAGATAAAAAACTTATTCTCGTTATAAAGTGTTTTAGTAGAAAACACAAAATTATTATTAACAATATTATTTTTCATAGGAGTGTCTTTTTGTGTGAGTTTTCTTTCTAAATTATGTGCTTCTCCTGTGGTTCCAGAAAACTCTCATCATCCTCTAGTGGCTAGAAGTACGGTCTCTGTATTTGATAGACTTCCGTGGATTTTACACTTGCTTTTTGAATTTTTATACTTTCAAGATTTCTTCTGTCCCCTGACAAACTTTGCAGCAGAAGTAGTCAGGAGAGGGCAGAGTTGTTACTTCTTTTTTGTGAAACAAAGGCACCACCTTCAGACTATTTGTGTGCATAACACTCTAGGTTCATGAATTCTGGAAACTTTAATCGTGTCCTTTATTCCCCCCTCCTCCTATTTGTAGCATATGGAAACGGTAACAAATGGCTATCTTGACTACGGAGAAGAGCAGCATAATGTAGACAAATTGGTCAACATGACATGTAAGTGTTATATCTGATAACAGAAATTATAATGGCAAGTAGAACTTTGTGAGAGGCTTAAAAAGTTTAAAGTACTTGAGATGGTTGTTAAGCAAGGCATTCCTAGCTTCATTGTAGGCATCATCACACGTGTAAAAACGGAAATTGCCGTGGAAAAGCACATCTTGTTTTTCTACATAAGTAATACTTTAAAAAAATACTGAAATAACAGAGTGAAATGAACTAGTCATGGTTCAAAGAATGTATCGAGTGTTTTCCTTTATTATCTGATTAGCAAAATAAAAAATTTTAAGTGGTAAATCTTCAAATTGTAGCTTCCTTTGTTCCACAGACATTTTCCAAAAGCTTGCTGCTGTTAAAGATCAAAGAGAATGGGTTATAGCAAGTGGAGCACACAAAGTAAGTGCTTTCTAAAACTCCAAATTATAACCAGTTATCTAGTTAATTGAATGATTTATGCTTTTCAGCTTTGATCTAGGAGGGAGTAAATTCCTTACCTTGTCAAGCTTGTAAAGTAAGGTAAACTCTGTTCTGTGTTTTACAAATGTATTAGTAGTATCATCATAATTATTTCTTGCATGTAAGTTAATTGGCCTGATGTATGGTTATTGGTTCTTTGAGATAAGTCTTAAATGTTTGTTCTGAAGTAATTTTTATAAGAACTAGTATTCATTTTTACACTGTCCTGAACTACATGTTACTATGATGTAAATGGTTTTCTGTATTTTTTAATATAAATATGTTTTTATTTTATATTTTTATATAAATTTCTGCTATGCTTTTTCACTTGCAAAGTATTCTGCGTCTAATGTAATGGAGTCAACATAGACAGTGACAATCTGGACATCCCTTCCTATACATTACCATCAATCTAAGGACCTATACTTAATAACTGCTGATTTGTGGCCAAAATAAGAAACAGTAGAGATCAAGATCAGTTTAACTGGCACTCCATGATTCTATTACGCTGCAGAAAAACATTGGCAATTGTGATCAGACAGTACTGGACAACATATTTTTAGTGAATCTAGAAAAATATGAAGTTTACTTTTATAAAAATAATTAACAGAATATATGCAGGGCCTTAAAATACTTTCTACATTGTTTAAATATAAGCTGAAAGGTAAATTTTTGCTTCAGGAGACCTTAATTTTACCCAGGAACAGATTTTTACAGTGGTATATTAAGTTGGACAGATGCTTTAGCAGCCAAAGAGGTGCCAATTGCAATTTGAGAAGAAACGTCTTTGCTTGTCCTGAGTGTTTACTTAGACTTCTAGCTTCTATTTAAGTGTACTTAAAATCTACTTTAAATGTACCAAAGACGTTAAGTGTTTTGTGTAAGGATGTGATATCTTAATTGTGACTTTTCAGTAAATAATTCTATATGTGTTTAAGCCGTAAACCAGTATAATTTATCATGTTTCATCTTCCAGACTTTAGTAAATTTGTTATCAGCTAGAGACAGCAGTGTGCTTTTGGGTGCCCTCCTTGCTCTGATCAGCTTGGCAGAAAGGTAGGTTCAGGGTTCACAATAAGTACTTGGAAGTTATCACTTGACACAATGTTAAAACTGCTGGTTTTGAGGAAGACTTTTTTTTTTTTCCCCAAGAGGAGGCCTTGTTCGTGGGGTGTGAGGGGTGTGTGGTGTCTATGAAGTGTGTTTAATTTTATATTGAAGCAGTAAAAACTAAGTAGAAGCTTTGGTCCTTGAAGCAGACTTCCTGCTCATTTGAGGAACTCTGAAAGTCTGGAGTTAGAATTTCTCTTTGCAGTCCCTAGCTAGGATTCTGGGATTCTTACTGAGTTCCTGCATGGAAAAAATAATTCATGCTGAGCTTTATATAGAAGTGGCTTGTAATAGGCAGCAATAATGGTTCAGTGTGTAGTAAATAGTGAATGCATACACTCAAACCCCTGTACGTGTATCCTCTCTTCACTAATGACTGTTTTAAATGAAGATAAAACTTTTTTTTTTACCCTGATCTGGAGGGGAAAAAAAGGAAGAGAAAGCATCTTTCATCCTTAATAGTTTGATAGAAGAAAACGTGCTGCTTCTACATTTATTGTTCTACTGAAGTCCAGACTTTTATAATATTTTTATCTTCTAAATGAAAAATTATAAGGAAAATTATAAAACTGAAGAGAACAGATACAATCCCTTGAGATCAGTAGAATTTTATTTGCTAAGATTTCTCTGGATTTTATCTTTTTCCAAATTTCTTTCATCCTATTTCAGGTTTTTTTTTTTAAATATAAATATTAATTTAAAAGGTGTTATACATATATTTTCTATTTCCACTTTCTTCACAGAATTAAATGGGTTACATTGGGACTGGGCAAGAAATTGTTTGGAGTATATTACAAATATTAATGTAAATTGTAGTTGATTCTAAAAATTACCTCATTTGCTTAATTTCTAGTATGAAACAAATGAAATATATTTGTGTCTCTACTTTTATGCATTAACATTTACTTTTTTTGTTTTGTTTTGTTTTGTTTGTTTGTTTGTTTGTAGTGGGAAAATTGGGAATTGTTGCACTATCACTCTTGACCCAACGTACATTTGTAGCTTTAAACCTTTGCATGCACAATATGATGTTATTACTTAAGACTTGAGAAAAAAAAATGGTCAAATGCATAAGGAGGGAGGATAAAAAGCAATGTGTTGTTTTTTTTCATATAATTTAATTTTATATAAATGCCAGGAATAATCAATTTGTAGCCCAGAATGTAGGGAGAAGATAAGTGAGCTCACCATTGTTGAGAACTTGCTGGTGATATTACATGAATACGATTTACTTTCTAAAAGGTGAGATTTTGCTTGTAGATTAATTTTGTTAAAATGTATTTTGACTTCCTCATTTAGGGGCACGTTTATTTAGAGGAATTAGATAATATGCCATTTTAATATACTCAAGGTAAAGCTCTCTGTATTTTCAGTCAGATGCTGACACAACACAACCTTTTCTAATAGTTTTGTTATAAGCTGTCCCCTCTCCACTGATGGCCTACAGTGTAGTGCAATGTTACCATAAAATGACAGCAATTGCTTTTCTTGGTGCATCTCCTCTTTGCTCCTGCCAGACCTGAGTGATTAGATGGAAAGTGTGATGAACTCTGACAGTTCCTGGGATGACCAATATAAACTAGAGAAAAATTGCAGACATACAGCTGTTGTAGTTTATGCTAGAGGTTGGGTCAGATCCCATCCCCACACACCCTCAATCAGAAAATCATAAAGGTTCTTTAAATGTTCTTCCATCTCAGCTAAGATTGCTAGTTGAACACAGTATATCTGCATTTCAGCAAGAAACCAAAAGACTCTCAAACCTGATAATGTGTAACTTATCCTTTCACATTTAAAATTCTGAAGAATTTTTTTTAGATTTCATGCTTCATCATTTTACACATGTCAATTCTTTTACATATGACTCAAGATAAAGAAAAGAATATACCAAAAGATTGTATTTACTTTCTGTATTTTAAATTTTCTAGATTACAGGTAAGCCAAAAGTGTTTCATGAAAACTGGAACTTAAATGTAAACACAAAGCTAATAAAGCTCAGTGCTAGTTAGGAATAATTTTAAATTCAGATAAGAATTTGAACTCATATGATTCATCAAACAGAAATGCATTGTTTTGCTTCTAGTGGAAATGGAAATTCCTAACCACATTTTCTACGGAAAGTCCACTTCAGTTGAAGTTAATGAAAACCTTATATAAATCTTTTGAATGTTCAATCCCTTTTCTAAACTTAATAGTCAAACATTACTGGAGAAGGTTCACAACTATCTGTGGAGTTAGTTGAATTCCACAGATGGATTTCCCCAGTTCATGCAGTCAGTACTACTAGTTGTGCTAATGCCATGACCAAGGAGGTGGTACCAGGGATGACTGCAGGCTCCTGTTCACCTCCATCCTGGCTAACTGTGCTTGGCTGCCTATGCTGACAATCAAACTCAATGCAGTTTCATCCCTTGTGAAAATTTACACCACCTTCTTTTTTTAAACAGTGATTTTGACTAGGTTACAGTGACTTTAAATATTTTTCTTGACCATTTTTTAATAGATTTTTAGGTTTTTTTTATATGTTCTTTCTTAAACATTTACTGTGGTGATTTTTTTTTTTTCCCTTTGCTGACTGACAATGCAAAGTAATGATGGAGGTATTATAATTTCTTGCTTTTTTTTTTTCAGGCTAACAGCAGAGTTGCTACGTCTCCTCTGTGCAGAGTCACAAGTCAAAGAGCAAGTAAAAATGTATGAAGGCATTCCAGTTTTACTCAGTTTACTTCATTCTGATCATATCAAACTTCTATGGAGTGTAGTTTGGATTCTGGTACAGGTTTGTGAAGATCCTGAGACTAGCGTGGAAATCCGGACTTGGGGTGGAATCAAGCAGCTCCTTCATATATTACAGGGGTACGTTTTCAGTCCTCTACATTATGGCAATAATATGAGACTTTCATATTTTAAGATATATTTGTCTTGTTTTGTCAAATAGTGTCTTCATTATGTTCAGCTGTATGTGATACCTGCAGAAATAAAAAGCTATTCAGAACATAATGAGTAAGCAGTATATTTGTTTCAGCTATGCATATTGCATTATTAGCTGAAGCTGCTTTTCATATTTTCACTGTATAACTAAATAATGAGTAAGTTAGAAGTATGCCATTACTGTCTACTTAGTTTTCCTATTAAGGGAACACCTATTTAGTAAGCTACAATTGTGAATATAACTGATGAATGCAGAGAAGGAATTTTCTGTTTGCTTTTTCAGAGTGTATTAGTTAGTTTAGCAAAAAAATACACATTTTCAGAACTTGAGAAGTTGCTAACAGAGACATACTAAGACATTTTTGTACACTGCTGTTTGATTTTCATTTTTCGTTCAGGGAAAGAAATCTTGTTTCTGATCGCTCCTCAGTTGGAAGTTTATCAAGTGCAAATGCATCAGGGAGAATCCAATGTGTTCACTTGTTGGATGATTTGAGTCCCGATGAGATGCAAGAAAATACTTTGTCACTTCAAGCAGGTAGGTTCATGAGGCCTCATCATCTGTTACGTGTTTACTTATGCTTGAACACAAGGATTCCAAATATTTCAAAATGGAAACTGTAAACTTTTATAGCTGCTTTAGGAAGTAGGAGTATCAAGTCAGCTGTGTTTATTTCTAAATGTGCAATACTAGCATATATTTTCAAAAAGCACATTTTTTTTTAGAAAGATCAAGTATTAAGTACATGGGAAACATCTATATATATTCCATCTATAAAAACATCAAATATTGATATGTTATATATATATAAAATTTTGGGTTTAGCCTAAACCTTTTTTATTTGATTATAACCTTTCTTTTATTCAAATTTACTATGGTAGATCAATCATGAATTGATTATAATGGACCTTTTTCAAAGTGGTATTTTAAAAACTACCAGTCAGGTGATAATTTCTTAGTAGTTAAGGAGAGAATCCTTTTTAGAGGAGATTTATCAATAGCACATTAACTATCCATGCTGAAATGCCTTCTGGAGAATCGTGTCTTTTTCCAGTAACTACAGAAGTACAATGAAAAATGTCCTTACTAGGACTACGAGGCTTTGCAGGGATCTGGACAGGCTGGATCAATGGGCCAAGGCCAAGTGTATGAGGTTCAACAAAATGCAGGCAATGCAACAACAACCCCAGGCAATGCTACAGGCTTAGGGACAAGTGTCTGGAAAGCTTCCCAGTGGAAAGGTAACTGGGGGTGTTAGTTGACAGCTGGCTGAATATGAATCAGCAGTGTGCCCAGGTGGCCAAGAAGGCCAAGAGCATCCTGGTTTGTATCAGAAATACCGTGGCCAGAAGGATTAGGGAAGTGATTATGCCCCCGTACTAAGCACTGTTGAGGATGCATTTCAAATACTATGTTCAGTTTTGGTCCCTTCAGTACAAGAAGGACATTTAGGTGCTGGAGCATGTCCAAAGAATGGTAACAAAGTTGGTGAGGTGTCTAGAGAACAAGTCCTGTGAGGACCAGATGAGGGAACTGGGGCTGTTTAGTCTGGAGAAAGGGAGGCTGAGGGGAAACTATCATTCTCTACAACTACCTGAAAGGAGGCTGTAGCAAAGTAGGGCTCTATCACTTCTCCCATATAACAAGTGATAGGACAAGAGGAAATGGCCTCAAGTTGTGCCATAGGAGGTTTAGATTAGATGTTAGGAAAAGCTTCTTCAGAGTTGTAAAGCACTGGAACAGACTGCCTAGGGCAGTGATGAGGTATCCTCCTCTGTTTAAATACCTCTGTTCCTGGAGTTATTTAAAAATCAGGTAAATGAGGTGCTTAGGGACATGGTTTAGTGGTGGGCTTGGCAGTGAATGGTTGGAGTTGATGATCTTCAAGGTGTTTTTTAACCTTAATCATTCTATGGCCTTCTTGAAAGCTTCAACATAATGTGTAAATGTTTTTGAGTACTTTATCATGATTGTTACCTCTGAAGAGCCAGTAATGTGAGATAAATTACAGTACTAAATGTATTGCCAGTGTGCAGTGTGTTTCAGTGTTACTTCTTGGGAGTCCTTAAGGAAAGCAGAAGGAGTAAGCACTGAAATTGAAGAGGATTTTTTGAGTTCTGACGGGGTGTTTGTTTATTTTTTTTAGCCTTCTGTATTGGGTGTTGGTTTTACTAACAGGGTACCTGCTGGGGTGGTCTCTGTATTGAAGAGGTGAGGTATTGCCTTGTGCTGGACACAGCTAGTTCCAGCTGGCTCCACAACAGACCCACTGGGGACCAAAGATAAGCCCATAAGCAAAGCTGGTGGTGCATCTGTGGAAACATATTTAAGAAAGGGCAAAAATGCTGGGTGAGCAGCGGAGGAGGAGCAAAACCAAAAGAAACAACATCACAAACAACAAGGTCAGAATATGAGAAGGGGGAAGAGGTGCTTTAGGCACCAGAGCAGGGGTTCCCCTGCAGCCCATAGGAGAGACCTGTGGTGATGCAGGTATGTGGTGAGGACCTCATGCTGGTGCAGAGGAAAAGTGTGAAGAGAAAGGAATATCAGAGTGCAACTGTTATCTACTGCCTGTAACCCTCATCAACCAGATCCAGACAGAGGAGTTGGTAGTGAAGGAGTGAAGATGAATCTGGGTCAAAAAGCAACAGGGTGAGGGACAAAGTTTTATTTCAATTATTTGTCTTTCTTTTTCTTTTTTTTTAAATATCAAAATCTATTTTATTGGCAATAAATTCAATTAATTTTCCTCAACTCAAGTTTGGTTTTCCTGTGATGGTAACTGGTAAGCAATCTCTTTGTCTTTATCTTGACCTATGAGCTTTTCCATCCTATTTTCTCCCTCTGTCCTGTGAAGAAGGGAAGTGAATGGTCTACTGAATGTGCAGCCGGATGGGCATTTGGCCCTTAGGTAAGGTTAAACTACCATGCTACCTGAGTAACTTTATGAATCTGTCCCTAAACGTTACATCTGAATTTTTAATCTAGCTTGTTGTGCTGCAATTACTGAACTGGTGCTCAATGAGACTAATGCTTACCAAGTCGTACAGGTAAGAAGACTTCATTCAGTTAAGTAAGGCATTATAGTTTATAATTTGATGTAATTGTTGTTAAATGATAGTGGCAAATAACAAAAAAATTACATGTTTCTGTAACTTTAATTATGTCAGGGGTTTATTTTATACATTTACACACATAGACATAGACACAAAGATACCAACATCTGTATCTAGTTGTTTATGAGAATGAACAACTTTATTCAGACCATGTTTATTTTGGTCGGCATCATTTGCCATATGCTTGTGCCATATTCAAAATAGGATAGTAAATAAGATTAATCACAGAATTAAATGAGAAATTAAAATTCTCAGTTACATGAAGTTTATTAAAACAAACTTTGTGCAGCTTAATTTGAGTGTTGTTTCAGAAATAATTTCTCTTTTCCTCAGAGTTTGGTATTTCTGAGACAACTTCACGACACTCCCTTGCCAGGGTTGTTTTTCCAAACTGCATTTAAAAATGTAGTATTTAAATCATCTGGAGTCTATGCTTCTGAAAACCATTCGTAAAATCCCTGGTATTTATTCCAGAAATAGGCAAAGACACAAATGTTTAGGACATTAATACCAGCTAAAACCTGAGTGAGCTCTTACGTTAAATCATACATTAAGTCAGTGATCAAAGCCTTTAAGTCAGCTTAAAACAAGACTAAAGGTATTCCTAGAGGAATTGAGAGGAAAAAAAGAGCCTTAAATATGACTGGAAAAGAAGTTCATGTATATTTCAAGACTGTTAAGAAGAAAGGAATGGAAGTAAGTCTAGAAAAAATATTTTCTATGTATTTTAAGCACTAAAATAGTCAATAAACCATACTAATTTGAAAGACTTGGAACAATATGCATTCATTTTAGGCTGAGTCAGATTTTATCAGAATAAAATATCACTTACTTAAATTGGATATGTTTTAAAAACAGTATAGTTCCTGGAGGACCTGGGAAATAAAAGGCTGATTTTAACAAAGAGTTTTTTTGCATTGCTGTAGCAGTGCATGCTAATTCTGGTGTCAGTAAATTGCTTAAAAATTGATGGGACAATGTGCAGGGTGGGAGAAGGTGTTTCAAGTCTAACTTCTTCCCCCACTCATTCTGTTAAAAGACAATGATTTCTCCCTTTGTCAAAACACCAGACAGTGTCCCCACTTCAGATCAGAAAATTGTTCTAGTATGTTCATTTCAACTGGAGTTCCAGACTAATTTCTTCATTTTAAATCTTATTTATTTCTCTGTGCTTATATACCATTGAAAGTTGTATGGTGAACAAGTTGAAGGAACTTGGGTTAAATACAGATAGAAGAAGATTTACAGCTGAGTTATGTGCTGAAAAAGTCAATCTAAGTGAGCTCTAAAGGTTTATCTCATTCAGCAGCAAAAGACTTTTGGTTTAGGCAGTTAAGAACCATTCACTCTGCTATAGTTGCCCTTTACCTGTCCATCCTGTGTCCTTATCTCAATTTACAGCCTCAGTAGCAGATTGCAGCAATTCTGGTAGCAGGCCAGAACGTGTTCATGACTCAGTATCTTCACTGCACGACTTAAGAGCTTAGCTCAATCCTACCTTCATGAACAGTTTAAGAAAACATGTCATGAACTGCAGCAGAGCCTCTGCAGAGCTGATGCATTACTCCTTTCAACTCTGCTAGAGAGGAGAGTAGGTTCCAACAAGGAGCTTGTCAAGGTAGCTGGGAGCAGTACTCTAAAGCTACCACTGCCCATCTACCAAACCAGAATGATGGATACATTCATGGAGGACAGAAGGTTACATGAAAATGGAAGCTGAAATAGAGAATGGTTTTTACAAACTCTACTGGAGGCATAGACATACTCTACAGGCTACTGATTCTGGTGTTTTTCCAGTTTATATTTATTCTGATGAGATTTTTTTGTTCCTGACAATTCCATATATCCAGATGGTGACAGGAGAGCTGTTGCTGCTTCAATTTTTTTTTACCTCTAGGTACAGAAATATTACTTCATTATCTGTTCACAAGCTCTCTTTGTGCTATTAGTTTAAGTGTAACAAGGATTAAATTCTTCTGTATATCTAAGGAATTTGATCTTATAGTTTAGGCGTGCAGTAGGATGTTGAGAATTTATCAATTGGAAGTAGCTTTGGATTGATCTGAAGTAGTATCGTATTTTATTTGTGTTTTTTTATTCAAAGGAATGCTATTAATATTGACCTTTCTCTGTTTTCAGGCAAATGGAATATATACAATAGCAAAACTGATTTTACCAAACAAAGAAAAAAATACTGAAAAAGCTAATCTATTACAGGTAACTAACTCCCTTTGATGTCCCTGCACACTGAAAGCCCCAAACAGTCCCTTTGAGTTTTTTACAAATGTAAAGTATACTTTGAAGTGCAGTAAAAAAAAAATGTCTTTCTTAAAGGGGGAAACAAAATCCACATAAACAAAACCAAGAATAAGAAATGACCTAGGAACTAAAAGTTAAATAGTTACTCAATTTCTAGTGTTTTGTTCTGATGTCTTTTGTTTCTGGCACCTCATGTAATATGTAGTGAATATTTTTCTTGTGATAATCTTTCCTTCACTTTTTCAGGCTCCCCTGCATCAGATCATCTTTTTAGAGTCTTAGTCTTCATTGAAACTCACTGTAGATTTCACACTGTATTCATATCAGTTTCTTTCTGGAGTATTTTACTGTTGCTGTTAAGTAAAAATACAAGAAAATATTGCATGAAGTAGAGCAATTTTAAATGTAGGATAAATATAGACCTAATAAGTGTAGAATGCCTCTTGAGTTTATATGTCAATACTCCCATAAATGTACTGGTTTGAGTCAATGGAGGCTAAAATTTACCAGTATTAATTATGTGATAGCTCTCCATCAGCCTCTGTGAAATGGTGTTGGTGTCTCTCTAAGTTACAGGAAAGTAGTGTTAAGGAGTTCAGTGATGAACAGAACTGCTGCTCCTTCAGTTGCCCTTCTGTGGGCAAGTATGAGGAGCACTTTAGCATAGGTGAATGCAGTCAGGGTCCTGCCTCTCACCTGACCTTTGTTCTGGCATAGTCCTACTCTGACGTGGCTATGGAGCTACTCAACTATCTAATCAGGTAGACATGCTTGGGTAGCAGGGAAGGTATTTCAACCACAACAAAAAACTGTCATCTTTCTCATCACAGTTCTTCTAGAATAGGGTTGGAGTGCAGATTCAGTGCAGTAGGTAGTTAAATTATCTTAAGGATGAGGTAAAAAACTTCCTAGAGGGTCTGTGAAACTAAAATGGAGTCTAATAAATTGCAGCATATGCTCAGTACAGTTGTGTCATACTACCCTAAGGAGCTTGATTTAAACCTATTGAGATTTATAGATTCCAACAGAATGTGTTGGGAATAACTCACAAGAGATACTAAGCAACTATAGCTGGGTTAAACATGAAGCCATGGGAATTAGTAATGGACTTAATGATCACATATGAAAATTAAAACTGTTTCAGGCTAAAGAAGTTTGTTGTGTGGGTGTTTTTTGTTTTTTTTTTTTTACAAAACCTTGTTCAGATTCTCACACTGTTATCTCTATCACCTTTATCAATGCTTCTGCTATGCAATACAGTTGCAACTATTGAAGTACCTTTTTTGAATTTCACATAGGCATTTTTCTTAGAATTCTCACAATGCTTGTCTGGTTTATTCACTGTTCTACTGTCTGTGTTTTCAACAATGATAGTTTTAGCTGCTTTTTACCATAGTATTTAGTGATCTTACTCCATTACTTTAAGAGTATCTGTGATAGCAGCTATTTATACTGCATATGTATCATATATAAAAATCCTCATGCCTTATTTGAAACATATCACAAATGTCAAATACTAATCTCACAATAGTAGTGTTAGAAAGACAAGTATGATTGCCATTCAAAATATCTATTTATCTCATTATTAGTCTGTTAATGTGTCCTGTCACTGTTGGGCTTTCTACAGTAAGATCTATGTATAGTATCTAAAATTAAAAACTTTCAAGGTAGCAACTATGGCCCAGCTGGTCTGGGTTACTTTCTACAGCTATGTTGTGACTGTGATACTCAGTGCAATGTTAGATGTTGGAACACTCTCTCTTGTTCCTGCGATGGGAGGTTTAGCTTGCCTTAGATGAAAAAGAAACATTGTCTGCTAAAGAGTCCGCTTCTTAGCAGCATTAACATATGTTCCTTTTCTGTAAAATTTCAAGTATCCTTCTTTCTTTAGAAATAGCATTTGGCCTTTGTTTTCTTCATTTAATGCATTTTCTGTATGTTGACAGATTTGTTTTTAACACAGGGAGTAATTCTGCCATTATCACTACGCCACAATTAGTATTACTAGATAGGGATTATCACACTGGACTGTAGTAGTGTCTTAGTCACTGATGCAATAAAGTAAATTCTAAATTATGTTCAAGGCATTTACTCTGCATTGTTTCAGATACCTATATCCTGTTTCCTTTTGGCTTACTTTATACAGTCATCTTTGTTTGGTCAGCTCTATATGTGCCATATTACTCTTGATAAATGGAATTGAAGTGAGTTGCCTACAAGCATGTACCCTAACTGCCTGCCAGTGGCTGTTTAAAAACTAAGCTTTCTTCAGTAGAGAGCATATCAAAACTCAGGTACATAAAGATAGCATAATGCAAAGTGCTGTTTCTACTGCATCATTACAAAACCACTGATTACATTTACCATTTTCAGCACTGGAGAAGAGAGTTGGGCTCACGTCTCGATCTATCTGCAAATAAAAAAGGATGATTAAGAGTTAGGTGTTCTTCATTGTGCACTAGAGATAGATATAGGCTAGTCACCCACTATATATTTTTTTTTTTTAGGTTCCCTCCACTCCACCCACCCCCTAAAATGTCCCTGCCTACTTTTAATATACAGGAGGAACTGAATATATTTTTCCTTTTCATTACCAGGTTAATAACATAATCTATCAAGTCATTTAAGTACAAAATTTACCAGTGTGTATAGTCAATGGAAATCCTTGATGTTTATCAGTTTGTGCATAAATTTCTCATTAATGTATTTCTTCTGCTGCAGTGTTATGCTTTCAGAGCCCTGAGATTTCTCTTCAGTATGGAAAGAAATCGGCATATTTTTAAAAGGTATGTTCACAAAGTGTTTTGTGAAACTCCTATAGAACAGCTTTTAAAATTCATCACTGAAATCAGAAAGAGATGTTTTTTAAATGTAACTTATTTTCAACAAGAAGAAATAGCAANTGTTATGCTTTCAGACTCCTGAGATTTCCCTTTAGTATGGAAAGAAATCGGCATATTTTTAAAAGGTATGTTCACAAAGTGTTTTGTGAAACTCCTATAGAACAGCTTTTAAAATTCATCACTGAAATCAGAAAGAGATGTTTTTTAAATGTAACTTATTTTCANAAAAAAATAGGAAAATTACTGGAGATTCTGGAGGTGCATTGACTTTAAAGAGGCTTATACTTGTTTGAAGAATGGCTATTTAATGCCCAAGCAATGGAGGCTGAAGTCTGACTTTTGAAATATACTTTAACTCCTGTGTATGTAATGTTAGAGATTAAATATCTGAGTAGATTAGTAAAGAACAAGTGTATTATTTAGAAGGTTCTAAAGTAAACTGTTACAGTAAATGTTGAAAAGTCTCTACTCTACATTAATTGTTACTGTCTACACTGTTTCTAAAATATATCTAAATTTAAACCTTTTTAGACTTTTCCCTGCTGACTTGTTTGAAATCTTCATAGATATTGGACATTATGTGCGTGATATCAGTGCATATGAAAAATTGGTATCAAACCTAAATTTATTAAAGGTATGTAAAAATCTCCATAGCTTTAAGAAGCTGTATTCTTTGCACAATCATAGCACAGGCAGGCATGAAATATAAAATACTTATTTGTCATTTAATTTACAACCAGGTGGATGAATTGAAGCAAATTGCTGAAAGTATTGAGAGTGTGAATCAGAATAAGGCACCTACAAAACATATAGGCAATTATGCAATATTAGAGCACCTTGGCAGTGGAGCTTTTGGAAGTGTATATAAGGTAAACTTCACTTTTACAGGTTTGAGGGGAGGCTTCATGAAAAGGGTATAATACCTCTTTTAGGCTTTGCCATCCTTTCAATTTCAGTAGGGGAATGCAGGACAGAGAAGGCCTTTTGGATCTGGGCTTGTTGTATTTATTGTGATCTTCGTCCTCTCTTGTGTTTATAAGATTGACCACTCTAGCTCTTAGGTTTCCTGCTTTTCCTTTCTTTTAATTTCTTTCCACGAACTGTATTACTGCCTATTGCAAAGGCTAAAAATCTGCGTAAACCCACAGAGATTCTAGCATGTTTTAACTGAAAAGCAACACTGAGCACAGATAGTGTCAGCTTAAGTGTTGTAGCAAGTTCAGCACCATACTGCTAACCTGCACTGTGGGACTCCATTTTTTTGTCTACCAATCATACCCAGAAAAGGCTGTGATTGTAACTTCTGTGAGAGAGGTTTGTACTCTGATAACTAATCTGGTAGTCATAATAATAGTCTTTATATTAAGTTAATTCTATATAAATAATATATAATATAAATAAAATATAATATAAACAATTCTATATTGATTTCATTCTCTATTAATTCATTCTATATTAATTTTAGAAGGGTTTTAACTTTTTCATAGGTTAGAAAACATAATGGACAAAATCTCCTGGCAATGAAAGAAGTCAATTTACACAATCCAGCATTTGGAAAGGACAAAAAAGACAGAGACAGCAGTGTAAAGAGCATTGTCTCTGAAATAGCCATCATCAAAGAGCAGGTATGTCTCCCGGACTCTAGTTTCATCTATGGCAATTCTGTTGTTAGCATTATTAACTGTGTGTTCTCCTGTGGAAAGCTGCCTGGTGGAAAGGACCTGAGGAGCAGCTGCTTTAATATGAGCCAGCAGTGTGCCCAGATGGCCAAGAAGGCCAGCAGCATCTTGGCTTGTATCAGAAATATTGTGGCCAGCAGACTAGGAAGTGAATGTACCCCTATACTCAGCACTTGTGTTCAGTTTTGGTCCCCTCAGTACAAGAAGGCCATGGAGGTGTTGGAGTGTGTCTGAAGAAGGGCAGTGAAGCTGGTTAAGGATGTGGTTTAGTGGTGGACTTGGCAGTGCTTGGCAGTTAACAGTTGGACTTGATAATTTTAAAGGTTTTTTCTAACATAAATGGTTATATGATTCTGTATAGCAGGGCTTCCAGCTGCTCATCCTGTTTTTCTCTGGTCAGTGCAATAATGGACTCTTTTACCCANACGTCTCGATCTATCTGCAAATAAAAAAGGATGATTAAGAGTTAGGTGTTCTTCATTGTGCACTAGAGATAGATATAGGCTAGTCACCCACTATATATTTTTTTTTTTTAGGTTCCCTCCACTCCACCCACCCCCTAAAATGTCCCTGCCTACTTTTAATATACAGGAGGAACTGAATATATTTTTCCTTTTCATTACCAGGTTAATAACATAATCTATCAAGTCATTTAAGTACAAAATTTACCAGTGTGTATAGTCAATGGAAATCCTTGATGTTTATCAGTTTGTGCATAAACTTCTCATTAATGTATTTCTTCTGCTGCAGTGTTATGCTTTCAGAGCCCTGAGATTTCTCTTCAGTATGGAAAGAAATCGGCATATTTTTAAAAGGTATGTTCACAAAGTGTTTTGTGAAACTCCTATAGAACAGCTTTTAAAATTCATCACTGAAATCAGAAAGAGATGTTTTTTAAATGTAACTTATTTTCAACAAGAAGAAATAGCAACAGGCAACTTCTGTCCTGGTCACAGCTACAGATTTTGTTCTGCATTGTAAGTCAAGGCTTAGGTGTTCAGTGTGGGGACTTCTGTCGTATGCATGCCAGAGGACCTAGCTCTGTAGGGGCTCCTGCCTCTCCCGTGAATCAATATTTTAAATGTGTTGAGGGCAGAATTAATTCCGTTGGAGATAAACCCTACTTTTATCCTGAAGATTAACAGATACAAGTTATGGCTCTGGATAAGCAGCAAATAAATGGGAGCAGTAATTTTTTATTCTGAGCCCTCCTCCCCCTTCACATGGGAATGACTTTTTATCAAACTGGTTTATGTAGGAGTGTTGCTGAAAGGTTTGGATCAATAGGAGAAAATGTCCTTCATCTATTATCCACTTCAACTAGTGAGATGGTAGTTTCACTGGGTTGGCTACAAAGGCCATGTAAAACCTGACTGATCTGTGGGATGAGGACAGTAATCATGCTGGCTAGGAGGTCTGCCTGTCTCTAGTGTTTCTGTATGATTTTATTCTGTGTCATGATAAACTACTAGAATTCTAAATATAACTTCTCTGTTATTTTTACTTTGAACAAGTGGATTTTTTACTGAAAGAGCCCCAGTTTGTAATGAATGTTCATGGTTGATGTCAAGCTTTAAAAATGATAAATCTGGACTAATATTGCTGTCTTTCACATTCTTCATAATTTTTCCAAATGCTTGTATTTTCTGTATTTCTACTTATGCCAGAACTTTAAAAAGAAACATACCTTCAGTTAAGCACGTCACTAATCAAATATTGCCTGCTATCTGTTAGCTTTTGCTTTTCTCCTTCCTTTTCATCTTTTAGACTAAAGCTCTTGGACAAAAATACTAAGATGGATGTCATGATATCATAAATGCTGACAAATGTTAATTCTTTCACTTAATGCATTGCAAAGACAAGCTCAGATAAAGTGTCAACAAGCATAATGAACAGTGCTATAAGAAAAAAAAATAGGAAAATTACTGGAGATTCTGGAGGTGCATTGACTTTAAAGAGGCTTATACTTGTTTGAAGAATGGCTATTTAATGCCCAAGCAATGGAGGCTGAAGTCTGACTTTTGAAATATACTTTAACTCCTGTGTATGTAATGTTAGAGATTAAATATCTGAGTAGATTAGTAAAGAACAAGTGTATTATTTAGAAGGTTCTAAAGTAAACTGTTACAGTAAATGTTGAAAAGTCTCTACTCTACATTAATTGTTACTGTCTACACTGTTTCTAAAATATATCTAAATTTAAACCTTTTTAGACTTTTCCCTGCTGACTTGTTTGAAATCTTCATAGATATTGGACATTATGTGCGTGATATCAGTGCATATGAAAAATTGGTATCAAACCTAAATTTATTAAAGGTATGTAAAAATCTCCATAGCTTTAAGAAGCTGTATTCTTTGCACAATCATAGCACAGGCAGGCATGAAATATAAAATACTTATTTGTCATTTAATTTACAACCAGGTGGATGAATTGAAGCAAATTGCTGAAAGTATTGAGAGTGTGAATCAGAATAAGGCACCTACAAAACATATAGGCAATTATGCAATATTAGAGCACCTTGGCAGTGGAGCTTTTGGAAGTGTATATAAGGTAAACTTCACTTTTACAGGTTTGAGGGGAGGCTTCATGAAAAGGGTATAATACCTCTTTTAGGCTTTGCCATCCTTTCAATTTCAGTAGGGGAATGCAGGTCAGAGAAGGCCTTTTGGATCTGGGCTTGTTGTATTTATTGTGATCTTCGTCCTCTCTTGTGTTTATAAGATTGACCACTGTAGCTCTTAGGTTTCCTGCTTTTCCTTTCTTTTAATTTCTTTCCACGAACTGTATTACTGCCTATTGCAAAGGCTAAAAATCTGCGTAAACCCACAGAGATTCTAGCATGTTTTAACTGAAAAGCAACACTGAGCACAGATAGTGTCAGCTTAAGTGTTGTAGCAAGTTCAGCACCATACTGCTAACCTGCACTGTGGGACTCCATTTTTTTGTCTACCAATCATACCCAGAAAAGGCTGTGATTGTAACTTCTGTGAGAGAGGTTTGTACTCTGATAACTAATCTGGTAGTCATAATAATAGTCTTTATATTAAGTTAATTCTATATAAATAATATATAATATAAATAAAATATAATATAAACAATTCTATATTGATTTCATTCTCTATTAATTCATTCTATATTAATTTTAGAAGGGTTTTAACTTTTTCATAGGTTAGAAAACATAATGGACAAAATCTCCTGGCAATGAAAGAAGTCAATTTACACAATCCAGCATTTGGAAAGGACAAAAAAGACAGAGACAGCAGTGTAAAGAGCATTGTCTCTGAAATAGCCATCATCAAAGAGCAGGTATGTCTCCCGGACTCTAGTTTCATCTATGGCAATTCTGTTGTTAGCATTATTAACTGTGTGTTCTCCTGTGGAAAGCTGCCTGGTGGAAAGGACCTGAGGAGCAGCTGCTTTAATATGAGCCAGCAGTGTGCCCAGATGGCCAAGAAGGCCAGCAGCATCTTGGCTTGTATCAGAAATATTGTGGCCAGCAGACTAGGAAGTGAATGTACCCCTATACTCAGCACTTGTGTTCAGTTTTGGTCCCCTCAGTACAAGAAGGCCATGGAGGTGTTGGAGTGTGTCTGAAGAAGGGCAGTGAAGCTGGTTAAGGATGTGGTTTAGTGGTGGACTTGGCAGTGCTTGGCAGTTAACAGTTGGACTTGATAATTTTAAAGGTTTTTTCTAACATAAATGGTTATATGATTCTGTATAGCAGGGCTTCCAGCTGCTCATCCTGTTTTTCTCTGGTCAGTGCAATAATGGACTCTTTTACCCAAATGCTGCCAAGATTGGAAACTTTATTACTGTAAGGTTAACATTAGTGCAAATGCTTGTTACTAAAGATTCTTACACACAGGTGTAATTGCTTGTCTTGAAAGAGAGTAAATGAAGTTTGAAGTATTAAGGGGAGTGGATAAGAATCGTTCTGTATTTTCCACCTAGCTGCTTAGTAATGGACAATAGTTCTCTCTTTTTGGGGTAGCAGTGAAGATTTTTGCACAAGAAAATTGCACTTCATAGGCAATTTTGTGGAGTGTTTGTGAAATCCTCCCTTCCAATGTGTAGTTAAACATTATAAATACTGTGCCATCAGCTTAACTACTCTAAACATCTATATGTCTTTCCTCATAGCTTTACCATCCAAATGTTGTACGGTATTATAGAACCTTCTTGGAAAGTAAGTATAAATGCATTGTACCTAATAAAGAAATAGAAATACGTAATAAAACCAATTACAGCTTGGAAGGATTGTGTCAAATTTGAGCAATAAATGGTAACATTTTCTGCAAGAACAGCTATAGTTCAGACAGGCTTATTTTTCAAAAAAAAATGAAAAAATGTTGAGAAATAATACGTATATTTGTTTATCAGTAAAATAAATGCAATGTGAACATGGAGAAAGTATGATTCTCATCCTATGAAGATCCAAAATTTTAAAGTGGAATGCTACATAGGGAATAAAGCTGTAGTGACTAGTAGAATGAATTATATAGATTGCTCAGCTATATTTTCATTTTTATAAAGAGTTAGCTACATATACCTGTCTTCTGAGTGATTATCAGCCAGTGAATTCCTTATAGTTGCTGTGAAATAAATTGTGGGAAAAAATGGAATAACAAGGAGTAGAACTGCAATCAAAATGTAAAAGTAACAAATAACCTTTAAAATATATTTTAACCTCAAATACTCTATTTTCAAATGCCTTCTCTATGAATGTAATGTTCCATTAATTAGTTTTCTTTTACATAGATGATAAATTGTACATAGTCATGGAGCTCATAGAGGGAGTGCCACTGGGAGAACACTTTCACTCTTTGAAAGAAAAACAGCAACAGTTTACAGAAGAAAGAATATGGCATATATTTATCCAAGTAAGGGCCTCCATTTTTTTTGTTACCAGGACTTTCCTGCATGTAATTCATAGCACCACTTCTGTTTGTTAGGCTAACAAATGTCAAAGTAATGCTTATTATATCAGGCATGAATATCAGATATAAATTTAATTTTGTGCCTTTATTTAGGTTGTAGTTAAGAGTCTTTGTAAGGTGTTTTTCTGTTTGTTCTTAAGCTTTGTCTAGCTCTTCGTTATTTGCATAAAGAGAAAAGGATTGTTCATCGAGACCTCACTCCAAACAATGTCATGCTGGGGGATAATGACAAAGTTACAATTAGTAAGTAGAACTACTTTACTTGAAGAGAATTTCCAGTGATGTACATAAGTAGAATTTATTTGCTGAAACTTTCAGGTTTCAGATTACCAGGCATTAGTCACCATACTTGGTAACTAGTAGATGATTGCGTGATTATACTGTTGTGTAAAATAATTGCTGTTGCCAGTTTTGTGATCATTGACACCAGATGTCATCCATCAACCATGAATATTTTTTTGCAGCTATGTACATCTGATATGACAGAGGAGATGACTTAGGCCTAAAAAAAATTATAGTTAGGCACAAAAGCCTGGTTTTCTTTAAATTAGCAAGGTTATCAAGATTACACAGAATAGGTAACAAGTGCTTATGAACGTACTAAGTGTAGCAGCCATCTGTTCTATTTCCAGTTCTACTATGCAATTGTTTAGTATCAGTCAGTTGTTCCCAGTGACCAGCAGCAGTGATGTGCTATTTGTCTAAGCCTATAGGAATGACTGTTCCTGATGTATGCTTCTATAATCTCCACAGCATGGAGGAAGGAGCCTAGGCAGGTTTCAGGATAGGCTTTGAAAGCAGTGTGTGTGTGAACAGTGCAGAGTATCACAACATTTTATTCTTTGACTGAATTAGTACAATCTGGTATACATAGAAAGCCTTATAGGCAATTCAGACACTGTAGTTTTTAAAGTTCTCAAAGAAGTACTGCATGCTTTCTTACTGCTCAAGATACAGAACTAAATATTTTGAATAATGCAGAATTGTACTAAGAAGTCTTTAGGTAAAAATCTGTCTCTTATTTTTAAAAATAACACAGAAATGTAGACATATGTACACACCCAACCACAAGACACTCAGCTATGTTAAGCAAATACATTTAGCAACTGTTGTTTTATAGTAAATGTTTATATCTGATGTTGTACATACTTAAATTCATTCAGTATTTAATTGCATGTGCTTAGAAACTCTGATTCTTAGTAATGATACAGTTTTGAAAGAAGGTGATTTAATGGAGCATTTGTCCCTGAATGATGAAAATAAATCTTCAGAATATCATTTTAATTGTATTTTATATCAACATATTGCCACTGAGGGGCACTGTTGTCTTGATTTAACACCTTCGCCTTAACTCTGGTCCAATCTAGCTATAAAGAAGTGAAAATGTACTTTCAAATGTAAGATCAAAATTGCCCTTGAAAAGCATTTATATTTCTGTCCAGTATGTACAGGAGTAAAAAGGAGGAAAACTGGAAAACATAAAACTAATTTTGATCATTTCTATAGTGATTTGTTCAAACCTATTGCAATATATAAACACTTTATTTGGTACTTTAATTAGTGCCAATATAAATTGTTTTTTTTTAGAGCGAGCTGAAGGCCTTTTATCTATTACCTCTGAATTTTACTGAGCCTTATTGTTTTACAACATTAATGAATTGAAGAATAATTTAGTTTCTTTCCCATGATAGTAAATATGTCCAGTATTGGTGCATGCTGTGGTATTATGCCTAACTAATGCAGTCCGTGTATGCCAAAGACTGAAGCATTTGTGATCTTTGATAATTGTCTCTCACAGTATTTGTGGATGAGTGTCCTATCCAGCTGAGAATTTCAGGCGTTTCCAGATAAAAGTTAATGCAAGAAGTCAGATGAAGGTGGAAGCGTATGCTCAAATATTGAGAAATCTTAATCTTCCTCAGCAGAGAATTTAACCTTTCAGATTTTATAAAGGGAGAAGGTCTGCTCTAAGATGAACTCAGAACTGTAGTTCTGTGTTTACAAGCTACATGGTCATCCTAAGGGGACAGTTCAGTCTTTTAAATCTCAGAACCATCTAAAACTTTTCTTGATCTAACTAAAGCAGTATTCCTGTGGAGTAGTCTCCTGGTTCTGGCTGGAATAGAGTAAATTTTCTCCCGAGCAGCTGGTATAATGCTGTGTTTTGGATTTAGGATGAGAACAATATTGATAAGATACTGATGTTTTAGTTGTTGCTGAGCAGTGCTCACACTGAGTCGAGGACTTCTCAGCTTCTCATGCACTCTCAGCCTCCACTGGTAGGGCAGTATAAGGATTTGGGAGGGGACGCAGCTGGGACAGCTGATCCAAACTGGCCAAAGGGATATTCCATACCATATGACATCATGTTCAGCATATAAACTAGGGGGAAAACTGGCCAGGAGCCACTGCTTGGGAGCAGACTGGGCATTAGTTGGTGGTGAGCAATTGTTTTTCATTTACATTACTTGTTCTATTTCTTGAGTTTTATTTCTCTCTCTTTTTGTTTCCTTTTCACTACAATTTACTATTATTTTATTTCAGTTATTAAACTGCTCTTATTTCAACCCATGAGTTTTCTCACTTTTACACTTCCAATAACAAGCAGGTGTGTGGTGCTGAGCTGTCAGCTGGGGTTAAAGCACAGACAGCTCGCTCTGAACCAGTGTATTGCAACTCTGTAATTAAGATACAGCCTTTGATAGTCCAGATTATTTTACTTCATGAAAGAAGCTTGTGTATTGTATTGTATTGTTCTTTTTTTCTCTTCCTTAATCAGTCCTTCTAGAAAGAGTACCTCTTGTCAATCTTTTGCTGTAGGAATCTGCAGGCTGACAATATAACAAAGGCAGCTCCATAACTAAAGTTCTTCAGAGATATTGTCTTTAGGGAGGTGCCTTACTTTCAGACTTGCATGGTATATTCTGATATTCTGATTATAAAAAAAAAAAAAAAAAGGTAATATGCTGGAGCAAAGTGTTTCCATAGACTAAGAATTTCATTCTGTGCATAGTTACGCAGCAGCCTCAACAGAGAACTGGTTTAAGAAAGTTCTGTGACCCACAGGTAGGCGTTTCTCATCATGTGTGTGAGAACTGAGCTACACACATTACACGAAGACCTTCCATACAGTTTTTGAGTTTACACTGTTTGAAGAGGAAAGGAGTGCACAGTGTGGGAGACATTCTCACCTTGCTGACAGCACAAGAAAAAAACCCAAACCTGCTGAAGAATTATGCTTACTTATCCTGAATTCATGGAGAAATGTTCTACAGGTGGCCTAGCAGAACTTGGTAGGGAGGGATCTATGCTGAAAGGTACTGAAAATGGGAATTCATAGAGGCAGAGAGCTCTACAATTGGCCTGACACAATGTAAGATGAAGCTATGAAGGGCCTTTTCTAGACATGGTCTTTGAATACCATCTCTGTCAGTTTTCCTAAAAAAAACCAACTGAGGTGATAGGAAGAACTTTGAGTCTGTGTAGGCACACTGTGTTTTCTGAAATACTGTGATTAGACACTGTCCTTATCCAGGTCTTTGTTTATTGTTTTGTTTTTAAACTTATGCAAGATACAAATAGAAGTTCTAAACCCAGGAGGTACTTCATTCTAATTTGAGGATTATATAACTACCTTTGCATTTCCCATGTCATCTTCTATGTGTCAATTAAATCTGAATGATCCTGATCTTTTTCAGGGTCTTTTAAGTTATGTGTTGTTGCAAATGGAAACACATTTATAATCTGATCCTAGTCAGGCTAGTGTTGATATGCAATCTCTGTTTCTGGCTGCAGAGAACTTGAATCCTGCTGTTGTTAGATAGTCTCTGGATCTGCCTCCTCCAGTCATTTGTTCTGTTTTATCACTGACATAAATTCGATAGGAAAGGGGCCATAACTACCATCCCTTATGTTGGTACAGCATTTAATCATAATTGGTTGAGCTTCAAATGCTAGAAAAAAAATGTAAATATTAAATCATTCTTACCTGCACTTTCACAAAACATTTCATTGTAAATTGATAAAAAGGTGTTACTGAAACTGTATCTCTGGTCAGACTGAATGTCAGATTTATAATTTCTGACACACACACACACAAAGAAGAATTTTAGCCTGAGTGAAAATTGTTTTGTATAGGGTTTTGGAGATTCATTGAACCAGTATTATCTGTGGCTCTCATTTTAATCTGCCCAAACTTTTTATATAAGACATTGAGAAGTTGGAGTTTTCTGAAATGAAAATACATATCTGCCTTTATTGCAGCTATATTCTACTGCAGCTGTATTTTGTTTCTAGGACAACATATTTCTGTATAGAGCTCCATAGCTACATCTGTTTGCAGGACAAAACAGAACACTCTGTAGATCATCACTTTTCCTCAGTGTTATCTGGTTGCAGCAAGATTTAGATCTTGATGGTCAAAGAGGGCTGTGTGGAATCACTTTGACACCTCTCAGGTCTGATATCAAGGAGAACTGTGAACCAGCATAAAGGATCTGTGTTGAACTGAAACCTAAGATTATATATCAGCAGGATATTCATTTTCAGACAACTCACCTGTCTCACACAATTCTAATCATTGCAGGCAGCCATGAAATGTCAGAATGGTGAAGCAAGTAAGACTTGAAAGTTCAAATAGCTGGAGGATGCTGGAAGAAAGCTACCTGTTAATTTTGTAATTCAAAATACTTGCTTGTTGAGTGCACTTTTAAAAAGACCTATTGTCTCTTGATTCTGTGCCAAGCCCAGAGAAGCAGTGGCCAAGAGGTAAAGTGGACATAACTACTGTCTGCTGTGTGGTAGTCACTACTTTTCAGAGTCTCTTGGATAAGTTCTATTTTTCTGGCAGATTATATAGGTCATTTAACCAGTCTTCCTAACTGCTACTAAGATTAAGGTAAATGCTTGTAGTATTTCATTTTCAAAGCTTCCATAACAGGCTGAGTGGAATTTTCCATTTGTTTGCATTCACAATGTAAATCAAATGTTCTGGATAATATTGGTGTATTAATACCACAATCTCATCTCTTTCTACAAATCTCAGTTCTAGATTTGGATCAGTGCTAATGTTCTTAGTGCAGAAGCTAAAAGCTTCACAAAACTTTTAGTCAGTGGATTAAGTTTAGAAAGCATTAACATTAGTACACAGAAAGGAGCATGGTGGAATACCTAGAAAATATATTCTGGAATGATGAGAAATTAATCCTGTTCCCATTCTATTGATGGAAGAGTAGAATAAGTATGTTAATTAAATAGCCTAGAGTCAGGATATTTTGCAATGCTTTTATGGAAAATAACGTTGATGTTCCATTTTTAACTTCCAGATCACTGTAACTCAGTAAATTGCTGACAAACTTTCTTGATTACAGTTACAAACTTGCTGAAGAGAAGCAAAGTGATTTTGTCTCATCCTGAGCCTTTCAGGGTAGAAGGAGGAAGTATTCGATGGGAGGAAACACTGTGAAAATCTGACCTGAATCTGAAGTTCACATATGTGCTGAATTTGATATTCCATTCATTCTTTTTTTTTTTTTTTTTTTTTCCTTTTTCTTCTGGTCTTTGTGTGCATATTTGATTTTAGGAGAAAGTAATGGCATTTTCAAATAGGGTTAGAATGTAAATTAAGGCAATGGATGTGCAAATATGAGATCAGTGTTAATATGTAGAATCTGGGAATTTTTCCTCTTGTTTTTACTGTAGAAGATCAATCTACTAGGTGAAATCTGTAGGAAATAAAATGGCAAATGAAAAGCCAGATTCTGTCAATAATAATAAGAAAAAAAAAAAAAGAAAAAAATCCAGTTACCTTAAATGCTTATTTAAAAAGACCACTAAGATTTAGAAAGTTTTCGTGATTCAACTACTATGAAAGTTGAAGAGATCATTCTGTAGGAAGTGAAGATACTAGTCAAATAAGCCTCCTCATTTTTTTATAGGTCTCTCTTCTCTTCATGCCCTCTTCCCCAGTGTGTTAATGTTTTCTGAAACAGTCTTACTTCATTATCACTTACTTTGCTACTCTAAACAATGTAAACAAGTGAAGAAGGGTGTTTCAGAATCCAGAGGATTATGACTATCATTTTGTGTTTTCCTCCTATTTGAGGTCTGCCCTGCATGGTTCTTTGACTATTTTATAAATTAGTTACATTAGACAATTAAATTATTTTAGGACTGCAGTATCAGGTCTGGGACTAGATTAAGGCAGCATGAAACTAGCCTAGAAAAAGGATGGACTAAGTTCATCAAGACACAAGTGCCAGATGAGGTGATTTTCAGAAAGAGTGCAAATGAGGGGCAGGACTAGCCTTTTTTGTGGCAGAGGGTTACTAGCTCATCTTTCTCATAAAAAAATTCTTGGTCTGAATAACTAAGGATGGATTTATAATTTCCCCTTTGGATGGACTGATGCAGCATGCATTTCTGCATGCTGATGGTGTCTACCTGCTCTCTCCCTCCTGTTTTGTGCTATCTCTGCCTTTGGTCTTACCAGCCTTTTTTTTTTTTGGTTCATCTAATTTACTGGTTTTCAGAACTTTCACTGGTCTTCTGAATATGATTTTTTTAAGGGTGGGTTTTTTCTCATCTTTCTCTGGAATCCTTTATTCTACTGATACTTATGATATAGTCAGCATTTAGTTCCTTCTATCAACTACTCACAACACTTCTGTTAATTGGTAGGTTACATTTTTTGTGTGAGAATGGAAAATATTTAGAAGTTCTAAATTTTGTATTTCATTCTGAAATTGTTGACATTTTTGATCAGATGCATCTATGTTCAGACAGATAAGTACGAATTGGTTAGGTCTTGCTTCTGAGGAAGGGCACTTTCCTGTACTTAACAGCTATGTCTTAATGCTTGGTGTAGCCCTGGAAGAATTACCTGTAGTAAATTGAGATGGTTCAGGGAGAATACTTTTTTTAAGTAGGATTTTTAATTTCAGAAGTGCCCAATATGATAATAACATAAGAATCACTAGATCAGATCAAAGAGTTAAAGCTTCTGTGCTAAAAGTTGACACTTGGGTAAAGTTCATAAAAAGATGAGCAAGTATTGAGTTATCTTTCACAATTCTGTTACACCTTCTAAAAGGCATCCTGCTAAGGTGTGAAGCTGTTTCAGGAAATTGCCAAATATGAATTGTCACAGGGGATGCTCATTAATCAAGCCTCAGTTCACAGCCAAAACAGTGAATGCCAGTTAATAGGGGTCATCTTTTATTTGGTCATATCTTCATTTAATGACATGGGAGGCAATCCTCTCACAGTATTGAGAAATTATTTCCTTTGTAGTTATTCTAACAACTTTTGGCACCAAATACCAATACAGAATCCTTGAGTATTAGAAGTTATAGACTAATTTATAAGCTGCAGACAGATGCCTAAATAAATTAAAATATTAAATTTCACTAGTTTGATGTGGTTTGATATTTGTCAGTTCCATTTCATTCAATTCTGCATCCTGGGCTTGAAAAATGTAAGAAAAAGCATGTAAGTTTAATGTAAAGCTGATCATTCTGTGCTTTATATTCCTTAGCTCTCGCAGTATCAGTTGCATTTAGGAGCAAAGCTGCTGTCAAGATGGCTTAGCAGATTTTGGAAAACGCTATTGCCTGTGAAATGTGGTTTGTGTGGTGGTGGTGGTTTGTGTTTGTTTGTTTGTTTGTGGTTGCTTAGTTTGTTTGTTTGTTTGGTTTTAGTTGGTTGTTTTTTTCCCCTCCATTTCTGAGCACCTGACCCTAAACCAAAGAGGATAGAGGATATATTTACTTTCTCTGGCTGATTTTTTTCCCTTGCTTTCTTTTTTTTTTTCCCATGTAATCAATCACTACTCTTATACTAAAATAAACTATTTCCAGAACTGAGATGTCCAGCTCTCCTCTTTCCTTTCCTAAAGCTTTCAAGCAGCAGGATTTATTGATTGATGATATGTGTTAATACTCTTTCTTCATAGAATATTGCGTGAAGGGTTCCAAATGAAGGAATTTAGAATGACTAAGCCTAATTAATATGGGAAAATACCCACATTGCAATAATCTCTGGTCCTTTTGAAATTAATATTCCCTGGACTGAACTGCCTGAGGACTGTCTTAACTCAAGGGCAAAAGGAAGGCTTTGTGATCCTGTTAATTTAGCATTCTTTCTACTTATATTTTCCAAGCACTGCAGAGCTAGTCCTTCTTTGAACATTTTGTTCAATGAAGAATAATCTGTGGCCTAGGTACCTTCAGTGGGCTCTCTTATCAAAGGCCCTTTCTGAGAAAGAGATTTACTCATTTTTACACTCTTGAGGCTCACACTGAGCAAGAGCCACCAGAAACTAATTCTTACCTGTGTTTCTTCTGATCTGCAGCTTTATTTGATGCATAGAAACCAAAATGTCTATGAACTATCTCACTGTAAAAACAATTGGAACAGGAGTGCTATTGACTCTATCCAAGCAGAAAACATGCCTTAAAATATTTTAGATAGTATTAATTTCCACATAAAACTTCCCAATTCTGAAATATTATTGTTATAATAAAAAAATTATTAACAGGCTTTAACAAGTACAATGATTTTCTCTTGCTCTTTGTGCTTGGATCTAACAAAGTTCAGTGTATCTTACCTGCATTATGCATTGAGGTAGCAGTGGAGTATTGAATTGAAAAAAAATAAACAACTATTTGCATGGGACCTTAGATTATCATCTCTAAAGACTGCATGTGAAACATTTCTGAAAGGCTACCTGATAATTGCATAAAAAGCAGTTTTATATTAACATAATTGTATGATCATCTAAATCTGCAGCTTTTGTCACAAGGTAAGGCTATGATTCACCACTTTCTTAGCAAATGCAATCTTTGAACATGAACTATTCAGATATTAGACCCCCATACTCCTTTGAAATTAAATTTCTGGGAAAGTCTGCCCTTACTGCTATCACAAGTTGAAACAAAATGAAATAACTTTGTTATATTATTTCTTTCATCAATTTGGGCATTAGATGACCATCATCATGAAGTTGATTGGAATATGTTAATAGAAACCTGAAATTGGTCACATAGTTTAGATTGAAAGCAGCAGAGGTGTGTTTATAATATTTTTAAAGATGGTAGGCTTGACTCAAACCTGAGTTGTTCATTAATGTGGAGATAGGAAGTATGGTCCAGTACTGCAAAATATGACAGATAAAAAAAAAAAAGCACCAAACCTCCTTTCCATCCTCCCCTGATTTTTCAGCTGTTGTGGCCCAGCACTGATTGTCATGCAAAGAGGGTGGTTATTGACATACAAATCTTTTTTTCTTTATTGTAGCTGACTTTGGGCTTGCAAAGCAAAAGCAGGAAAACAGCAAACTTGCATCAGTAGTGGGAACTATTCTGTACTCGTGGTAAGTACTGCTGCATACATCATTCAGTCCGGTGACTTCCATCTTCATGGTTAGTTTTTTGAGCAGACAGGCAAGTTACAATGGAGTGAAGGAACAAGGGGCAAGTTACCCACATCTACTCTTCAATAGTTGTTTGCCTGCCTGTTTTGTTGTTGCCTATTCTTGCACGTGGCAGCTACTGTGGGTCTAATAGGTGCAAAAATGAAGTAACTATGGTTGTGCAGTAACTTACTCATTTTTCTGTATCCTGATAGATAAATATGTATTCTATTCATAAAAAGAGATATAGAAATAATAAAAAATAATTTTAATGACTTGTAGAATCATTTAGGTTGGAAAAGACCTTTAAGATCATTCCAGCTACAAAGCTAACACTGGCAAGTCCACCGCTAATCCATGCAGGTGCTCTAAGCACCACATCTACCTCTTTGAAATACTTCGAGGGATAGTGACACATCCACTTCCTTGGACAGGCTGTTCCAATGCTTGATAATATTTTTGATGACTAAATTTTACCTA
Organism: Chloroceryle aenea; assembly: GCA_013399075.1. Taxonomy (NCBI): domain Eukaryota; kingdom Metazoa; phylum Chordata; class Aves; order Coraciiformes; family Cerylidae; genus Chloroceryle; species Chloroceryle aenea. The sequence goes on along the minus strand of VWZY01007442.1, from coordinate 28,302 downwards.
TTGTCCAATATAAACCTCCCCTGGGGCAATTTGAGACCACTTCCTCTTGTCATATCACTTGTTACTTAGGAGAACAGACCAACCCCCACCACCACTACAGCCTTCTTTCAGAAAGTTATAGAGGTGTTCTCCTCTGAGCCTCCTTTTCTCGAGGCTAAACCATCGCAGTTCCCTCAGCTGCTCCTCATGAGACTTGTTCTCTGGAGCCTTCTTTGTAATTGTGGCTTCAATATTCTGTTACATTGTATGTGAACAACTTGTCTTCTGAAAAATGCTTGAAATTAGTAGTTGGTTTGTTTTGGATCAGTAGACATTTGGTTTTAATAATTAAACTGAAAAAAATATTTTCTGAAATTTGAAATTTTCAGTGATGGAAAAGCATCACACATTGTTTGCAATATAAGCTTAGTAAATGAATCAATGACTGATCTAAATTTTTCCTTAGAGAATAAATTAAGTATGCTGAATGAGCTGCAGTTGCTTTTGGCAACCCATTTGTGAGGAATTCAAAGTGAGGAGCCATATTGCATTAAATTGTGGTACCAATATAGCTACCTCAGGTCTTAAGTTACTACTGACTTGTGTTTTGTTTTCTCAAGAGTGTGCAATAGAAAACATTTCCTATACAAAAAGTTCCCTTCAATATGTAAACAGTGTATGTAATTGAGAGTGTTATATGCACGTCAGATTATATCAAAGTAATTGTGGGGAGGGCAGTTGTCAGTGTTTAGGGTCCAGGCAGCCCTTCAGATCTATAACAGACGCTCTCTGTTAACCCCCTCCCCAAGGGGGAAAAGAAACAGAATAAGGGAGAGAGACTGAGCGATTAGAAAAGGAATCTAGAAAACCTTTAATGAAAATAATTATAATAAAAATGGAATATATACAAATACACACAAAACCAGTATCAAACCCAACCCCCTGGGTTGGTAATGATGGTAATTACATCACCGTCACCACTGATGCTGTGGAGTAGGCACCAGGGGAGTCCCAGATGTGGCCCCTCAGCAGACAGGAGCTGTGTTCAGGAGCTGGATTCTGGTACTGGGTTCAGGAACACACCGATTGGGATTGAAGGCAGAATGTACAGAGTCCTCCTTGGATGCTCCAAGGAAGGAACAGAAAGAGGACCTGAGTCAAGCCAAGTAAAGCTGGCAAAGTGGTTGAAGAGCCTGAGACCCTCCAGAGCCCTCAGCTTTATACCAGATATGACGTATATGGGATGGAATCCCTTGTTGGTCACTTTGGGGTCACCAGTCCTGTCTGCTCCTCCTCACAGGTGCAGCCTTTCACTTTCCTGAACCCCCCAATGTGAAAGGATCTAGCAGGGACGTTAGTCTGCACACCAATCCTTGGTAGTAACTCTAAACACGGGGTGTTATCACTGCCAGCAGCAGACACTGTGAGAACAGGCTGCTGACTTCAGACAGTGCAGTGAGTTAGAAGAACTGAGCTGAAAAGTAAAATCACTGAACAGAGTTAGTGCTGTTCTTACTCAAACCAGGATAGCAATGTACTGATTTTTTTTTTTCTGTTGCATGGTGTATAAATAACAAACATGTCTGTTTATTGAGGTTACTGTATTGTGAACAATATGGATGATATGTAATCTGGGTAAAATTCTAAATAGTGGAAAATACAAGCTCAGTATTTAATAGCAGTAGTTGTATTCAGAGCTTACCATCTAAGTGGAGAATTTCTGTTGATTGAAATGCTAACACCAGAAATCAATTAAGGAATATTTATCTGCCACAGTTCTGGATCTCTCTTAATTTGCAAAATTATTAGTTAAGTTTTTCCTCCCCTAACTACTCCTTTATTAAGGAAAAATGTTTACAATATGTTGAGGTGAAGACTTGCAGATCCATATATTTCTCATGCCTGTATGGAATTGTTCCAGCTTCTCTGCAACACCTTTTTACATCCAGGTTCTGTTCTTTCTCTTCAGAGTCATTCTGTTGTTTCTACTCTGTGTCCAGCCTCCTAAGGTCAAAAGATGGTTTTCTTCTCTTAAGACTTTCTGGTGCTCTTGTTCCCACTGCTATAAAATGCCAATTCTAGCTCCTATAAATAAAGCAAAGTTTATTTGGCATAGGCAATAGAAAAAGAAAACTAAAGTGAATGGCACACAGACCAAGAATGTTGCACAGCATTCAGTCTGTACTCTAATATTGGCTTCTGTTTTCATCAGAACTTTTAATTTACAAAATGCATGCCTGTAGGGAGAGAAACCTGACAGAATGTTATACCCCAAGGTCACGGTCTAGGCCCAACCTGCAACTAAGCACCACACAGCCACTCACTTAGTCCCCCCACCCCTGGTGGGGTAGGGGAGAGAAACGGAAGGGTAAAGTGAGAAAACTTGTGGGTTGAGATAAAGACAGTTAATAGGTAAAGCAAAAGCCCCACACAAGCAAAGAAAAGCAAGGGACTCATTCACCACTTCCCATTGGCAGGCAGGTGTTCAGCCATCTCTAGGAAAGGCAGGCTGCATCACACCTCATGGTTAGTTGGGAAGACAAATGCTGCCACTCCAAATGCACACACACACACGCTTTCTTCCTCTTCCCTCAGCTTTATATGCTGAGCATGATGTCATGTGGTCTGGAATATCTCATTGGTCAGTTGGGGTCAGCTGTCCCAGCTGTGTCCCTTCCCAGTGTCTTCTGCACCCCAAGCCTACTCACTGTGGGGGCAGTGAGAGAAGCAGAAAAGGCCTTGATGCTGTATAATCACTGCTCAGCAGTAACAAAAACATCCCTGTATGTGCTGGCCATATTCCTGACAGAATTCTCAGCCTGTGTGCTGGTAATAAATAATTAAATATTCCAGACTATTGGGGGAGCTACTGGTGGCTCTTCTGAATTAAAAGGGAGTCAAGAACTCAGGCATTTGGTAGTTGAATAAAACTATTGTTGCCTGTATTTGAAATCATTATTTGTGATTTCCTTGTGCCAAAATGATAATGATTGATGCTAATACCTAGAAACTGCTAAATCCTAAAATGGTTTCAAGAGTCAGTCCTTATAATGTGTAAATATTCAAGTTTCATACCTTGAAGACTAATGCTTATGTTGCTTCTTAGTAAGGAAAAGTAAAGTAATTGCAAGGTTTCCTTAATTGGCTCTCCAAATACCCCTAAAGCGTTGTACAATCTGCTGGTGATAGTTTGGGTAGTTAATTGTAGTAAGAATTTGGTGTAACAAGATACATGCCAACTTTTTCAGCTCCTCTGAAATAACTGATCTTTTTGGTTTGTTCTGTTATAACTGGGCAGAGAAGCTATCGATGCCACGTTATCGAGGTCTTTTAAACAACAGTAATGGGTAAAGCATCTGGAGGTTAGATCAGTCTTCAGAAGCACCAGGTTCCAAACCATGCCCCAGTGGCCCTCAGGTTCATGCAATTTACTTCTCCAATCTACTCTTCTTTCTTTTCTTTCTCTCCTTTCTCTCTCTCCTCTCTCTCTCTCCTCTGTCTCTCT
>VWZY01007442.1:14176-24787 GCA_013399075.1 Chloroceryle aenea | reverse complement strand
CTCTTTCTTCTCTCTCTTCCTCCTCTCTCTTCTCTCTCTCTCTTCTCTCTCTCTCTTCTCTCTCTCTTCTCTCTCTCTTCTCTCTCTCTTCTCTCTCTCTCTTCTTTCTTCTTCTTTTTTCCCTGTTAGATTGTGTCACTGATGTCTTTGAATCTTTTCACATTTTTTAGGAACTTTTATTTATTTATTTTATTGATTTGTTCTAGATTTAAATGCTCTTTATTTTTTAAAAGTTTACTTATACCACATTTTTTATTATTCTCATTCCCTGTCTTCGTACATGAAAGCTCACGTCAGAGCTAGGACTTTGGCAGCTCTTTTTGTCCCATTATTTGGATCTAGGTGTGAGGATAAAATGTTACTTACATCTTACAGTCTCTCAGTAAGCTGTCTTTTGGGACGTTACTTGTCAGTTCTACTCCACAGGCAAAATCATGGAAACAGTGATACTCGCCTGCCTGCAGTCAGAACAGAGAACAAGAATACAGTACTGATGTCTTTGTATTTAAAAAGTGTGCTTCAGTAATATTTAAAATGACAGGCTAGAGCATTAAAGTCTTTCCAATAACAGAATAATTGAAGAATGCTAAAAAAGCTTTGCAAACAGCTGAATGGACTGGATGCCACCTTCAAGGTACTTGGCTGGTACTGTGTGTGACAGTGGGCTTTTTGATATGGAAACCTGTTCATAAGGAATGAAGTGAACTGATAGAGTATTTTAACACAAGTCATGAAGCAGAAGTTAGAGCCCACAGACTTAAACAATGCTTGGACTAGATTGTTTTGATTTGTTTTATTTTTATTTTTTTTGTGTGTGTGTAATTTAAGTAGATGTGAAGAACTATAAAATAATTAAAATAATGAGAATGTATATCTGCCAAGAGCAGCAGTATTAGTTTCTGCACACAAAAAAACATGGAAGGGAGGAAGTGAAAGAGCTATGAGACAGCACTGTCATTTTAGAGTGGCAGAAATTGCTTTCTTCTGAATTGACAGGTTAATAGTTCTGAGTAGTTTGAGATGTAACCCGCCATTCTTGGAGCAGACAATATAGTACAGAAACAAAATAATAAATGTCAAAAATAATATCTGATGCTTATTGTTTGAATTTGGCCATGCAGCACTGTGCAGTGTGGTTCAGATAAAAACATATCACTCAAAGTATAAAACATATTTGTATTTGGGATTCACTGATCAATTTGCTAATGATTTTTTATTAAAAACTCTGTCATCATAAAATAACAGTAGACACTTTCATTTTTATAGACAGGCTTATATAATTTTGTTTTGTAATTGTGGTGTTTTAAAGTTCTACTTCCTGCTAATTTTTATTCTACTATTATATTAATTAAATTCCTTTTAATTGGCTATGTCCTTGATTTAAAAATAACCCAGCAATGTGTATGTTTAGAATACCAAATTATTAAATGGATGTGTTTACACCTAATACATTGAAAACCGAGGAACAGATTTCTTTAGGGAATTGGTAATGAACTCTGAAGTCTTTTTCCAGCTTGTAAGTCACCAGAAACAATCTGCTCCAAGTTAGTGGTGACAGTCTTTATTATCCTGCTGTCTCAAAGACCTTCCCAAAAGAGACACAGTGAATTGTACATGGTTATAGAGAATGCTTCCTTTCATCTATACCTGCTGTTTCATTGTTTCACAAAAAGGATTGTTACTTAAGAAGGGCACGTGTTGACAAGAGATCAAGAGAACTAAGTAAGTTAGTTGAGTCATGATTATGATGCCTGCTTTTGTAATTGAATATGTGTACAGAACTTTTAGAAAAACTCTGGGAAATTAATTATATTTTGATATTGGGATGTAATGGAGAGTTCCATCATAATTCTTTGAGATCTTGGCTAATCTGGAAGAGCTGTTGGGAAACTGTGAAGAAGAGCAGACCCTTCAGGTATCATCAGGAAGTAGGGGAGAATGTTCTATGTTAGCTGGTCAACTAACTTTATCTTAGCTGGTCAACTAACTTTATCTGAGTTGTAGTTATTCTAAAATATTGGAAAACTGATACACAGAACAATGCTATGTAAGATTTGTCTCTTTGTGCTAAAGTTGAGGTGTTTTCTCTTTGTGGTGTTTTGAGGAAACTCTCATTTAAGTGTTAATTAGAGGTACAATTTTACTTGTGTCCCTCATCTTCTCCACTGTGGAGAATAAAATGTTCCTTGATCTTAGTTTCTGTTTATGGGCTACACAGTCACTCTACATGCTGTGTTGTTACACAAATTTCTTTTCTAATACTGGTCAGTGTTTCTCTTTATAACCACAGCTTGTGAGAGCACTGCATAGATCAATAATTGTGATATGATTTCATGCAGAAATCTCCAGTAGCTGTTTTTTCTTATGGTTTATTCTGATGAAAACTTAAATTTTCACTTATTTAAAGCATTTTTGTGTTGGGAAGGGTAATTTATGAAGAGGGGGTGTGATGTACTTTCATACATACGTAATTTTTAGCCTGCTTTATTATGCTATAGGGTCAGACTTATTACCGATGTTCCCAGCAGTTCCTTCTTCCTCCAAAAACAGCCTCTGAACCATTTCACCACTTTAAAACCAAATTTAAGTTTTTTAGATTATTTCACTGTTTGTGAAAATTTGGTGTTTGGTAGTGAGTAGACACAGTTTAATCTTCTTGAAAATAAAAGGTTTTAAGCTCAGCTGAAATGTTATCTTTCAAACAAGCTACAGTACATGCTGTCATGTGACAGTAGTTCGGTGTATTTAGACCAGAGGATTTCCAGAAAGTTGATTTATACAACTATTCACTGTGAGAACGAAACATAGCAGTGAAGTGCAATTGTGATAGTGTGGTTGTAGTCTAGGCATAGGTTTATCATAATGTGTGTCAGCAAAAAGTCCAGTGCAGTTGGAGGTGGAATCTAGAGGGATTGTGTAGCTGAAGACCAGCAGACAATCCCGTCTCTTTCTGTATGCCACAGTGCAAGTCTGCGTAGAATGTTATGTTTCATTGTGGACATACCATGACTAGAAAGATAAGCTGGATAAACTTCAAGGAAAAGTATTATAAATACTTGACAGAGGTTGCCTTATAAAAAGAAGACCAAGAGGTCTAACTTTATACAGTTTTTATTAACATGTTTGTCTAGATAACTGTCACCTTACATTTGAAATGTACTTAATACCACATCCAGTGGTAAGTAACCCTGTATGTGGGGGTAAAACTGGAAATGATGTGAAACAAAATAAGAAAGCATGAAGACAGCTGAAGTGTTTCTCTCTGGAAAAATGTTTCAATGGAAATGGTAGAAATCCCCACCATAAACCATAACTTAGTACTACACAGGAAAGAATGCAAAAAAATCTTGGACTAAAGTAAAGCAGGCCATTTTGGAAGTGACATGGACTAGTTCATACAGACGTTTCTTACTATCCTAAGAAGAGAAGAGATATTTTACTCATAAAGACTTAGAAGTAGTTTAAAGTAATAGCATAGGTTTTCTTGATAAAAAGGGGTGTGAAAACATGCAGGCTAGTTTCTATACTTATTTTCTGACAAGTGAGTGGTGCTGAACTAGTTTCTAAAGATTTACTTTAACAATTGGGGGAAAAAAAAAAAGTAGTATAGTATGTAATAATTTTATAGACTCCATGATGAATTTAACATGCTATCTTAATCAAGTGGTACTGTTCTATCACTGTAATAGATTATAAACCAACAATGCTATTCTTGGATATAATTCTTTCTGTAGAACCTGTCTAACAATTATTTTAATGTATATTAATGATTATGTTATTCTTTGGGAGAAATAATAATGATGAATGAATGAATTAATACTTTTTATTAGAATAAGATTAGTCATTTCATCAAACTAATTCAAAGCTTGTAAATGGCTTTTAGCCCAATGTTACTGGTATTTTTTTGCTAGAATTACTGTATTTGAATGTTTCTTTTAAGGTCAAATGAGCTACATTTAGATGAACTGTTACTATGGCATCTCAACTGCAGGACTTAGAATACTTTGGGGTTTTTTGTTTGTTTGTTTGTGTGGTTTTGTTTTGTGTTGTGTTTTTTTTTTTTTTTTTTTACCCCGTTTTTATCCATTCATTTCTCTTAGATGTCAGCTAGGTTTGTAGCTTGGCATATCCTCACTATTTCTAAATCTTTACTATTTCTTGTTCAGTTTTACTTTGTTGCTCAGTATATGCTATGCTGAGTTTTTCTAGTGCCATTACATTGTCATGTTGCTGTCTTTGACATTTCCTTAACAGTGTTTGCTGTTCACCATGTCTTTGGTAGTCAGTTGGTAGTCAGTCTATTTCCTGTTTTCACTTGGGCCTTGGGCTTTAGGTTCTGGTGTGGCTTTTATTCAGTTGCTTGTTTTTCATAGTAGCCAGACTTTAAGGCTCCATCAAGAATTGTTAAAACTGCCTTAATCTTTCCTTGGTTTGTTCCATCAGTTTGATTTTTTTTTTTTTATTATTTTCACAACTGACTTTTTCACTATAGTTGTTGGACTTTATGAAGATGTTATTAGAGTAAGCACCATAGCAATAAGTGGATGTGTCTCGTTAGAGATATGTTAACACTATTTTTTTAAGAGTTTGCTCTTCACTTTTTACCCTTTCGTATTTTGTGCAGTAGTAGATGCACTGACTACTGCAAGGAATGGCCGGCCACTTGTGGCTTAAGGATTACTGGAGGCAGCATGACGTATGTTAGGCATCTGACTGAAAGAATGGTCATGTCAAAAAATGACTGACAAGTAGGAAGCTGAATGTTTGCAATACTATTTAGAATTAAATAATAATATAAACACACACACACACACCCCAAAACCAAACAAAACCCAAACAAACAAAAAAACCCAACACCAAAAATTCCCAAACAAAAACCCAAACCAAATTACAGGAAAATACCAAACGCCCCACCCCCCCCCAGAAGTAAGATAGTTAAGAAATGCTATAAAGTGGCATTGATGCCTTCTAAATGAACTGAAAGTTCATCTCTGAGTCATTTGAAAGCAGAGCAGCCTGTAGTCTTTCCTTCAGTTTCCTCTGTTAATATTAAGTGACCATATTTTCTGCTTGGGCTGCATCCCTAGTCTTGTCAGGGTCTTTTTTATGGAAAAGTCTGTTTTGAATTAAGCGGGGGGGGGAGGGATGGAGGAATAAGATAATACTTGTTAATACTTGATTAGCTTTTGAGGGTTTAATAATTTGGAGATAAACCATCTTTATGTTACTCACTTTGGCAACTGATGTTTTCCACACCTAGAATCCTCAAACTTCTTGGTTATGACTGGTCATTGCTTACAGAAATGTCATAAGGAGATTGAATTTAAATACTCAAATGTATACATCTGCATTTGGTGTCTGTTCTGTTGAAGAAAGATCATTTCCTGGGTTACTGTCCAATGTTTAGGCTCTCCACAATTTGAGCTTCTCAAGAAAGCCTCAATGATTTTATGAGTGAAGAGGTAGTAGAGCATTATCCAGGGAAGTAGCAGTGAGTTAGCTATATGATCCTAACTCCAAACAAGTAGTCTGTGTATTTTCATAGAGATCAAGGTGCCAAGTTATTAATTTGGGAGATTCAGGAGTATGTTGTAAATGTAATTTGTTTGTAGGTTTTGTTGTTTATTATTTGTTGTTTACTATTTACAAGTGAACACAGTATTCTCTTTATACTTCCTATCTCAAGAACTGTTGTTGAAGGCTTTAGTTTATTCCTGAAAGGAATTTTAGAGGGAGTTTACAGAAGGAAACTGTGAAATTACATATTTTTCTTATCATGGTATCATGTGACTGTTCAACTTACGTCCCATGTCTGATTTTTCTTCTGGCCTGTTTCTCAGGGGACCCCATTGCTGTAGCTAGGGAGTGAGCTGAATAGGATGAGGTGATACCTCAAACCTCTTCCTTCCTTCTCTTTAGTACTTGCTTAGTTTCCCATGGAGCCTTACTTTTTCAGCTGATATTTGTAAGTGAGCCATCAACCAATACATTCTTTGTTTAATATTAAAATATGTAACAAATTAAGCCTAGATTATGTTACAACTGTACTCATATTTGATCTACTGACTTTCATAAGAGTTTTTTGCATGCATCTGGATCAACAGACTTTGTTTAGACTTGGGAATATTAAATTCTTTGTAAAAGCAGACAATGAAGTTACCTTATCACTCAGGTAAAATCTTCAGCGGTCTGCTTGCTTTGTTTTTTTTTACATTTAATCCATATTGAATGTGATTGCTAGATAGAAGAGTTATCAGTTAATTATCTTGTATATTAATTTCCAGCAAATCCAAATACTTGCAAAGTCATCTAATTCATACCTTACTGTGAGAAACAGGCGCAGAAATAAGTATTTGTGTGACTGGGATTCATCCTGCTTCTGTGTAGTTGTTCAAAAACTAGGCATCTTATTCAAGTCAAGCAGCTAGGTGATTACTGAAAGGAATGAAAAAAAAAAAAATAGGTTCTTCAATAATGAATTTCATCCCATCTATCTTAAACAGCTATTTTAGGATAAGATTAATCAACCACTTGATGTGCCTGTCTGTCTCCATTTGCTGTAGAGGGATCTGGAGAACTAGTTTAGCATAAATGTAATTTATAGGAGTTTGAAGTTAGGTGAAATTAACACCTTATATTAAATCAGCTATTAAAGATTTAGAATTATTTTAGAAAGATTTAGATTTATTTTAGAGTTGCTGTAGAATTGGATTGGCTACTACTTGTGGTTGTCTTCTTGTAGATATTCACTTTCCTATCTCTTCCTTTCAATTTTAAGTATACATGTGATTTTTTGATGAGCTTGATTATTTGGACAAAGCCACTGAACGAGGTTCATTCTGAAAGGCATATAGCTCAATAACTAAAGTCCTGTACCATTTTTTAAATGTTCAGATTTCTGCTTCATAGACGAAATGAAAAAAATACTTTTTTCTTGAGCTGTTTATACATTTACAGACTTAAGGCAACTGCTCAAAGCATTTCCTAGGAAATTGCAGTTATAATTCACTGGAAAACATCTCTGGTTAGACGGAATCAATTCTTAGAAGTATCTGTCAGATGCATGTTATGAGTACCTTTTAGACTATGAGTGCTTCAGGTTTTATGTATATGGATAGCACTTTGCCACAACTTACAGGTACAATTTAACTACAGCATTTCTGTTAAAACTGTCAGATTGATGATCTGATAGATATTTTTGTATGAATAAGAACATCTCAAAAATCATACTGAAGTGAAATTTGATTTTGTAGTTTTCAGAACCTGACTTATACTTCCTTGTTGCTTTAGACTTTGTTCCATGATACGTCTGAAGGAATAATAGGTGTAAATTAGCACTTTTATGTGTTTTTGTGTTTTAAGGCTCCCAGAGGCTCTATATGTAATACTAGAACACTAAACTACATATTAAGTGTACTTTGATTTGTCTGTATAATTTACTCAGAGATGAATATGATAATCTTGACAATTCAGCAGCATAAAAAAGTTGAAACAGCTGTGGATGTTTGAGCTCAACTAGTTATCTGTATTTTCATTACAGTGTGGAAGGTGATACTTCATGACATTCTTCAGTAATAATAAGAGAACTGAAGGAAGAAGATGCTTGCTGTAAACACCACCTTTTCTAATAAAGCCTCCAAAGGCTTTTTAGATTGTCTTTGAAACAAGTCTTTTGAAAAGTGAAGGCCTAGAAACATGTAATAGTTTTACACAGTGACTCTCAGCAATTTTTTTTTTTTTTCATTTCCAAGTCAACAGATACAGCACATAGTCAGGAAAGGCAAATTCAGACTGAATTGTATCTTTATGGGATATTTTCCCAATATGCCACTGCATCCTTGGGAGGGGAAAAAAATTGCAAATAGATTCTTCAGTTTTTAAATAGTTTCTAGAAGTCCTTCTGTTGGAGATTAATGCACATAAAAGCCCATGAAATTCCAGTACTTGTGTTCTGCTTATAAAGGATACTTAAATATTGATAACTTCAGCCCCTACATTATGTTGCTAGCTCTCCCAGTTTTTGTTGCCGGCCTAAGTCAGCAGTACACTGCAAGTGCACTCAAATTGATGGGTTTGTTATTCTGTGACTATTTCATTTCAGATTCTGGATGGAAAATTCTAGAAACCTAAAATATATTTCTGAACTATGTTTTGTCTATAAACACACCTATATATGTATGCATTTGTATATATGATCACATAGACAGGAAAACACTCATATAAAAATCAGGGAGAATGTTCAAACTTTTAGAGAAGCTCACTTTAGATAACATGTGACACATACTGTCATGGTGGGGGGGTGGGGATGTAAGTTTTATTCGTTATTCCACATTGTAAAATAAAGGATAGATTGGTTTATTTGGCTAGCAACAATGTTTCCTGCATAACTTATATATTAAAAAAAAAGTTGTCATGTTGATGCCTTCCACGCTTTTGAGTACATACAGTTCTATACCTTATGAGAATTCTTGGCAGCTTTTTTATTTTACCTGCTTCTATTGTTAATTAAGCAGAAGAAAGAAATTTGCCAGTGCTCAGCAAGTACACAGTTGCCATATCTGGGCATTTCAGGAACAAGTTGTTTTCCATGTATTCAACCATGAGAACATTTAAATATGGATGTTTATTGAGCAGAGTGCTCAGTGAACATCAGTGAAATGTACCGTTCAGTTTTAAAGATACTTTTTAAAAAAGCTACATAGGCAGTGAGGAGTTTTTTTCTTACTACTCTGTGGGATGCAGAAAGACCTTGGTTTTACTGGTTGTAGAGGTTCCCATGTGTAAAAACAGTGAAAATATGAAGTTGTCACAAAAAACCAGGTTGTCAGACTCTTCTTGGCAGTTGTATTTAGTATCTCTCTTCCCTAGAAAAATCCTCACAATTTTTTGCCAGTATCAGTTGTTTATAGAGCTGTTGGCTAAATGGGGACTGCACCAGTACAGGTAGGGGCTGACCTGATGGAAAGCAGCTCTTCAGAGAAGAATCTGGGTGTCCTGGTGGATAAGTTAACCATGAGCCAGCAATGTGCCCTTGCGGCCAAGGAGGACAATGGTGTCCTGGGGTGCATTAAGAGTGTGACCAGCAGGTGGAGGGGAGGTTCTCCTCACCCACTACTCTGCCCTAGTGAGGCCACATCTGGAGTACTATATTCGGTTCTAGTACTCCAGTTCGAAAGAGTCAGGGAACTACTGGAGACAGTCCAATGGAGGGCTACAAAAATGATTAGGGGTCTGGAGCATGTCTTGTACAAGGACCAGTCTCTTTTCAGTGGTGCCCAGTGACAGGACAAGGAGCAATGGGCATGAACTGGAACACAGGCAGTTTCCACCTCAACATGAGGAAAAGCCTCTTTACTTTGAGGTTGACAGAACACTGGAACAGGCTGCCCAGGGAGGTTGTGGAGTCTCCTCTGGAGACTTTCAAAACCCACCTGGACACAATCCTGTGCAACCTGCCCTAGGTGAACTTGCTTGAGTAGGGGGATTTGACTACATGATCTCCAGAGATCCCTTCCAACCCCTGCCATTCTGTGATTCTGTGATCTTTATTTTCAAAGTTGTAAAATGCAAAACACAAAAGGTGTGGAGCATAAAAACCTCTACTTCTATTTGAGACAGAGACACACTGAATAGGTACTGAAAGAAAGCAGTAAGTCAGTGATTTCTGTAAGTTGTTGATCAAGAGCAGCGTAGCTCAGAGCTACACTCATTTGTCATTGGGATCCTGTTTTTAAACATTTCTCAGCACTCATTAACATTTCTGATTGGGACAGACTACACAACTGTAGTGTTATGTGCAGTGAAAAGTGTCCTTCCACATCAAAACAGGCTTTTTTTCTTTTTATAGTTTTGGAAAAAAGCATAAGGGAGGTTTTATCCTATAGTCTGCTGTATTCTAGTTATTAGTGATCTGTCACTAACCTCAGACTGGTTTTACCTCTCCATAGACTAAATTATAGGAATGTAGAGGAACTTCCTTGCAGAGACGGGTAATACTTGAACTAGAAAATGAAACTTGAGATGTTATTGAGAGAGCAATGACACACATGAAAGTTACCTCTCTTCATGGACTTCACCTATTTTAAATTTATATTCCCCACCTCGTGGCAAGAAGATTTATTGCACCGTAAAATTGCAAACTGAAGGTAATAAATTTCTTCCCTACCCCCATACTTTTAAAAAAATGTTGAAAATGATGAATTTTTCTATTGGTGTCAGCTGAGGTTTTGGATGCCTGAAAAGGTGTCTTTTATGAAGGAGAAATTTTATATACATATATGTATATAATATTTTACAAAAATATTTAACATAATTTTTAATGAGAAAAATATATACAAGTTAGAAGATGGTGTAATAAATGATTATAGAGTTACTTGGCAATACATTTCAAAGTAGAAAACCGTGAAGACAAACGTTAGTGAATGAAAATCCTGTTCCAGCTTCATCACTCAAAGGATAGATAGAAGATCCCCGAAAGGCTTGTGTTGAATTCTTCTTGTAGATGACAAATGCAAATAGCTTTCAGCAATGTTCACAGAAGCTCTTTATTCAAACTGTCAGTTTTGTGGCTCCTCTTTCTTTATGCGTTACTTTTTGTGGTGATTATGAAGC
>VWZY01007442.1:0-14091 GCA_013399075.1 Chloroceryle aenea | reverse complement strand
ACCTCAACATGAGGAAAAGCCTCTTTACTTTGAGGTTGACAGAACACTGGAACAGGCTGCCCAGGGAGGTTGTGGAGTCTCCTCTGGAGACTTTCAAAACCCACCTGGACACAATCCTGTGCAACCTGCCCTAGGTGAACTTGCTTGAGTAGGGGGATTTGACTACATGATCTCCAGAGATCCCTTCCAACCCCTGCCATTCTGTGATTCTGTGATCTTTATTTTCAAAGTTGTAAAATGCAAAACACAAAAGGTGTGGAGCATAAAAACCTCTACTTCTATTTGAGACAGAGACACACTGAATAGGTACTGAAAGAAAGCAGTAAGTCAGTGATTTCTGTAAGTTGTTGATCAAGAGCAGCGTAGCTCAGAGCTACACTCATTTGTCATTGGGATCCTGTTTTTAAACATTTCTCAGCACTCATTAACATTTCTGATTGGGACAGACTACACAACTGTAGTGTTATGTGCAGTGAAAAGTGTCCTTCCACATCAAAACAGGCTTTTTTTCTTTTTATAGTTTTGGAAAAAAGCATAAGGGAGGTTTTATCCTATAGTCTGCTGTATTCTAGTTATTAGTGATCTGTCACTAACCTCAGACTGGTTTTACCTCTCCATAGACTAAATTATAGGAATGTAGAGGAACTTCCTTGCAGAGACGGGTAATACTTGAACTAGAAAATGAAACTTGAGATGTTATTGAGAGAGCAATGACACACATGAAAGTTACCTCTCTTCATGGACTTCACCTATTTTAAATTTATATTCCCCACCTCGTGGCAAGAAGATTTATTGCACCGTAAAATTGCAAACTGAAGGTAATAAATTTCTTCCCTACCCCCATACTTTTAAAAAAATGTTGAAAATGATGAATTTTTCTATTGGTGTCAGCTGAGGTTTTGGATGCCTGAAAAGGTGTCTTTTATGAAGGAGAAATTTTATATACATATATGTATATAATATTTTACAAAAATATTTAACATAATTTTTAATGAGAAAAATATATACAAGTTAGAAGATGGTGTAATAAATGATTATANAGCAACTGCTTTTCTTTTTTTCTTTTTTTTTTTACCTCTTTTGTGATGATGCTGATGGTGTGAAACTTTGTTTTCTTTTTTCCTTATCTTTTTTATCTTTAATTCATAGAATTTATTATAAAGTCAGTCTGTCTTTCTTCACACTGGTCTCCAAACACTCACAAATTATCCTTCAGTAGTTTAGTAAAATGAAAACAGGCCACTTGGTTGATGGAAACCTAGAAATGGTGCCCAAACACAAGTGTACCCTTGATTTTCTCATGCTTTTGTCTGAAACTGGTGGTCTTGGCCCTTTTTGTAAGAAAAAAAGACATTTGTTGAAACAGGAGAGATTCTAACTTGATAGAAGGGAATTTTTTTTTTCACAGTAATAACAGTTAAACTTAGAACGGACTGCCCAGAGCAGTTGTGTAGTCTTCACCTCAATGTTTTCAAGGCACTGCTAGAGAAATCCCTGATTATCCTGAGCCAAAGAATGATAGTCTCATTTTAATAGTGAATTTCGGCAGTTATAGGTGGAAAGATGATGTAAATCCCTTTCTCTGCTTTGATGAGTTCTACCAGCAACTAAAAAGGCTATCCATTGCATAACTATCTTAAAAAAAGATATCTGAATATCTGAAGCTAACAGAAGCTGCAGAGACGTTTAGTATTTGGGACCAGAAAAAATAACCCTTATAGTCTATCAGTATATGGCAGACTTGTCTATCATCTCCTCTACTGTCCTATCTCTAACAGTGGCAATAAGTCAATATCCATATGGAAGGAAGTATGGGATAAGCATATTTGATACTCTGCTATTCTCCAAGTGATTTCAGCTTGGGTTGCTTCCTTAACTAGATACCGTTTCTAGACGAGAGTGTCTGTATAACCACCACCAACTGCAGGAATCTCCATCAAAATTTAAATCACTAATTGGAGGAATGATAAAAGATTAAAAGCAATAACTGTCCTTGTTAAAATCTTCTGCAGTGGTGTATGCTTCTTATTTATATACACTTTCATTATAGGTATCGCTTCTTCTGGTGGTTAGTCTTGAGGAATCACTCTTATTTTAATTAATCCATAACTGCCTAGTTGAAATAATGTCTCATTGGAAAATATTCCTCATATTGTAGGATGATACATACAGGCTTGTTCTTACCCCTCTGGGAAGCTCATCGATTGATGAGTGAATACTGTACCAAAACAACTCAGGAGTGGCTTATTGAAGTTCTGTGAAGCTTGGGAAATCTTCACTGACTGTGTTCCCATCTGACAGTATTGACGACTCATAGAAGCTTTAGAATCTCTAGACAATTAATGCTGTTTTGAAAACATCATTCCCTCAGCTTCTCCTTTCCTCCTCCTCCAAATTCAGCTCTTCCTTAATTTTGGAACTGCTATCCACTAGTAACTAACATGAATGTGAGCTAATGCAGCAAGGATAATCATCTGTCATATAGGTATATGATAGTCCTAATAGTATGTAGTAGTAATGTAGCAGACTCAGACTGCAGACAGTCTGTCTGTAAATTCTGTTCAAAGTACTCTTAAATAAAACCCATGAGAAAATAACATCAGTGAGCAAAACTATAATTGAAAGCTTGATTGCAAAAATATCTTCAAGGCCATATAGATATGATTTGGTGAAATGTGTTGCTGTTTTACAAGTAGCACAAATATTTTCATGTTTTTTATTATTTTTTTTAAATCCTAATTAAAAATGTGGAATAGTATGGAAAGATATCTTCCATATTTGAAATAGCTGCTTAATTTTGCAAGGTAGTTCAGAAGAAAAAACAGATAACTCTTTGGATTAAACAATGCAATAATTAAAGACTCGTTTTAAGGCTGTTGGAGTGGAAGACTTTTATTAAATATAAATCAATGCTGATATGTTGACCAAGAGTGAACTTTCTGAGAAACAGTTATAAAACTGCCTGTTCAAGGGTGATGAGAATTCGGAGAATTATTCTGTGGATATATTTCTGTCTTATTTAAAAGAATTGAGTTTTGCTTTTGATATGGACATTTGTTTAGTGAAGGACTCTTCTATAGCTGACATAATGCTGCTTAAGTAAGCTTTTTGCAGCTTGTGTATGTAATTTGGAATTGAGCAGTGATTCGTCAACCTAGAGGAAGACTGTAGAGATTATTTTGAGTATTTTGTAGAGATTATCTTGAGTATGTTATAGAGATTATCTTGAGTATGTTAGCTGCAAGAACTGACTAATTATGTAAGTATCTCTCTCCTGCCTCTTTTAATATCCAAGACTCTGGATATCATAGAGTAATAGCATCAGCCCTTTGCGCAATGGAAAAGAAGTTCTTTTTCAGCTCTTGGAGTTTCTCCATTATGTATTTTATTTTGACACTGAATGCATTTTATGATGTGGACATCCATTTGCTAAAATTTTAATTAAAGCTACTGTCCTATTTCAGCCAATTGAGATATTTTAGTCTAAGAATTAAAGGAAGAATCCTGCCTTTACAACTAAACAACAACAAAAAGTCATACCAATGCTACACCCTTAAATTAACTTCCAGCATTTGTGTCTAAACCTGATTATGTAGGAGTTTATGGAATAAAATTCAGAGTCTGGTACTACTCATTCTTTCTGGTCTTGACCAGACATCAACAGTTTATACACAGTTGTCAACTGAATTAGACAAACTGTATGTACTCCCACCACCCTCCTGTTTGTGGGTGGCAGTGCACAGGAGAAGAACTGGGTACCTTCTCTGCTTGTCATCCCTCAACAGTGCAGATCCAAAAGATGCAACCTGACTGCAGAACTGTTTTGCTAGTCAACAAGTACTGTACCCCACCCACAGTTCTAACTAGCAGATGGTGAGGCAAGCCTGTAGAACATGGTAAGGGATTTCACTCCATCTCGTAAAAGTAAATAAATAATATATGAAAATTCTATTTAAAATCTAAATTAGACAATTAATTAGACAAAAGCATAGCATCTTAAGTGTTAAGATTTTATATTCTCTGTACAACTTTAATGGTCAACTTAGATAAATATTGCTTCAGTAATTTTAAGTATTTGTTTAAGTTATTTGTCATCCTAATGTTTTAAATGTCAGAGACTTCTGACTAAAGACATTTGTTCTGGAAGAAAAGATCAAGTAGCACTCTGCTGCAAGTCCTCCTCTTGATTTGAAAACAAAAATCAGCCAAATAATAAGGGATTAGATCTGAGTGTAGAACAACAACTCTTTCAGCATGAATAAGCAGACCAAATTACTTCATTAGCTTCCAACTATTATGCATTTGTGTGAAACCACACTAAAACTTCAACTCTGTCAGCACTGTATTCTATCTGTAATTTCCAGATCATGGTAGTAACAAATACATTTTTCCGAGTCACCATCCCAATGGACAGCTGTCTGCTCTGGACATCAAGCTATGTTCTTCCCTACTCGTCATAAATACAAGATTCTGAAGTCCGGATCATTGCCAGGGTTGGAATCTCATCTAGTTCCAACCCCCCTGCCAATGGCAGGGACACCTCCCACTAGAGCAGGTTGCTCAGAGCCTCAACCAGCCTGGTCTTAAATATCTGCAAGGATGGGGCTTCCATCATCTCTCTGGGCAACCTGTTCCACTGTGTGAAGAACCTGTTCCTCATGGTGAAGAGCTTCTTCCTAATGTCTGACCTGAATCGACCTCTCTCTAGTTTTAATCCACTCTCTCCAGTCCTATCACTGCCCGTCAGCGTAAAAAGTCCCTCCCCAGCTTTCTTGTAGGCCCCCTTAAGATACTGGAAGGCCACAATAAGGTCTCCTCAGAGCCTTCTCTTACCCAGACTGAACAACCCCAACTCTCTCAGTCTGTTCTCATAGGAGAGGTGCTCCAGCCTGCTGATCATCCTTGTGGCCCTGCTCTGGACACCATGGTTGCTTCATTTGCTCCCCCAGTTGTATGCAGATTATTCCTTCTTGTGACTGCTATGACACTTTTTGCATATTTATGTAGATTTGTCTTGAATAATCTCAATTTGGGATTTTAATATTATTTAGTCAGTTAAAAATAATAATTTGTAATTTTATGTCTTTTTATGCTTGAAATTTATCACTAGAATGAAAGATAGTCAAATTCAAGTCAAATCCATTTTTCTGAATAGGAGTGTACTTAGAACTTTACTAAGACATGGGCTTTGCCTTGCTGAGCTCACCATCTATATGGTAAGTTGCAATACTGATGTTTGCTCTAACAGACAAATTTAATAGATAAAAATGGAATTTCCACAAAATCCTCTGGTGAATTAGAATCACAGTGAGGAATAAAGGCAGTCTCACTGCAGAAATGGTGTTACGTTCTAACACCATTTTCAACATGTGGCCCTCTCTATGGTTATGTAGTGCCAGCAGTAAAATTCAAGGAAAACTGATAATTAGGTTTCACCTGGGAGTCTGTATCTTTCTTGATCAATTCTATCAGAAATGTGTGACATCTCTGTCTCTCTTCCTTCCCCACACTGTGACCTCTGTTCTGACTTTGTATTCTGTTAAGATCATTTAATTTTAATTCAGCACAATAGTTTTTCTAAGGAACCTCATCCTCTTTATTTTAAAAATCTGGTTTGTGCACTTTGTACATATCAGCAGCATGCTTCCTAGCAATATGCTTTATCCAGACTGCATCATTAATTTAACCTATGCAGTCTCAGCTCCAAAATAAGGTATTTTACCAAAGATATCAGTAGTATAATCATGAAGTTCGGATAGTGGTTCTGGATACTTAGCCAAAAGGAAAAGAAAAACAAGTAGGTTTTCAAGTTGCTTTAGCAGCTGAAAGGAGTCAAGGTATTTTTTATTCTGAATAAATACAGATGCTGAATGGAAAAAAAACCAAAACTGACCACATTATGTCATATGACCTTTATTTACTGCTAAGACTTAAACCCTAGCATCAGAATATCCCTAATAATGTAAATTATTATCATTCAGGTTTATGAAAAGTGCTGAGGAAATTAAGAGAAGGAAGTGGAATGAGCTCTATACTGACTCAAAACTGAAATCACTGCCTTCCTCCATCTTCTTTAAATGGATCTTTACAATTGTAATTTGACTGGCTGTTGAGTGTCCATGTGGCATCCCTCACAGGAAATGCTCTACTGTAGTTTTAAGGGGATGAAAATGATTCAGTGCTCATTTCAGATTGGGTAAAGTTTGTTTACTCACTTTAATAGCAAAACATACCAGAAAGCTGGGAGGGACTTTTTATAAAGTCTTGTAGTGATAGGATGAGGGGTGATGGTTTGAAATGGGAAAAGGGTAGATTGGAAATAAGAAGGAAATTCTTCCATCTATGCATGGTGTGACACTGGAACAGGTTGTCCAGGGAAGTTGTGGTTACTCTGTCACTGGATGTGTTCAAATACAGGTTGGGTGGGGCCTTGAGCAACATGGTTTAGTGGAAGGTGTCCCTGTCATGGCAGAGGGGTTCGACCTAGGTCATCTTTAAGGTCCCGTCTAACCCAGACCTTTCTATGAAAATCATACCCATTAGCATTCTAAACATAGGAATCTTATTAAAATCTTTCTGATGTCTGAATTACAAGAGCGTATATTTGTTTATTCTCTAGTCCATTTATTGAAATGCCATCACTGTAAACAATTCTGAATGCTGTAGTTCATTTGTATCCATTAAGTCTGAAAGCACTGTAACATGAAATGAGTGGAAAGGATGAACCGAATATAAACCACTAGTGTTGTGAGAAGAACTGCAGTAGAAATGGAAAAGCTATCAATTGTACTTCCACTTAAAGAATTTGGGTGGTAAAGGAAATAAATGCAACCTTTTTAATGTAATTGTATGTGCTCTGAGAATATGTTGTAATGGCTAATTAAATATTGGATGTTTATTATAAAATAAGCCTACTTGTAGGTGAATTAATTAAACACATATGTGTTGCATTGCTTTTTACTTAGCCCTGAAGTTGTAAAGAGTGAGCCGTATGGAGAGAAGGCTGATGTCTGGGCTGCAGGATGCATCCTTTATCAGATGGCAACTCTGAACCCACCGTTTTACAGCACCAATATGCTCTCCTTGGCAACTAAGGTATTCAGATTTGCCAGATCGACCTAGAAATTACTTCTGCACTGTGTTCACTAGATCTATGAGAATTTATGTTTAAGGTTGTAGAGACATAAACCTCTCTCTGGTCTGATGTGTGAATGAGTGCAAGTGTTCATCATGGAATTGTTACCTTGCCATTCTAATTGCAAGAATTGCTTGCAAACATTATTCTATTATTACCTCTCAGACTAGTGTATTTTTGTCATTACATTTAGTGATAGGAGCTTTAGATATGTAAAAATTCTTAATGTACTGTAACATTGTTTTTTCTGTATTTTTCTGTGTATTGTACCATAAGACATGATAATAAATAAAAATAATTGTTTGGGGTTTTTTATGTTTCCCTTATTCAGCTATTGTAGCCCTTTGATCTACAGTGTATTATGTATGTATCTATTATGTATGTTAATATGGATACCTGATTAGAACTGACATTCAGCATTAGAAGATGTGTTCTAAGTTTTTTGCAAGTTAGAGCTGATGATGTAATGCCCATCAGGTTGCTCAAGGAGCAATACTTATCCTGTGGGATCTTCAAATAAATAATGGAATATTTCTCATCAATTAACTGTAGTTTATTTATTTTGCAGATAGTAGGGGCTGTGTATGAACCTGTGCCAGAAGGACTGTACTCTGAAAAAGTGTCATGTGCCATTAAGAGGTAATTACTCATCCAGTTTTATTTCAATATCCAGCAGAAAAGCTGTTGTGTTTTGTGTGTTTCCAGAAGTGGTAATGCAACAGTTTGCTCAAATTAACAACTGCCAGTATTTGTCTCTGAATATGAAATATCTTCTGATGTAAAGAAAAACAGATCTTCTTATCCTGCTAATAAAATATGCCAGCACAGTCAGCACATTTATCCAAACAGTATAGACTTTATATTCAGTACTGAAGTTTAACAATACTGGTTCTGTAGTTAATTCCTTTCCTACCAAATTTTCCTCTCATGAAAATACAGCATTTTGAGTCATTTTCAAGTACAGAAACATAGAAATATGCTCCACTTCCTTCTAATCCTCTTAGCAAGATAGCAGAGACAACAAAGCAGAGGTAACACAGTAGTGGAGGAAAAGATGAGCCTGTATTTGTTCCACTCATTCGTTATGTATTTCTCTTAGCTATAGTTGCATCTTCCTGGTGATCATGTAACATGTAACGTGAAGTACAGAGGGTGAATTGGTACACTTCTATGAGATTTTACTCCCTTGTTTTTTCCATTTTAGAGAGAAAAGTTTAGCAGAGAAAAACTCCACTTAGCACAAAAATGCTTTTTCACTCAGATGTTGAATTCCACCTCTAAAAACCACTTTACTGCACAAAGACTCTAAGGTTTTTATGCTATGTTTTATTGTACAAGGTTTATGTTATATAAAGAACTTGATGGTGACTGACAGCAATGGAGAGGATAGGAACTAATAGAATTAACACTTATATTTAAGAGGACCTCAAATTAATTTTAATATTTCAGATACAGATGTTTATATCAAGAATAACTGGATCTATTAATTCAATGCTTGCTATTTAAGAATTATATCGTAACCTCAAATGCATCCAGAAAATATCTGCCAGTCACATCATATCAGTATTGATATGTGTTGCCTTGTCTTACACATTTTAAACATATCTTTATCAGTGACTTATAGTTTGTGAGCATCCATCCCTCTGTCTTTCCCACCTTTCCATTGCCAGTGATGAGGAACTCTGTAACAGGAAGTTTTTATGGGTTTTCCTAAGGCCAGCTATTGAGTTATTTATGACTGTAGATACTGTGGCTGTATTAACAGGTTCACTGAAAGTCCCATATCATCAGGAGACTGATTGCTATGGAGGCTAACTGTTTTAAATAGATAATTAAATATGCATTTTCTTGAAAATAATAAAAAACTAAGTTTTTGTATCACAAAATAATTTTTCTGCTTATTTTAATAGAACTGAGAGGCAGAAACTGTTTGGGTATTTAATTTATTTATTTTTTAATGTTGATTCTCTTACTATGGTTTAATCCTTAAATGAACTACTATGTTTAGGTTTTGGCTTATGCTTTGTGAGATATTAAGAATAACATTAAAGAAAAGCAATATGATGAGATTTTAATTACAGTATAGATGAGGAAGCAATGGAAGTGAAGAAGTTCTTTCTGAAGCACAATACATATTCAAAGATGAATGTCATAAGTAGAGAAAAAATATTATTGATAGTGATTAGAAAAAATATTGAAAGCTTCATGTTGCAACTACAATTTTGCATATAGTCAGTATTCTTATTAAAATACAGTTTTATTGGATTAAACTACTAAAGAAAGTTTTGGAGTCATAATCATGAAAGTCTTTCAGAGCTGGACATCAATCTCTTCTGTGTTTATTCATAAACAAATAATTTATTTCTAGATGCATGGAAAATGGATTTAGGACTTACAGAAACTTTTTATAGCTCACATAATTCTTAGAGATTTGGACCTTTTTCAGTGTATTAAAATAAAAAATTAAAGAAATCAAACAACATTTCTTAAGAGTGAAAAACTTGCATCTGCTTAAAGTAAATATAAAATTTTAAGTAAAACAGATTAACAAAATTACAAAAATTAAGAAGATGAATAAATGGATTTGAGCAAATTTATACAAAATAGCTAGAAATCAAGAAGTTCAAGTACTGTAAAACATTTTCAGAACTGCCACTTTACATGGCAGTTACGTTTATTTGAAAAGTACTGTTATAGAAAATAACAAAAATCATTCTGTGACACTTTCTTTAAAGAAGGGTATTGGATTAAGTGTATGTGTCTGCCAGCTGGTCAACTGTAGTCTGTGGGGAAATCATAGTAAAATATGAGCTGGATTTTACAGCTTTAAGACAGTTAATTGTACTTGAAAAACTGTCTCTGATGGCTTTCATGTCATACACTTCATACAAAATATTCTGGGGATTTAAAAATAGATCCACTCTACCATTACTGTTACTGGACAGCTTCCTAGGGTGTCTGAAACAAGAACCATAAAACTGTAAAGTAGTTTAGCTTGGAAGAGACTCCCATGTTGTCCTTAATAACGGTTCTTCAACTGGTGTGCAAAAAGCCAATCCACGCACTGACTCAAGATATTTGTCTTTATTTCTGCTCTGTAGAGTAAAGCACCAGGCATCTAACAACAGCCAGCACACCCATCACTGCAAGGCACATAATATTTTTAATAGCAAGACACACTGGAGTGGTTGGTTGGTTATCTCCCTAGCCATCCTACAACATACATTCATATGCTATCTAAGGGTTAAAACATTTTGGGGAGGTTCCCTAATTATCATGCTCATCATTGCATTAGGGAGGTGTGTTTTAGCATTATAATTACCCAAGGTTACTTTAGGATACACTCTTGGCTCATTTTTGGTCCAAAAGTTTTATATTTTATTTATATCTTAAGTCTCAGTCAGCGTCTGCAAGAGAACACATAAACCACATTGTGTGGTCTCACCTCCTGTTCAAGGTTAGATACTTCCCATGGTGTCTCAAACATGTCTCAACTGGAACTTCTTTATAAACGTTTAACCTTGTTCTTTTGACATCACCTGAAGGTCATCTAGTCCATGTGCTTAAAGCAGATACAGTTAGTTCTTGTCGCTCGCTGCTCAGGGTCTTGTCTGAGTTCTGAGTATCTTGAAGGATGGAGATCCCACAGCTACTCTGGGCTTCTCTGCCTTTGTGATTAAAAGTAGTAGTAGTAATAATAATAATGATCCTTATATCTAATCAGACTTTCTGTGTTCTAACTTGTGTCATCTCAGAAGGATATAGCTCCATCTTTTCTATACTCTCCTCCTATGCAGATAGCAATCAGATTCCTGCATAGGTGGCCCAGGTCCCTCTGACAGCAGCCCTGCCCCATGTATCAACTGACACGTGCAATTTTGTGCTCACAAACCTTTTGAGAATGCACTCTGTCTCATCATCTAGGTTGTTAATAGACATTAAACAGTATTAGCCCAGTATCAGTCCCAGAGGATGCCACTTCCAGCCACCAGCAGGACTTTGTACTGCTGATGACATCTCTTTGAGACAGGAAGGTCAACCAATTATCTACCTACCTGTTGGTACTGTGTAGTTAAAGGCCTTGCTGAAGTAAAGCTACCCACAGCATATACTGCTCCCTTTGCTCACAGAACTAGTAATGCTATCATAGAGAGCAATGAGGCTAGTCGAGCATGACTGCTGTTTGGTAAATCTATCCTGGCTGTTCCCAGTTGCCCTCTTGTCCTTTGTGTGCTTGGAAATTACTTCTTTCTTATTTTCCCAGGGACTGAGGTGAAGTTGACTGTCTAGTAGCTTCATGGATCCTCCCTCTTGCTTTTCGTGGATGTTCATGTGTTCAACTTTTTCCAGCCTACAGGAACCTCCTCTGATCCTTTCAGGCATGATGGATAGTGGCATTGACCAGTTTCATCAGCACCCTCAGGCTCATCTCATCTGGTGCCCTGGTCTTGTGTACGTCCAAAAGCTTAAATGCTTTCTCACTATATTCTCTACTGTGTGGTAATGCTGCATGCTCATGGATTCTATACGTAGGCTCAGAGATCTGGAACACGGCAAACATTTCCTAATGGAAATGGAAGTAAAAAAGGGATTGAATGCCCCAGCCTTTTTCATGTCCTTTGTCACTAGTTTGCATAGTGGGTCCACATTTTACTTAGCCTTCTTGTCAATATACTTATAGAAGGCCTCCCACATTCATTGCTAGTATCAACTACAGCTGAGTTTTAGTTTTTCTAACTCCACCCTTTGGGCAGTATCTGTATATGCTTCCTGTGTAGCGTACCCTTGCTTCCTACAGGAAGGAGAAGGCTGTTCTTGTGCTTTAAGGTGTCCTGGAAGATGAGTTAGCTCTCCCGAGCTTTCCCTTTACCTTACAGGGCTGTCTTAAATGAGTTTCTACCAGGAAGATCTCTGAACAGGCTGGATTCTGCTCTCTTCATGTCCTGTGTTGTAACCATACAACCTCTCTTTCCCATTTCTCTCAGGATTTTGAACTCCAGAGTTTGATGTCTGCTGTAGCTGAGGCTGCCCTTAATCTTCACATCCCTGTCTGGTTCTTCCTTGTTTGTGAACAATGGGTCTAGCAGCCTGCCTTTGCTAGTTAACTTCTGAATCAGATACACCAAGAAACTGTCATCAACAGATTCCAGAGATCTCCTGATTGCTGCAGGCAGCCCTATCAGCAGATATTGGAGTAGTCAACCTGCCCCAGTGCGTATGAGGGATGCAATAATGAAGCTTCCTCCATCTGTCCAACAAAGGCTTCACTGAATTTCTCATCAGTTTTGGGCAGGCATCTACCACAGTGACACCCATGTTGGTCTGTTCCTTTGATCCTTACCCAAAAGCTCTTGACTACACACAGCCAGGTGTTGGACTGCAGGTTGCACCCACTCTAACTTGAGCCTTTTCCCCTCACTGGAAGAATTGAGAACACCACTACCTTGGCCCCTTGCCCTTCACACTTGATCCCAGTGCTCTGTAGTCACTTTTGGTGTGTTCAGGGTCAGCCCTGGTAGTGTCATATGTGCCCACGTGAATGATCAGCAAGGTGTAATAGCCCAAGGACCACATGAGTCTCAGAGGTATTGCCAAAGTGTCCTGAATCCAAACACCTCACAAGCCACAGGCTTCACAATCATCAAATCAAATCAATGAGATGTATGCCTCTGTTCCCTCAGTCTCAGATGACAGTCAGCTGTCACTTCTTATTTGTGATGTAAATTCTTGATTCAGACTCACCTGGCTCTGATGTGTCCTCTGCTAGGTCTTGTTTTTCCTCTCCCATTCCCAGGTCACTATACCTGTTCTGTAATTGTGTGTCTGTAGTCCAAGGGAAAAATTTTCCTTTTGTTGGAGGAAGTCACAAGTCTTCAGCCTACCTCCTCTTGGGAGCCTCCACCTGCTACTGCTTTGAGGGTAATCTCTAGACTTTCCTCATTTGCATTGTTTGGGGGTATTGTTTCTGCAAATATCTTGTCATTCTCCTGTAAATCCTTGTGACCGCACACTCACCTCCTTCACAGCTGCTTTGTCCAGCAGTGCAGCGCCTTGGCCAGACCACAGTCCCCACAGGGGAGGACAGCGTCTCCCCCCGCCCCAAGAAGAGGCACCAGGCACTCCCTAGTGTGTCTGGGAGTGCACAGCAGCAGTCCCCTGTAGCAGCTCTGTCTGGATTGGTGCCAAGGATAATTGTTTCAGGTGATACCAGGGACTATGCTCTGTGGTGTGTCAACAAGGCTGCTCCGTGTGAAACTGTCCCATGCAGGCGTGAGCAGAGTGCTGGCCAGCATGACTTGATATATAAATATCAGTGGAGGAATGCAGTGATAGTAAACAGATTTTTAGAAAGAAGTAATTAGCTTTCATTAGAGAATGTTCTTTCTGTAGATGCTTGACTCCTGATGCAGAGGCACGTCCAGACATAGTAGAGGTCAGCTCACTGCTGTCTGATGTGATGATGAAATACCTGGATGTTTTATCCACCTCTCATCTCATGTTGGAGAAGAAACTGGATCGGGAGAGGAGACAAACACAGAGGTACTTCATGGAGGCTAATCGAAATGAAGTAACCTATCACCATCAGCTTTCCATTTTATCACAAGTACGTACGTGCATTAGGCTTTATTTTTATTTATAATTGTTTGCCATATCTGAGAAAATATGACACAAGAAAGCCATAAATAAATCAGAGTTAAAAGACCCATTCTCTTAGAACATTTTTCCGTGCAGTCTCTTTAATTTATTTTTAATGAGGTATTCATTCATTTTTTGTGGACATGCTTACACAGGAAAAAATCCAGTATCTTAAAACCTTATATCCTTCCATGATGGAGATGTGTGGAGACACTTGCAGGTTTGGTAGTGTCTGATAACATTTAATTATTAACTGCACGCTTGTGAATAGTTTGTGAATAGGAGAATATATGCTTGGCACAAGTAGTGTTTGCCTCCAT
>VWZY01007441.1:190470-202985 GCA_013399075.1 Chloroceryle aenea | reverse complement strand
CCAGTTGCACATTTCTTCCCTCGTTCTCCCAATGGAGACCTAAAGATAGCAAGGCTGAGGCCAAACAACACTGGGCTTTCCCAGATAATAAACAGGTCTGCTACGTCTCAAAGCAGCGGGGATCAGCTCATCCCAGAGACATCTGGGAAATGAATGTGTCAGCTGGAATTCAGCAGAGTTGTGATAACACCCCAAAGTGCTCTCGGAGATTCCATGCAACAGGGACTCCATGAAGGAGGAACTGATTGCTGCTTCTCTACAGCTCTGGCCAACATGGAAATGAAACTGCCCTTCTCCCATCAGCACTGTCCCAGCAGTCATGAGATCGAGTCTGGAAAGAAAGAATTTTTAACAGGTACCTCTGCCACTTCACAGCTCTTTGTAGGCTGCAAGCCCCCTGAAGAGAGCCAGTTCCAAAAGCTGCTCTTGAACTTCACTGGAGGTCAAAGCCTTAAGGATCCAGGGGCACGACTGATGTATTTCTAACCCGGGAGCAGAACCTGCCTGAGTCAAGTCACTCTGCCTGCCTTTCCTGAACTGCTGGCCACCAGTCTCATTCCACAGAGCCCAGAGCTCCCACCAGCATGCAAACAGGAGTGTCAAGCAATACACTTCGACCACAGACTTGAACTCCAAGTCAAGGCAGTATCCTAACCCCTGGGCATTATTTCTCCTTCGCAGACAGATCACAGAACTCACCCCAAGAGCAGTCACAAGCAGCCTCACGTTGGAATCATTTCCACTGCAACTTTGATGCTGCCCCTTCACGACAAAGTGGTTGAGCAGTGACAGTGGTTTATTTTTCATCGTGCTAACAAGTATTGATAATGATGGATCAAGCTAAACACACACAGCCACTTATCAGGACATAGCTACCGCTGCAGAGCTCAGCATGAGCAATTTTATTAGCAGAGATAGCACTGCAATATGAGTTTCCTCATTTAGGGGAGACCCCAGGCCCGACAGCATCATTTGTTAGTCTCCCTGCCAAGGCACAACGTTGGCCAGCAAGGCCCCCATCAGGGTTTGTACTTTCACCTGCCATGGCCACATCATACATCAGCCAGGCTGGCTGGAGTAGGGGTGTGGAGCTGGTAGGCCTGACAGCCAGTGGCAGAGAAGAGAGAGGAGAACCACAAGGGTAATATGTTAAGAACAGGAGGAGGAGAATTGCTCACCTAATTTATCCCCTGCTCAGGCAGCAATCACTCCTGCAAATTGGCCGCTCAGAGCTGGCAACTTTGTCAATGTGCTTTTGCAAAGTCCTGATGAGCTGTAATTTTGTCCCCCCACCCTGCAGGTCACTTCTAAGGCAAATACCCAAGTCCCTCCTGCAGGGTCCTGTTTTCTGGAGGTGCACGGGCCCATCAGATCACCCTGCACTGTAGGGGATGGCAGCAGCAGCTGAAGGAGCAGCATCCAGCAAGGTCGGTGCCAAGGGCTCAGAGGAAGCATGAGAGGGAAAAGGCAAAAAGTGAACCCTCAATAGGTTTTTAAGCTGCAGCTTCCAACTACAAGTTTCAAGCGTGACAAAATTTGGCTGCTGGGCTAATAACAGCCAATCATGGCAGTGGGTGCTATGGTCCAAGCACAGGCTCCTGGGAGAGCCACCTCATCCATAGCCAGCTAATCCTGGGTGCAGGACAAAGCTGAACACAGCTAAGGACGTGGGGCAGAAAACATCGGGGGGTGGAATTCAGAGCTCGGATCTCTGTTTTCCTCAGATGGCTGATAAAGCCAAATCCATTGCTGAGACCCCTTCTGCAGTAAGGGTGGCCAGCAACAGCAGCTGAGGCTGTCTCCTGCTCTGGATAATATGACCAGGTTTGGAGAAGTGCCTTGAAGTCACGACAAGCCTCGGGCTGGGTATAAACCAGCAGCTCAAAGGGAAGCCTCCAGATCTTACTGCTCCCAGCCCCTTGTTATTCCTCCTCCTGACCCTGCCCACCTCATCACCATGTCCCTTGCATAAAGCAAGAGCTCACCACTCCTTAGCAACAAACTAAATGACTGGAGGCTTTTTGGTTGCAGATGAAGACACACTAGAATACTGCTGGCCTACCCCAGCACACATGCATGGAGGAAACAAACAAAAAAGCACCTTTTCAGTTCTGCCTCAGCCTGGCTCAAGTCCCCTGTAAAAGGACAGGCACCCCCCGCTCAGCCCTGCTCTGGTTCTGACAGGCACCCCAGTAACCGTCCCACGGGGGCATGAGGATGCCACCAAGGGAACTGAGGGGCCTTGTATTTGTTTAATGAACTGAATAATCCATATCACTGGATTAAACAGTCCCTTTTCATGTGGAGCAGCTTCCCCCATCCACTGCTCTTTGCCTGCCTGGACTTCATTCACTGGTTTATTTTTTAAGACATTCTGCAGGCCAGACCTAATTTCTGAACAGAATCCACCATCTACTCAATTCCTGGGTTTTGCCTTTAAAAACTGCTTACTACAAGAGGCCAGCTCACAGATTTACACCAACACTGCCTTTTGCTGCACAGATTACACCCATACTCAGTGTGTTTCCACCTTGCTTCCCCCTCTGCTGCTGGAGATGGAGTTTTGCTCTTCCTTTCACAGCTACTGCTGTTCTCCTCCTAGCCTGTCCTGGCAGTGCCTGACAAAGTGACCTCAAACCCTCTCTCAATCGCAAGGTCTTAATGAGTGTTATGTTGTTATTCATCTCCAACTATTGAGGGAACAGCTACGTAGATGTACTAGCAGAGAAAAATAGAACCAAAGACCACAGAAGAAAGGTGGCTTCCCATCCTCTCCTCTCTTCCCTACACTAACCCACATTTTACTTCGTCTTCCCTCACTTGTCAGCCCTCTGAGCACCCCTGCAGTTCACACCCAGTGGTCAGCTCTGTCCTGAAGCTAGGTGTCCAGATGCAGTGCAGCAGCTGAGACCCCCCAAGTGCTGACTAGAATGGAATGACCACCCTGTGTCTTTGAGAACCCACTTCTGGCCAGCATCTGCTGCTCAGGCCATTCCCAATAAACCTATGTTAGCTTTACTTACCTCCTCTTCCTCTTTAAAAAACTTCCAAGGTCTCAGGGCTCAAATAAGCCTGCAGGGTCACTTTATAGGTAGGCATTACTGGATGATAAATAACCATCCCAATAATAAAACTGTAGGTTCAACCTGGCACACTAGCTAGCTTGTCCATGAAAAGACAGACTTTTTGAGGAAGTGTTGTTAAAAAGTAAAAAAAAGAAACAACTCTGCTGTTAATTTAAGGCCACTGTGACCTAGCAATTAGTCATAGGACAGGCTCTAGCTCAATTAAGACAAACAGTCCAGTGTAATGGAAATGGTAATGTGACCAAAAGGAGCAACCTGAGTTATAGTCTCAATTTTCTCCGTGCCTGATGGATTTGAAATAAGTTCAAAGAAGGTCAAGTGGTTGGCTTTTCATTTGCTGATCTCACACAATGTTTTTCTATCTATTTCTCTCTCCTTCTGAGCTCTCTGGACTTGTCATCATTGTTCTGCCTCCCAGGGCCAGAGCCTCACACACACACCCCCCCACTGTATCAATGCTCTGAAGAGATCCAAACCTGAATCTAGGAGAGGGCAACCTGCAAGCTCTGAGTGCAGCCCAAGGAAGTGTCATTTCCTATTCTTTCTGCAGGTTATCTTCTGCCTGGTGTTTCTCAGACTTTACCCTTTCACATTAATCATCTCAGAGCTGAAAAAGAACAAGCAGCAAAGCCCAGTCCTTGCTGGTAGTCTCTGCAACTTTGTCCTCTGAGTACCCAGCACAGTGCAAAACAGACCCCAGCAGACCTCCCAAGAATGTGAGGGAAGTTTGGGGTGCTCTCAGCATCTCCTGCTCTTAAGCTTTCCCCTGTAACCTTTAGGGGTGGCCAATCACACCTTTCCCAAATGCAGCCTGGGAAAAATGGCAGAGTCTCCCGTTCCCTAAGCAAAGGGCCCAAACCGAAGCTGGGTGTGCTATTCCTTGCTGGAGAACACTCTCAATCACATGCAACACCTCTCGTCACTAATGAGAGGGAATCAGCCACGGTGACAGGAGACAGCCAGCACGAGTGCCATTTCAGAACCCCTGACCCTGGAAGCAGTCCCTTTTTACCTCCCAGATGAATGCAGCTCCTTCAGCATTTGTGCAAGGCAACAGTGACACCCAGTGGTATCCCCCTCTGAGCCCGAGGCCCCCCCACACCCCCACCTCTGGGGCAGATCCCATTTTTTCCATCTCCTCCAAGCCAGGAATTGCTTATCACAGTGGCTGTGGAGCTGAGCCTAGGAGCAGTTGGGCTCTAGCACAGGAGGCTGTTACTGCACCAACTTCATCTTCTCCCCATCCACACCCCCTTTCCTTGCCTGCTCAGTGTCCCTCAAGTTACACACTGGAATTTGGGGAAGCATCAGCTCGATATATCTATGGCAACAGTGCAAAGAGAGCTCTCGCCACACACAGGAGCATGGCAAGGGCTAATTTTCAAATGCACTGCACTTGCTTTTAACCCTTCTGTCAGCTTGACCTCCCCTTGCCTTTGGACACAGGGCAGCAATTCCTGGGCAGCCCATCCCCTGCACAGCTCCCCCTCTGTACACATCTCCACTCTCCCGCTGTGGCTTGCTGGGACTTAGCTTTTCATTTTCATTGTTTGTTGAACAACCTTCTCCCAGTTTTAGATCTGAATTGTTTGGTTGTCAAGGTAGGAATTTCTGAAAACAGCTCTCTGATCTCTCACTGTCTCATTAGCAATGCTGCTGACATCAGTGAAAAGCAAAGCTTCGTTCCTACAGAAAATTATCTGTTTATCCAAGGTCTCGGTGGCAAGCAGGTTGCAGCCTTTTAAGTCCACACCTAAAGGATGCTTAACCTTCAAGGAAATAACCACTTCCTCCTCATTCTTTCCGGGATTCCTAACAACTGGCAAGCCCTGAGGCACCACCTTCCTCTGCACTGGGCTTACAGAAATGCCATCCTAATTTTACACAGGGAAAAGTCAGAATTTTAGTTGTATTTTAGAGAGCACCAATCATGACAGTATTTATACTTTCCAACTGAGACAGTGCTGTCATTTTATACCCAGCCTGAAGAAAAAAGACCTGTTTCCTGCTGGAGAAGCCAGATGCTGTCTAGGCTATCACAGGAGACCTCTGTGCTACTCAGCTGGGTTGCTGGTGACACAGGAGACAGATCTTAAAAAAGCAGTGATGGAGAACGAGGCCCTTGGAGCTGTTTAGGGAAAACAGGAGACATCTCCTGTTTGGCAGTGGATACCAGGTATCTTTGGTCACCTCAGGCACGCATCACAAGACCCAGTCTTAGACCAACCAGCTGCCTTTCCACAAGTGTGGACCAGGAACTCATCTGAGCCATAAGCAGGGAGGTTTTTAGTGCCACTATTGGCAACAGAGCCAGAGCACTCCTCCCCTGGAAGAAATCAAGCCCAAACACCCTGCCACATACAGTGATGCTTAGTTCCTAGTGCACAGTTCGTGTGTTTTCACTGAACAGATTTTGATCTGTCCTCCCTTCTGACAAAGGTGCACTTGCTCCTGGCTTTTCCTTTGCCTCTAGCTGAATACACCAAAGGGCCTGGGGAGAAGTGACAGATCCTTTCACCCCTCTTGCTGCACAGCCACAGAGCTGCACACCAGCCTGGGCTTTCAGCCTCTTTCCTGCTTGGTTTCCCACATCACAGCTATCTCCCCTCCCTGTTGCAGCCCTCAGTGGCACCGAGGTTGTGCTGTCTGGAGAACAACCACAAATACTACCAAAAAAATTCTCTTTAATCCTTCTCTCAGAACTGAGATACCTCAATTGAAAGTAACTGCCCTCCTCTCTTTCTCCTTCAAATGAGAGTAAACAGCAAGAGATGTAGTTACGGCATCTACTACATCCATCTGCCTGCCCAAGATGAACAGTTAGGTAATGCCTGCCTTTCTGCCTGGCTTTTCAGGACGTGAAAAGGAAGCTCCTACAAACACAGACCATCCTCACCAACAGGTGAGCAGGGTTTGTGACTTGTTTAATCTTCTGATCAAAACAATTTCCTGATGCTGTTCACTGACAATACAGAAATGAGCCACATCAGGCCAAGAGTCTCCAAAGTTATTAATTCTTGAGAAAAGAATAATGAATCTAATGAAATTAGAATTCCCTGTTCCCAGAAGGCTACTGTGAATTATACACAAAGTATAGAGTGCCATGGTCCCATTTAATTGCAACATGTAGGCCTGGGGCTCACAGGGAGCCTCAGAGATGATTAGTGGGAAATATCTGATCTGCTTACACAACAAGGCTTTGGAAGCAGCCACCAAGCAAGCATTTGTAATGGCCAGGCCAGCACAGGGAGAGCACTCCACAGAAAGTCTGAGGTTTATCCTGGAATGAGCCAGCTCAACCATCTGCAGACTCACACTGCCTCAACCCATCTCCCTGCTACCAGGCTGGTTAGGAGCTTGATAGAGCACTGAGCAGCAGAGCTGAGCCTGGTCCGTGGGCAGAGCCGGGCACGTGGAGAGCGATGCAGGAAGGCTCAGAGCTCCAGTGAGCAGTGATGCTGGCACTGAGCATCAGGGAGGAGGCAGAGACACAGAGGCTTGAGCTGTCCCAGCATCACATCCTTCCTGAGCATTTCTCAGCTCAGTTTTCTTCCCTGAAATAGGCAGGACGAGAGCCAGCAAGGGAGAATCCCCAGAGACCAGCATGTGGTACAGTCCTGGTCCTGTCACTGCTGGACTCGGATCAAAGGAAAGTCACTTCCCCCCACCTCCAGTGGCTGCAAAGGCTTAAAAGACTGAGAAGAGTATTGAATTCTGCAGCTGGCAGAGACAGAAGCCCTGTCAAGATGTTTAATTCTTCACACATTCCTGCTTGTTTTGTCCTCAGCTCTGGCATCAAAGCTCCCCTTTTGCTCTGGGGAAGGGAAGGAAAAAACCCATGTCTTTTTATAGAGCATTTAAATTCAGGAGCTGCTTTTTTAAAGGTTTCCTGCCAAAATCTCCTACCTGATGGATTTTACAATGTCACAGACTATGCTGCATACTGAGCTCCCAAGGCTTTATCTATGAACCATTGAATATTTGTTGGAAAATGAAGATGTTAAAAGCACCCCACTTAAAATCAATTCATACAATGCTGTCTTATCTCTGCTGGAGGAGTTTACCTCTTCCGTCTGACATCCTCCAGTCCTCTGTAGCCCAGGAGGGCCCTTCTTATGTAGGTACAGGCACTTGCCTGATGCAGGGCGAGCCAGCTATTAGCTACCTGCTCATTCCCTGGGAACTGGGGGGTGAACAGAATGACCACGCATGATAGGGAGAACAGATGAAGCCATTTCTGATTCCTTCCAACTCTTCTGACCGTGAAGGACTCCTGCCAAAGTGGAGACCTTGAGGCTTATACAGCTCAAACTGTGTGCCAAGCCTATGCAGAAGGGGGGCTGAAATGTTCCCACTTTCACTGGTGAGAAGGTGAAACTTGGTTGCAATTACATTCTCCAAGACTGAGGTTCTCTGATAATGTTAAAGAAAAAATCCTACCAAAATTTCATTCTAGTCCAGAAGTCAGTTTTCATTCCCAAAGTATCTCAGTAAAATGCCCTTTAGCAGCATCACCCAGGGGCAAGAAAGCTTGTACACCTTCCCCACTTGGCAACTTTGCTCTTTCAACACAATCTAGTCCTAGACAGTCTCTGACGACAGTAATCTCTTTGCATCAAAGTGATGGACAGCTCAGCTCCTCACAGCAAGAACATTCTGTCACTTCTCAAAGCCTTTTTTCAAGGACAAACATCAGATCTCACAGGAAATCAACAGGCATTTTTCTGCACTGCTGCAGACTCAGAATCACCCCCCTTGCTTGGCTGTACCAGGAGAGTGGTTTCTCTGCCTGCAGTTCACACTGAGATACTGTCCATTACAAATGGCCTACAGCCAGGAGTCCAAGCAGGCACCCAGAAGGAAAAACCAAAGGCCTGGAACAGCCTTGGCTCAGGCTCTCTTGGTTTTAACAGCAAGGGGTTTGGAAGGGTCTGTCTCAAGTCTCTGTGGGAAACGGGCTGTGCCAGGAATTTGCAAGCAGAATTTGCTAGCAAGTGGGGTGGGTTCATTCTCCTAAAGGAGCTGACTTGGAGGCAGCTTCCACCAGGGCTACAGAGGTGGAGAAAGGTTTGCATTCCAACCTTGGCAGCCTGAAGACTTGTTTCCCCCCTTGAGAAAGTGTTGGGCCAAGGAAGGGATTGATCACTCACATCTCCTCTACAGAAACAGTGCTTTACTCAAACCCTGCCTTCACATTGCTAAGCTGCATTACTGTGATAGCATCAACCACTGGGACAGCACCTAGGAGGACTGGTAGCCACCTCCCCCCACACAACAGCCATCTGTAGCCAGCTTTGTTGGCAGCGAGGCCTCCTGAATCCAGATTTTGTACTGAGCACAAGCAAGAGCTGGGGCTCTGGGACAGGTTGTTCCATCTGGTGCAAGGCAGTCATCTGAGAGCTGTGCTACTGAACTCTGGAGCGTGGTCAGAGGTGTAAAACAGATTCTTACATGTCCAGCATGAGAAAACAAAGGAATAAAAAACCCAAACACGAATACTCCAGCCTTTGTAAGCAAAGCCTCTAACACAGCCAAGCTAGCTTTCCAGTTTGAAGCAACCATCAAGTCTGGAGTCAGGTTTTTCTCCGAGGTCTGTTAATTCCCTTACATGGCATCTGTGTTAGGGAAGGCAGGAGTTAGGGGATGGGAACTTGTGCCAGAGCAAATCAAATTTGATCAGAATGAGAAAACCAATGGAAGGGGCAAGCAGCTGGCTCCAGTTAGGTCCTTATTTTTAGATAACATCTGCCAAGGGATTCCAAGTAGAACAGCAAGCTCCCTTGAGCACAGAGGAGCCCCAGTGCAGCCACTACTTTGTATTATTCAAGCAAGTGGGATTTGCCATTAGGGAGCTGTCGGCACACGCGGAGCACAGCTTGCCCCTTGCAGATGCTGCAGGCACAGAGAGCCACATCAGATGCCTCTGTGGGACAAGTCTGGCAGGGAAGAGAGAGGTGCTGGGCTGGCAGGGTCTCAGATCCCCAGGGGACAGGGCTGGGAGGGATTACTGAGGTCAACCAGACCACCACCAAGCCCCAGATTCAAGAGAAAGTGTCTGGTATAGGAACAGAAACAAGCACAAAAGGTAATATTGACCCAAAGCTTTTCTTCAAACTCTTTTGAAATCAGTCTGGTTAGAAAGTGAGAAGTCATAACCCTCCATAACACCACTACTTTGGCTCAAAACACTGCAGGAGAAGGTGGTTCATTTTTCTGATTTGACCTGGAATGGAGTAGCTCAACGTGATGAAAATTCAAAAAAATCCACGATCCTGTGCAAGTATTTCTCACACAATACAGCTGATGGAAAATCCATTCCTTAAAAACCCAGACAACTCATTTAGATTTCGCAGTCATTTACATAGAGGGAGTTAATGCCAGAGATGAAACAGCTCAGTGTGTGTTACAGACATGTTTCACCTGTCTCTACGAACACCCCAAAAGTCCTCAGTAGATAGGTCTGGAGGTGCTGGTGCCCCACATTACACCACAGCAAAGCAAGGCAACAGTATCTGTAGGAATTGCAAGATCCATGTCTAGGATAACAACTCACAAATCCTTTTATAAGGAATGGTATAAAAAGACTAATTTGACAGTTTATTAATAGTCACCCAAAACAATCAAGCTATGAAAGCAGGCTGGGGTTTAAGAACACCCTAAGGGCACAGAACTAATAGCTGATAAGGTCAAAGAAAACATTTTTCTCACTTACAAGCCAGGAATGTTAAGCAAGCAGTGATTCTGGGGTTCCTTCTGCTCATTAGGCCCTGCTCAAAACCCACACTTCATCTGCCCCACCCGAGGAGCTTAGCCCAGCAGGAATCAAGTTATTCATTGCAAACAACATCCCAGGGTTAGTAATTTGTCTTTTTTTTTAAGTCAGTCTTAAAACCTATGAGATTCCTGCAGATGTGGTTCCTAATGAATTCTACTCCTCGATGAGAAACCTTTGCATCTTGGAGCTGTGGTGTCAGTTCACAAGGAGCATCTCTGCTACTCAGCACTCCAGCCGTGTGGCAGGGTCACACTTGAGACAACAAACTTTGATTGACACAAGGTGACACTTGAGGCAATTGCTGGCATGTTGACCCTTGCAGCAGGAGGGAGGAACACCAGAGCAACTCTTCCCAGCCATCCCAGGCACAAGGATGAGCAGCATATCTAACCACGTACACAGACCTCAAGTGCACAAACAGCTGGGAGCCTTCCTGACGTGGAAGGGAAACACAAGGCAAAGCTCTCAGCTCCCTAGCTGGCTTACATTCATCTTGCCTGTCACCTTCCCAGCAAGTCACTGGTTTGCGGTACAAATTCCTTCCGAGTTCACAGCTCAAGCAGTCTGAAATAAGGACTTCAGGAAAGCTTTTAACCGCAGTTTGCCGAGCAGAAACTGAAGCACAAATTGATTTAAGTTACTTGTCCGGGTCTGGAGAGGCATCCTTGGTGTGATACAAGCTGTGACAGAGTCAGGGCTGGTTGTCAGCTTCCTGCCATAGCTTTTTCACCACCTCCACTCCCGAGCACAAGCCTTGCACCACAGCCTGAATGTACGAGGCCTTAGAGCAGAGCATCATCTGAGAACCCCACAACCTCAAATCCCATTTGCAACTCAGCCAGCTGAGAACAAAGGGAAAACAGCAACACTGCCTCCTGACCAGAGCATGCCGACAGCTTCCAGCAACCAGGGACTTTCTACAACAGAAATTTCAGGCTGGAGTCAATCAAATGTCCCTAAAGCCACCAAGCAACTCCTCTTGGCTCTGGCCTCAAGCTTCTCCCTACCTGTTTTTGTCAAGTCCCTGAGTACAGAGGGAAATACCCTGGGTTCTACCAACAGAAAGGACCAAACACACAGCAGTGACTGCAAGGAAGAATTTAGGTGGAGAAGAAGCCTTAAAAGGGAAACACTTGGAAGTGCTACTGCCTGGAGAAAAGTATGGAAGAATTAGATCATTTTAGAAATATTTCCAGCTTCACTGCATTGCTGCAGAAACAGCTCGTGCTGCCATGTTTAATTTATTTTAGACTTGGAAGAATAAATCTCATTAAAGGCTAGTGCTTTCTTTTCACAAGCAGAAAACATATGTTCACACTTAAGATAATTGCAACCATCCATGGCTTTAAAAATAAACCCTTGTGCATCAGCATGAGCTCTGAATCCACGCCTGCAAGTGGCTCCAGTTTGAGCAACCCTACAAGGATGCTGCTGAAGGCAGCAAGAGGGGCCCAAACTGAGCACCCAGGGCAGGTGGGAGGGAAGCAATCCTCTTAAAAGGGAGCAATTGCTCCTGTAAACACAGGCAGTACTCTGAAGCAGAAACTCAAGAACATGTTGTCACTTACTTTGACACCACCTAGTAAAAGCAGAACTGCACGTTGCTCCACACCTGGTGATCACCATCACATCCAGTTACCACGGCACCAACACCTTAGAGAGTCTTAAAACCCCTGTACACACACACCCCGACATCCTAGAAACACAAGCACTGCATCATCACCTTCAAGATACTGCTTTCCTGAAGCTAAAATAAAAGATCAGTTTTCTTTCTGTAAGGCATGTACCTTTACCACTGTTGTTAGTTACCTTGCAGATAAAGTTACACAGAACCGAGACAGTCATTTGAAAATTGAAAGTTCAACACTTCAAATACAACACTGAAAAAGACACTGCACCTTATTTAGGGATACACACAGATTCTGACTAAAAAACATGAACTCAATGTCTGAAACCATTTCAGTACCAAATGTGCATCTCCTGAGCCGTTCACGCTCCCCGGAGCGGTGCAGCTGCTCCCACAGGCACTGCCACTCCCCAGTGATGCCACGCCAAGCCTCGGCTTACCTGCTGCTGTCCTGTTGCCATCTCCTTCCTCTGCCAATTCGTTTGGAGCTGTCTCCGTCAGTCCTGCAGGCTTACACCCAAAGATGCTCTTCCCCACGGGGACTCGTAGACCCCTTCAGGCCCCAGCATTGTGTTTTGTGTCACTGTGTCCTGAAGGCTCTTCCATGGTCTGCTACCCCAAAGTTTTGGCAGAGGCACCAGTCCTGGAACAAGGGAAATACTACCTGTGCTCCTAATTTTTCTAGCATTCTTCCCAGGACTCTGAGGTCTCTTTTGCTTGACCTCAGACTTCATTGTGACATCATCCAGAGAAACGAAACTACCTGTGCTCCTAGTAGGCTGAAGGCTGTACAAGGCTTTTCAGTCTCATGGGGACGTCCCCAGTCCAGGCCCCAGGAAGGCAGCAAACTGACCCGAGAAGAGGGTCTGGTCTGCAAGCTACTGCTGCTGTTCCACACAGGAGTCAATCACCAGCAGCCATAACTCATCTTTTTCTCTTCCCAGCACTGGTGTCAATGCAGGCGTTGTTGCAAGGGGTGGTCTCTCTGACCTCGGCAAGACCGCTGGTGCAGATTCCCCCTCCATTT
>VWZY01007441.1:171820-189958 GCA_013399075.1 Chloroceryle aenea | reverse complement strand
GAAGATCCCCCCTCCATTTCACCGGGCGCTTTCTCCCTGTTCCCTGCGAGGGCATCTTCGAGGGTGAGGTGTTCCTCCCACCCCTCCACGCTGGAGCCTCGTCCCTCGTGACGCTGCCTTCCTCCCAGCACACAGCAGACCCTGGACCGGCCTCAGCAGTGTTCGGGCGGCCCTGGCTTCCTCGCACCACGGCTGGCAGAGCGCGGCTCCCTTGTTCCAGCTCCTTCGCAGATGCTAAACGCGACATTCGTCATTAAGTGAACCTCATCAAACTGGCTAGGAATCAGTTCAAGCGGGATGTTGCTGATGGTGTTACTCCACTTCAGCACGAGAGCAGCCAACCAGCCTATGTTGCCTATGTTCTGTTGGGTGCCCTAGGCTCAGCACAACAGCTTCTCAAAAAAAATCACTGTTGCATCAGAGCCAGCACCTCGGTGTAGATTTGACATCCTATTGCAACGTCTTTGGGAAGAGGAAAGCCCCAGAATCCTCCGTTTAAGGACAGCAGCAAGGAGCTCAGCTGCACCATGCCTGGGGGAGGTGAACCACTGGCTAGCTGGTCCCTGTGCCTACTGAGCCAAAGGAAGGGTTTACCTCAAGGCTGCCTGTTGTGCCCACCTCCCCATCCCTGCAGCCATGCATAAGCCAGGAATAACTGCACAATAAGCAAGATAATTTAATAACTTGAATGCAGCTTGAACTTGCATCCGTTTTCCTCCCTCCTCTCACTGCCTCTCTAGCTCATAAAACACACTTCTCAAAACTGCGATGCTGTTTGATTTAGTGGTTTTCACACTGCCAAGCCTATCTGATGGCCACACAGGGATTTGGGGTTTCTATTCCTCATGATTTTGCTCCTTTAAGTACATCGCAGCTCTTAGCATATCTTCTTGATGATTGCTTTTGCACATGTGACATCTACACATTTTTCCTTTCCTACTTGTCTGCTTGTTGATAGATCTGTCTCTCCTGCACAATAGAAAAAGCTATTTGTGATTTCCTTGACAGGAGAGAAAAAAAAAAGAAAAAAGCTGAATTTAACCAGCCATCTGTTGGGTCAAATACACCACTGCAAACTGTAGACACAGATTTCCCCAAGATGCTGTCCAAGCTTACTGCAGAAAACTTCAGA
Source organism: Chloroceryle aenea (assembly GCA_013399075.1). Taxonomy (NCBI): domain Eukaryota; kingdom Metazoa; phylum Chordata; class Aves; order Coraciiformes; family Cerylidae; genus Chloroceryle; species Chloroceryle aenea. The sequence continues at coordinate 188,826 of VWZY01007441.1, read as the reverse complement.
ATAAATACTATTAAGGGTAATTTTTTCAAGCTGTTCTCCTCAAATAGGTAAACACACAGCCAAAGCAGCAAAATGTTGCTCCAAGGAAAATCAGTGTAACCAGGGAATGGGGTTATTGCCATGAAAGAAGAGACTAAAGCATGGAATTTTGCATGAACTGCAGTCCAAGACCCTGCATGCCACATGTATCCTGACAACTCCATTGCACTTACCCGATCATTCTGCACTGAACACAATACTGGGTCCTTCTGGCAAAGTCCTGCAGCCAGTTTGGCTCCATCCTCTGACATAACACACATAACAGATACCTCTCGGAGCTCTCGGGCAAGTTACCCAGTTGCAGGCACACACTTTACAGTGGTTGAGAGTGAATCTGGCTACAAGCCCACGCCTATTTAACTCAGTAGCTGATTTAAATGAGTAACTGTGTATCCAAGGAAGAGGTATAACCGGTAGTTTTAACATCTCTTCCACTTTCACATACACAAAACTGGTTTTACTGCCCTGTGGTAACCCCCCAGACCTGTAACACAATGAGGACAGAAAGAAGCAGGACCTGCAGTTGGCTATGAGTTGACCTGAGAGCAGATTCCACCAACCGACAACCACCTGCCCTCAGTGAGAGTCTGGCCCTCAAGTTCCCCACAGTCCTACAAGATGTGTCCAAGGTTCATGGTGAACCTTGGAAGTGACCCCAGTGACTAAGTTACCTGCATTTAAGGGTGTGGGACAAGCTCTCTGCACAGTCTGTACCACTGATCTGAGCCCTGGAAAGAACTTGTACATGGATATTTCCTCATTCCAGCAGCTACAGGCTCTGCTGCTTTGGCAAAAGAAGGTATCTCCACAGGCACGAATTTCAATATAAATGGAAAGCACAAGCAATTCCACATCATGGAGAAAAAAATAAAAAAATCAGTGTGCTCTAACAGATGGATTTTACAGCTTGAATTATTGCATTTCATTGTCTCGTGCTGGCAAAGGCCAAGCTTCATTATGATACAAAAACAACCATGGGTTGCTGACAGGCTGTTATTTTGCAAGAGCAAAGCAAGCGGGCAACCACAATGTGGGGCATTCTGTTCGACCCAGAGGGCAGTGCTCTAAGGTCAGCCTGGAGGCCAGACTAGTCAAAGCCTGACATTTTGCCCACGAGGGATGCTTTCAGCAAGCAATTCAACATTTCCCTCTGGAAATAAATAAATAAATCAAACTAACTTCTGAAAGCATTATTTGACTTTTGTTTCAACTTCAGGTAGTTGCTCTGTCACATTTTAGCACCTTGCTCTCTTCTAGGCATGGTTTCAGAGGACTTGGAACCCATCTTTTGTAATTTACACCCTCTCCCATCATTCAACAGGCAAACCAAGTTCTAGAACACTTCAGAACATGCCTCCAGCCTTGCTCTTCTTTATTCACCCCTTGTTCTTCAGGGCAGAGGGTACCTCATCTTCTTGCTCCTGCCACCTGCCCTGCCCAGGAGAAGCAAGGCTGGTAAGTGTGGAAACAACGCAGTAACCATTTTCTGTGCTGGACTAGCTGCTTTGGGAGCCTGTCAGACCTCCAAGAAACAGAGAAACGCTTGTCAGTGGTGGCCTGGAGAAATCCAGGCCAGCAGGAGAGACTCAAAGCTCCCACAGTATCAGACAAACTCAAGATACTTTCAGGCAAAAGTCAACAGGAGACTCCCAAAACAGAGAAGGGCTGAGAGGGACTAAATACAACTGACTTATAATATCTTCAGTACAAGCAAGGAGAGAAGCTCATGCCCTGACCCTGGCTGGTTCTGCACATGATGGAACACCAAAGTTTTGACAGCCAGGGTAGAGGGAGCCTGCAAGCAGCTTTTCCTGCTCCCAGGGGGACAGGGGCAATCTCCAGTCTACAAACAAGTGCCAATACCTGGGAGCTGCTGTCTGTCCCTTCCTCCCTCCTTACGATACCTTCAGCCTGTTTGGCAGCGAGGAGCAGGCTTCCTCTGGCAAACGTGCCCCTGAGCCATGAACAGGCAGAGCTAGTGCTGCTCTGGGGCTGAGCAGCAGAGCCCTTCTTTGGGACGGCGCCAGCACTTCACATACTTCTTTTATTTATAGCTTCTGTGACAATTTGTCTTCCTAAAACTGCCACTGTATTATATCTATTATTTAATGTTTTGTCTCGCTGATACTCTGCAATTTATACCAGGCCTTAATAACACATTAAATCCTTGTGCTGTTACATTCTTTGTCGCTGTGCTTTTCAAGAGCCGAGTACCAGATTTAGCCACAGCTTCAGAGCACCCCTGGTGTACCCAGCCTGGAGCATTAAACCAGCTAAAACCACTGGTGCTCTGCAGTGGAAGAATTCCTCCTCTGCAACAGCCAGAGGAACAGTAAATTAATTTCTTCCCCTTATAAATGGAGTTAAAGGCAGAAGCAGTGGGCAAGCAATCCATGGCAGGGACATTACAGTCTCAGTAACAACAGAAATATTTACTGCCCATAAGTGTCCAGTCTTTCTGCCTTTTCAGCATTGCTTACACCACTGACTGGAGGATTTAGAAACAGGCAGAGTCTCAAAGCATTTAAAACATGAAACTGATATTATTCTTCCAAACCAAGAAGAAACAACAGTATTGAGAAATGGCAGCTTTCTCACAGAACTGAAAACATTTGCTCCTGTTGAAGTGAAATAAAAAATGCTGATGTTGCTCTAAAACCTGACTGTCTGAAAGCCTTCCAAATATGGATCAAGAAGATTACATATTTCCCTTATCAAAGCCCTTTGATAAACACATTCCTTTGTAATGGATCTCTTCACAGTCCTTGCTAATTCAATCATCACACAGCTTCCAGCCTTACTTGGAAGACAGCTGAATTTCTTGATCCTAAAAAATCCCCATAGTATCAATGTCTCAGAACCTCTGAGAGTTATAGACCAAGTTTATTTTTATTCCTGGCCCATTTATCTCCCTTTGAAACAATAGGTGTTAGACACTCCACGGGAAAACAAACCACAGGTGATGAGGGGAGAGCAGGGCTGCTGCAGCCAGGTGCCATTAGGATCAGAGGAGGTTTGTCTCCTTCCTCTGAAGTCAGTTCTAAGGAAAGTTATCTGTTTATCCGAGACAAATGGTTTCCAGTCACACGTGGTCCATTCCACATGGAGAAAGGTAACAGTGAGCCACAAGATGCAACCTCCTTTCCCTACCAGTAACCTGTACTGACCCCCAACATCAGGCTGCCACAACGCACAGTAGAGGAGCAGGCTCTGCAGACTGACTGCCTACGGTCCACAGCAGTTCAGACTCACAACACTTCACATTTGATCCCCATACTCACCCACCGTGGAGCAGAGCTGGGCACTAACCAACCCCCTTAAACAGCACAGGTACCAAAGGCAGTACTTCATGGGTAGCACAAACATAAAGCAAGACTTCAGCCCTACCTCATGCAGATCTTCTCTTGGTCCAGAGAAGACATCAAGGTCCCAAACAGCCAGCCTACTTCTAAACAGCCCGAGGCATCATAACAAATCCCCTCAGGAGTGGTCCTTATAAAGGTCTCCGGGAGGCTAAAGCTCACTACCCCTATCCCTCTCACCTGCATCTCCCACCAGCCTCAGTTCTTCTCTGAACCAGTTAAAGTGCTTGACATAATGAGCTCTTAATTGTTAGCAGCTGTACCCATTATCAGTTTAATTCCTAATTAATTGTTACAGTTAATGTTGCCTTGCCTACCCCGTCTTAAGAAGTGTTTGTTAGGGAAGGAAATGTTACATGTTAATTAACTTGCTACCAAATTTTAGCATTTAATTAAATATTCTAAATCTGTTGCTATTTCCCCCAGTAAGCAACTAATGAGCCAAGGGTCAATTAAATATGTGTTAACCTGCCTAGTAGTCTGTTGGCATGACAAGGCGGAGACCTTTATTAGATCAGAAGGAAACTTGAAGCTGCTTCTCAAAAAAATGCCTGCAACAGAAGTGCTAGCAGCACATTTTTGACTCATAGCAGCTGACCATCCTGTCCCTGGGTCCAGCACTGCCTGTAGCCTGCAGGCACAAACTCCCTGCATTTGCCCCCAGCAGCCAAAGAACTCCCTTCCTCCCCTCTGCCCTTCCCCAGAGATGGTTTGCTGCTGCAGCACAGAACAACTCAATTACCAGAGCAGGCCACCAGCTATTTGTGGGATCTTAAGCAAGTTTAAGAAATTTGTTCCCTTAGATTTGTTGAAACAGCAAAAGTAATTTAGCAGGTGCTGTGTTGGGCAGAATCAAACAAAACCACGAGATTGAACCCTCGGATGTGTTTTCTTGTGTCCAGCAGCACCTCTCACCAGACTGTGTGCTGCAGAAAACTCTGCTTTTCAAAGGGTGCAGCCTCCACGTGTGCACCCAGGCGAGTGTGTGGCTGCTCTTACCTTTGGACATGCCTCATCTTGCAGGCATATGCACCCTTGTTTTCAGAGCAGCATGATTTTGTCTCTCTTTAAGTCTGTCCATACAGCAGGGTGGCTCTTTCTGAGCAGGGGGCTTCACTTCCAATGCAGCAAGACATTGGTGATGAATATTAATTGCTTTAACATCTTGTTGTGATAAGGCCAAGCACATTTCCGTGCTTTGGCTCGTTGCTAGGGAACTGAGAATGGCAAGTCATGGATTTCATTTGCTTCAGGGCCCACTTGGGTTGCAAAACAGCATTAAGCCACCGAGCAGGATTTGCCTATTAATTATTTAGAGGCTAATAAAAGAAAAGGGAGGTGGGGGGGAATCAGTGGTTTCTTCTCTCTCCTCCATATTTGGCATTCAGACTACAGAGGGCCATTAATCCCCAGGGCCAAACAGGTTTTGGGTCATACGTGGTACCTTCCCCTGGAGCTGGACGAGAACGCCCCTGCTTGGTTAACGGAGCTCTGCTGAACTGCACCTTGCAGGACACCACGGCAAATTACTATATTTAAATTTAATTGTCTGGAAATCGTAAGCATAATATTCTCTCATTTCACTTCTGATTTTAGATGTAAACAAGCTGGCAAGTCAAGCTTGTCCTGTCACTTCTACCTGCAAGCAGAGCTGCTTCCCTGAGCAGGGATTGGCCCTGCTCCCCTGTGCCTCCTCCTGCACTGGCCTGGCAGCAGAGCCATGCTGGAGATCAGTCCGAAGGGACCCTGCTGGGGCTGTGTTCACTGCTCTTCCTCTTCCTCTGCCACTGCAAATGGCATTTGGCCTACCCCAGGCCTACAGAATTAGGATGGCTGTTGTAGGAGCGGGGATGTCCCACGTGGGAATCTGAGCACGAGCGCAGCCAGTGCAGTGCTGTGGGGGACTGGCAGCTTTAGCATCTCTCGGACAAATCAGTCTGCACAGAGGGAGAGCTGGAGAGGGGTTGAGGCACTGGTATCTCTAGGTGTGCACGTGTGCTCTGCTGCCTGCACGGATGCCAGGGAAGCAGAACTTTGCAAAGGACTGATGTGTGTGCAGCGTGGAGATGTCCACTCCCAGCCCAGCTGTCCCTTTCTCCTCCGGCTTTGCACGCAGGCAAGATGTGTGGCAGATCTTTGGCCATTGCACAATGTCTAGATGGGGACGTGCTAGTGACCAGCTGTCTGCCCCCCAAGGAGCCCCACAGCTGCCTTGCCTGGGGAGCATGAGCAAGAAGAGGCAGCCAAGCAGTTAAAAGAAACATCAGAGAGAGAAGGGAGTGATCCATTTGTGAGCAAGAACCCACGCTGTGTTACTGCCTACAGGGTGTGCTCCAAGGGGCCATCCTGATGTGTTTGTTAAATGTCCCAAACATAAAAGCTCCTCCGGCATCACACCATATTGAAATGTCTCCCTCCTGCCTTCCATTTTTCCTGCAGCATTCACAGATTTTATATATTTGCCTCCTACTGGAGCTGAGCAAGTGATGAAGTTAATTCATCAGATTTCTTCTCTCCAAACCTGCTGTGGAATCCATCCTATAAACCATTCCCCAAATGCCTTCCCATCCAAACCCATACCTTTTCATGCAGTATGCACTCAGGACTAAGGGTGGCTGGCCTCTATGGGAGAAGGGCAAAGAGAAAGAGCACACTGGATTTTGGCCATCCAGGCGTCTGTGGTTCCCATGTATGATTGCCACAACAAAGCAAGGCAGGGCAGGTAAAGCGGAAGAGGGAGCACAAGTACATTGGAAACAAAATCACTTCTGCGAAGTCTTTAAAGGACACTAAAGGGTAAACTGTCTGCTTCCACGGTTTGCCATAATATCAGCCAGGTATCAGCAAGGAAGAGCAGAGGAATCCAGGATTAGATATTTCCTGTGGCTTCCCCGACTGGAGCACTTCCTCCGCTGCCTCTCCCTTTGTGTGCCAGTCATCAATCGCTGTCGGGGCTGGAGGGGGGGTGAGAGCGCTTGCCTTCTGGAAAGGCTGCTGCAACTAGCTGTGTGATAGAGGGGAGACAAAGAGCTGCCCTTGGGAACAGATGGCTGCAAGAACTGGCAGCACTTTAATACCCAGTTTCATATCTCTGGAGCATCAAAAGAGAAGATCCATCCCCATCCTAATAAAGCTGACACGTTGCCTCGTGTGTCCGCTCACTTCTGGGCGACAGAGGTGTGGGGATCTGTCCTGGTGTGGACGTGCCATGGGCCTCATTAAAGCTTGCATCTTGTTCTACTTCTCAGCCCTAGAATATCCAGGTTACATCTGTGTCCTGCTGTAGGCAACACCACAGCAAAACCATTCCCAGGCTGCAGAGCACCCCAGCACTCTCTGCTGATGCCATGGGCCCCACCACAGGCTTTAAAGGGGGGCACATGGGCAAGTGTGGTGTCCTTTGTTTCCCTCCTTCATCATGCTGGAAGGGCATGGGAATGAGAGCAGGAATTCTCGCTAACAGCTGGCTGACTGTTGTGTAAACAGGTGCGCTTGGTTAAGCACCACTTCCACGGATCCCCACGCAGCCAGTGTCACAAATAACAGCATTTTGTCAGGGAGGCAGCCGGCGGCTGCCAGCAGGAGACTCCGAAATGCCAATTGTTATTACAGCTTTTATTTTGAAATACAGTCCAGACCTCGTTCCAATGAGAGCATCAGGCCACTAACCATGTGAGCCTTGCCTCAGCCAAGTGCAAGCTCGGTGGACTTGGAGAAACACAGGGTAGCCTGTGCCGCCTTCTGCATGGGATGGCTCGCATCCACCATCACAGGACAGAGAGTACACACGCTGTGCTAGAGGCTGAACCAAGATGGGGAAGGGCTCAGAAATCTCCCTGCTGTGCAAAGTGCACAAAGCAATAGGCTATTTCCAAAGTATTGACTGGAGCTCCTCTGCATCTCTTAGTTCAGACAAGGAATGAGTCTCAGCAGAAAATCACAGCCCCAGCGGGAGTTTGAGCGGGCTGAAGTACCTGAAGTGCCAGCTCACTCCCAGCAATAAGTAAACACTGAGTTTCTGTATGCACTGGATAGATGCATTTATTCACCTGTATCTTCTGGCTTTAACTTCTGCAGGCACAAGTGGGCCTGGCATGAATGGCATTTCCACAGCAGTAAAGATCACCCGGCCAGCGGTGTCCGGGAATCGAAGCAAAACCAGCACAAATTGAGCCAGAGAGATCATTTCAGTGCCACCCAGGTTCCATTCTGAGGTTCAGGATGGAGTCTCAGGGGCCAGAGCCTAAGCCAGCATCACCGGTGCTGGCACACCAAGTGAAGTCCCACATTGTTCTGCTGCCCTAAGTCAGGGCACTCCAAAGAAGCTGAAACTATTTGCTCCAGCACAGATCTGGCTTCAAGTGGCTTTTGGACAGGCATCGTGGGAGCTACTGTTATGTCCAATCAGCATATATAAATTCATCTATGGATCTACCAAACTAAGTACTTCCAAGCTTAGGGAATGCATCCCATGCCTGCTGAGCAAGCTATGTTATGCAACACACCAGCAAGTAGTCTGCAGAGTGGCCTTTGCAGATGTTTGCTCACGTGGGCTCTGCACACCACTGCTCTGTGCTGGAAGCAGCAGACTCAGTTTGCTGGGAATGGCTGTATAAATGTGTATGTTTAACACGGATACGTGATCTTAAGTTCTAGCCTCAGCCCAAGGAAAGAATCCACTTTGCAACAGCCTTTGTAACCATCGTTAAATTCCAGCTAGAACCCTGCCATTCTGAACACAAAAAATGAGACGAGTCCTTTTGCCTCTGTGTCTGCGTGGTGGCCAAGCTGCTCGTGGAGCTATCACCAGAGCCTAGCAGCCATGCAGCTCTCTCAGCAGTACCCAGAACTCATTTGTCTGCTTTGGTGAAGGTTCACCTCCTTGCACACTTCACTGTCATGATAGATGTAAATATAAAGAGCCTTTTAATATGGATATAATGTCTCATTAGTCATTGTCATTCTATGCCATTTAAAGCAATAGTTATCCTATTGGCACAGGTTATTTTGCACCTGCTTGCTGAAAATTGGTGTTGCAGGGCTCCTTGAGCTTTGGCAACGAGTAGATTGATCATAGTTATTGCTATAAAAGTTAGAAAAATGAGTTTTATAACCAGCAGCTATGTGGCTATGGGGTGTGTTGGCGCTACACGCTGAATTGCCACGTGCTGGACAGAGCTGTGCAGAGCTGTGCACTTAATGGGGGAACCATTCAATTCCAAAATGCTTCAGTAAATCTAAAGAGCAGTCTTTATCCAAGAAAAAACTTCATCAAAATTTTACACCAGCTCATCTTTTGTCTCTTTGTGCCTCAATTCTGGGTTTGTAGAATACAGGTAATTCTTCTCTCTATCTTGTCTACACGCATTTTAAAGTTTTCAGGGCTGGACCTGCGCCTGCATTTCGCCCGTGAAGGAGGGAGATGTTTTGCCCAGAGCTCAGGACTGCTAAGAGTAATTGTACTACACTAGTAGAATGACAAACAACATTCATTTGGCAGCGATTTCCACGGCACCTGACTTACATAGCTGTGTAGATGGGCAAGGCTGATGTATTCCACTTCTATTTTTCTGATGCAGTGAGGAATTCTCTAAAGTTGCCTCATTACAATCCAGGATTGAACTCCTGCCACCTTGTCTGCAATGGGATTTCTATGTTGGCATGCTATCAACAGAGATGGTCTTCCAAGCTTTTTAATTGACTCCTGGTGCTCTTCTCCTGCAGTCATTGTTCTCCAGACCTGCCTGCAATTTTGGTCTGAAAAATAATGGAATTGTGTGTGGCTGCAATTAGGGAAAGAAATACCTACCCATCTGAGGGGCTGTCTCTTCTTCACACCTGAGGATACTTGGGAAATGGCAGTAAGCAAATGCAAGGGATGTAAAAGCTAAGAGGAGCCTCTGTAATTGAGGAGTAGTATAATAGGAAGAGGCTGAATAATAACATCCATTAATGATGAGACCGTAATTAGAGGTCAGTTGGAGAAAGGCTCAGTGTGTTTCACTGACTGGCTTCAAGGCATGCAGAAAAACAACCCTGGAGGTTTACCACAGAGTAAGATGAGCTGTGGCTACCTTGTTTATCCACACCACCACGCTGCTACACCATTAATTACCATCAGCACTGCTGGCAGACAGTAGGTTTCAAAAGGCAGCATTGGCCGATGCTCCCCTGGGATACTGGGTCTGATCTGTCTGGATCCATCTGTCAGCAAGGGGGTGTCTTGGTCTCTTCGGTACTGCAGATTTGACAGAGGTTATGTAAAAAGGAGACTTCTTGAGGCCTCTCAGAGCAGGATCAGGACTATTTTCTGTCCATGGTTGGAACAGCAGAGCTGCATCCCCAGGCCCATGGTGATGTTGGGCACACGCTGAGACACCCAAGAGACAACCCCAGCAACAGCCAGAGCGTAATGTGGCTGTGGAATGAGTGCAGCCCCATCCTCTCTGGAATGATGCATGGATGGGACTCCCCTCTCAAGTTATTAATTGTACCCTAATGAAGCTACCCTGCCTGCAGTTCTGCCAGCTACCTTACTCCTTCCTGCTTTCTGTGCCTTGTCCCCAGCGCTGGCACCGGCGCTTCAGGGAGGGGTCACCTCTGGAGAGATGTGAGTGCAGCAGCTAAAGGACCCTGCTTTGTCCCTTCTGCAATTCACCATCAGTCAGAAATGTTTCATCCTCAGCCATCATCTCCGTGGCTATCTGGCTACAAATAGTAGAACAGGGGTATCCCTGGGCAGGTGGCAGTACAAATGCTGAGGTCACTAATTCCCCGAATAAGAAGTTGGAGCTTTCTGAACAGCAACCCCATGCTCAGCTAAACCCTTTATGAGGAAATTGTTAGCACAAGTCCCTGTCCTTATGCAGAGGCCTGAGAAGAATACACGTTAGTGCTTTTCTCCAAATCAATAACACTTCGGTAAGGGGATTATTAGAAACACAATAACATATTTTCCAGAAAGCTCATTATAAAACACAAACAACTTGGTAATGTATTTAAAATGTTTATTACCAAGAGTTGCCTTGGGATTGTAATAGATTTTTCTTTTTTTTTCCCAGAACAGAATCAGATGAAGATGATTAATTGGTTTTCCCACAGTAGACAGGCAGCGGGGCAAGAGAATTGCTGTGGCTTTACTAATGCCTATGCTTAGACTGGTGCTTGGGGGAAAAGAAATACTATTTCTCCTTTCTACCATAACCTCCAGTCAGCTGCTCGGAAATACAGGCCCAGCAGCTTGCTCACTTCTCTGCCTGCCCTTCAGGGCCAGAATGCTGCAGCAGCATCCCTGCCAAGGGGTTATTTTTATTACTGAGCCACTGTTGGGCCATGGATACCTTTGAGGCCCAAGCTCTGTGTGCCACCACATCACTGCCCTGCAGACAAAGGGACGTGCTGAAGAGCCTGCTCTACTCAAGGGAAGGGTCCAGTGCCAGATTCCTTGCAGAGAAATAATCAACTAGTAAGAAACCAAGTTAGAAAGTCCAACACTGTCTTTTACATCAGCAAGAGAGGAGGAGAATAAGCCGGGATGAATTTTTGCTGAATCATCACCTCCTTGCCCTGTCACTCCTCAGGAAACCACTCGTTTTATACATAGATAGGAAAGATACACTGCTAAAGATTTCAGCCAGCTACTCAGCACACTGATTTGTTAATTTGGCCATGATTCATAATGAAAAATACTGCCCTGTTCCTGTCTATTCCAGAAGACCGTGAGCTTCTCTTTCTGCGTCACAAGAAACAAGACAAGGCTAAGGTGGAACTTCCCCCAGGATGGGGTATGGAGAAGTGTACTAGGGTGTGTAGAAGTTCCTATTGACATCCATGAGGGGGATTTGCTGATTGGGATGCTGAAAATGAGCCAGTTCAATATTTGTGCACTGCACTTACAGCAGTGCTACTACAGTCTGCAAAAATCAAGTGTTTTGCACCCTTCCCGAGGGCTCTGCTGCATTGCTTCCTTTTTGTCTCATCAATAATAGAAGAGCCAGTCAGCCTTTCCTGCTGAGCTCAGAAGAGGCAGATGATTTTTTAGTGATAGCTTTTGCAAGGCTTTTTTTCAAAGCCATTACAAAACACACAACACACACAGCTAAATCTCATTTCAAGATGAACTCACCACCCTGAAATCAAATTCTTGTGGAAATTAAATGGCTCACCCAAACTCTCCAGGATACTGGAAGAGCCTGAATGATAAACAACATCAAATGGCTCTGCTGGCACCACTGAGTCCGTTAAATGTCACCGCTTTCCTAAATACCTTTTGGGGAATGGCTGCATTACATCTATACTGTGTTCCCCCTTCTTATCAGCATCTGCAAAGTTGCCATCCTGGAAGCCCCTGAGCAGGGACTGCAGAACACTTTATGCTCATTTCCTCTCTGTTCACATCAGCTACTCCTCACTATCCAAGCAGAGTTTTTGCTTGGGACAATTTTCAAGTAAGCTGCCTGTTGCATGGCAGGCTGAGCTGGCACAGACACCACATTAGTCCTCTGGAAGGACAAGCCACATCCTCCTGGGGACGCATCTGCTGATCCCTGCTGACAAGCTTGATTAATGTCAACCCTAATCCAGATTTGTTTTATAGTAAAAAACAAGTCACCAGCACCAACCACCTCTCCCTGCTTCCCTTTCAGGAGTGCTTCTTGCTTTAAGTCAACAGAATATTGCACTCCCCTAATGCTTTTATTACACAGGTCTGTAGTTGAGGTGGTGAAAGTAACTTGCACTGTTAGAAAAAGCAATAAAAGTCATGCCAGACTCATTGCTTTGTCAAGCCCCATGAGCAGCACCCAGCAGATAACCCAGCCCAGCAGTGCATTCACTGTGGCACAGCAAACCTTGCCTTGTTCTCTCTGAATGTCACTAAAGTCTTAGAAACAGGTCTAAAGACAATTAGGGAGCACTGAAAGTGAAATGATTGCGGCATTTGCATCCAGCTCGTAGCCTGAAGCACAGAGTGCTGTGTGCAGAACTCGAGGGTCCAAGCATGGACCAAAATAGCAGTAACCCAGAGTTTCACGGGGCTTTGCTTTGCGGTTGGCTGCTTCCCATAGTGAGAAGTCATAGCTCATTATAATAACTGTACTTTCCTGAGTCTTTCATGGGGTGCACGGATGGCAAGGAACAGCTTCCCGAACAAAAGCCCATTAATATATTCGCTTTCACTCCCCTTGGAAAATGCTCGCATTTCCTATGAGTTTCTTTAATCATCCAGACGTCATTTCCAGGATTTAGATGGAAACTGGGCACCTGGAATGGGAAAAGATGAGAAATTAGAAAATCTTGCACATTGAAAAAGCAACATCTATCCTTAGATTGTGTTCTCCTTGGCAGTGGCCACATCACCAATGCTGGGGCGTCTTCGATTTGCCTTCAGTCACATCAGACCGTGCCACGTGCAGAAGAATTTTCATTTGGCTGTAAAAGCAGCATAGGAAAGATAGGAAACTCTGACAGTGGAGATAGAACAAGTGGCCAGTGGCAATTTATTCTTTTTGGTTCCACAAAAAGCTTTGGCCTCACGCTGCCTTTCTCTGCGAGGAGAACATCGCCCTGAAGACACGAGCAGTCACCGGCACCCCGAGGAGATCTGGGGATGCACAGAAAGCTGGCACTGCCAGGCTCCAGAGGTTTCTTGCTCCTCTTCCTCCCTGTAACAGCACCCTCACCTCTCCAGATGGACACCCAACATCCCTGGGAAGTCTCCCACAGGAGCTGATCAAACACTTCTCCAGCATTCACTGCTTTCCCGGCACCTGCCTTTGCGGGGCTGGACCACGTGCTGTGCTGCTGCTGCAGCCCCGTAGCGCACGCTGCTCTCTCTTATCAGCAGGTACTGCAGCTTAAATTCCCTCTCTGCCAGGCCTCTGTTGTCACTTTGATGTTGCAAGTTTACATTGTGTCCTTGTCACAGATAATATAGTTTCTTCTGTTTCTTCCTCTGTCACTGTCTCTCCCCCCTCTGGTGCTTTTCTCATTTTCCCTCCCCCCTGTTTTCTTTCTGCTCTCTATTGTGTGGATAGAACACCCTCTCTCAGTTCTCCACAGACTACATTGTCCTGTAATTGCTCTCCTATCTCGAAGGGAAAGGAAAGGAAAATTCATTCTGATTTGATCACCTTATTTTTCTCTGTATAAATGATAAATGCTTCCATTAATCCATCTCTTTTCAGTGGTGTATCTGGGTGAAGCACGAATAAAACTCCTTACATAACAGCATGTCCAATTACAAATTTCCCTGTAACCCATTCTCTCGGATACTGTCGCTGGTAACACACCTACCTCCTTTATCTCCTTCAACTCTTTCTGAGGCTAAGCCTTTGAGACCTCTACCCGAGCAGGTCCATCAGCTGGAAACAGGAACAGAAACTGTGGAAGCAGCTGCTGAGCAGACCATTCTCTCCCGGGTGAAAACCTTTGAAGCCAGGAGGAAAAGTCTCCTCATGCTTTCTGAAAACGTGAGTTTTCAGTACAGGTCAAGCCAGTGCAACAGCAGCGGAGGAACCCAGTTTCTGAATGGCACAGCAGCATCTTCCAGGCGTCAGTCTGGGCTCCCCCCACGATGCAGACAGCTCTGTTGTCTTGTCCTGCTGCTTCGCTTCGTGGAGGGTTAGTCAATGTGTCCCCAGCTACAATCCAGTCACGGTAAATTTCATAATAACAATATTTTTGCAGCAGAAATTGTATTACAATCGAATCCCTGCCATTAGACCTGTTATTATCCCACGATCACTACTGTGATTAAGCTGTGCTCATTACACAACCAGTAAACTCAGTCTGGGGAGAGCTTAGAGTAAGGAGCCAAGACTCAATCTCCCCTATGGGGACCAGAATTTCAGGTTCTTTCTCTCCCACTTGTTTCTCTTCTTTTTGTTAACAAGTAGAAAGAAACAACTGTTACTGTTTGACACCTCTTAGCTGGTATCAAAACCTCACAGAGCTTCATCAGGCTGTGCAGCCAGGCAGATAAATGTAAGAATACAAACAAGACCATACCAGTACAGGCTGACAGTCCATGTAGCTGAACACCTGCCTCTGCAGAAAGGGTCTCCAGACTGCAGCAAACACGGAGGAAGAACCTGCCCAGGGCTCAGCATCCCACTTCCTTCACTTCCCACCTTCCAGGCACTCTTGTTCTGGATGGGTGGAGGGGTTTTTGAGGGGGTGGAAAATGATTAGGCCTTGATGGGGTTTCCCTTCCATTAATTTCTCTAGACACTCTACACCTATGTAAGCAGCCCTCAGGGATGACAAGAAGGATGGTTCAGGTGTCAGCAAAGCCCATGCCAAGGGATGGGTTGGGGTCCTGGGAAGGGAGACTGAGCAATGCAAACCCACTGGGCCAGGCCTCCCTTCCACTCTGCTGCCTGTCTTCACCAGCTCCCATATGAAGATAAAAGGGCAGCACAACTTCAGAATCTCAGATAAAACACTCTCAAGTTTTACAAGCAAAGAAAGTATTTTATTGGCACAGAGTCTTTTTTTTTTACTAACCTGGCATAAAAGCTATCAAACTATATAAATAAACCATGGGAATTATCTCCTCCCTCTGCCAGGACCTTCACTGGACCTGAATGGATTCATTTAAAATGGGTTATAAATTTCTGATAAAGAGTATTTCAACTCCAGATTGCATATTTAACGATGCTTCCACTGCAGTGCTCCTCCACCTCTCCAGAGCAAGGCCAGATTCTCAGCAGTGCTAAATCAGTTGGACTCTGGCCCAGGCTGTGCCATGTTGCCCACGCTGCACCTCCCCTGTCTCTCTCTGCATCACAGCAAGGTGCTGGGGAGGCTCAGCACGCTGCTAGGGCTCACCCACCCTTCCTGCCCTGCTGGCAGAAACCCTGGCAGCATCTGCTCCCGGCCTGCCCCACGCTGGGTCTGCCCCCTTGACTTGAACAGGGAGGTGCTCAGGACCATAAGTAACCCAGGCTCGGATTTGCAAGCTGCTCAGCTGGACCGAAGAGCTCCTGTGCTCTGCTACTCCCCAGGAGCAGAGCAGTGACAGCTCTGCAGCGTGGGCACCTCGCACCAGGGCGGTGTCGAGGCTTCCTCTGGCTTGTGACCGCAGGAGACAGAACGTGTCATGCTGAGGCGTGGGCTGGGCACAGTTTCAGGTCCCACCTGCACTTTCCCACTTCATTTCAATGAAAATTCTAAATGCAACATCAAAAGGAGAAGGGAGGGAGAGGAAAAGGCAGGCAGAAAAGAAGTCCTTGCTGCTGCCTGTGCCCAGCAGATGAGAACACAAGGGAGGCCAAATAAATACAGGGCACTTTGGCAAGGAGAGAGCTAGGTGAGCTTTCAAAGCAAGATAAGTATCTGTGATGCAAGCAGCACAACTGAGTGGTGTGATCACACCTCTCTCCAGCTCCTGAGCCGTCCCTTTTTTCCTTTATTCAAAAGCTCTATTAAATGATAGAAAGAAGTAAAACTCAACTGCCAAACCCCAACCCACCCTTATCTGGGCTTAGGGCCCATCGATGGCACCATAGTGCACTCGCCTGTGGGTGTTGAGCTGATCTTTCTGGGGCCTCACAGAAGTTCTCAAGGATCTGATTTTAAATGCAGGGCAGTCACTGGGAAGAAATGCTTTTATCCCATGTCAGGTTATCCTCTTCGCCTTCTGCTACCCACCAGTCATTTAATTCTCCTGGAGTGACTGACAAACGATGGCAGTACATAATCATCCTTTAAGCACTTTGGCAGCTGCCAAGCCATGAGAAATAGATGTGGTCTTCTGATCACAGCGGACGTTTGCTTTCAGAGGGCAGAGCTCTCAACTTAAAGAATGGAAATCTGCTCCAAGAGAAAGGATAGTCTGACACTTGTCTTCTGTAGGACTCCTTGGTTGTATGTTTTCTTTTTATTTCTACTTCATTTTCAACAGGCATCGGTCGTCTGCATTCCCCAAGGAACATTCCACAAAAACCAATGCTAAAGCATCTGATTGTTCAGACCAGAAAGGAAACCCTGGCACTCTCCAGAGACATCTCACATGCTTGGCCCTGGGCTGGCAGCACTTCTGGCCAGGAGCATCTGTCCGTGGTCAAGGCATCTACCTGGCACATATGCTTCAGTCTTGGCTCTGCTGTGGAGCTGCTCTGGGAGCTTGAGAAAATCAAATAAGGCAAGTATCAAATTCACATCTTGCTATCTATATTCCTCCTCTGTTCCCAAGGACACTGAATACCTTTGCAGGCAAAAAACTATGGGTGTGTTTAGCCTGCATCCAGGGCACAACTACAGCAGTTGTTCCATCACCTGATGACCCCTCCACAGCTGAGAGGGGCAATGGGGAAAAGGAGAAGAGACCCAGGGGTTGAAATGAAAACAGATTTAAGGAAACAACAAAACTAATTTGAACACTAATTCCAACATAAACCTATAAAGTCATACTCAGCCCAGCAAACGTACGGCGGCCATGGCAAAGGGGCAGGCAGTCCTCAGGAGCAGAAGGGGGAGCAACTCCCTCCAGGAATGGGGAGAAACAAGATGAGAAGGAACAGAAGGACCTCCACCCTCCCCAAACTGCCCCCTTTATACCGAGCATGACCTTGGTGCTCTGGGCTACACCTGGAGCCAACTCAG
>VWZY01007441.1:155482-171134 GCA_013399075.1 Chloroceryle aenea | reverse complement strand
CCTCCCAGCTTAAGCTGCTGGCTGATTCCAATCTGCTGATGGCCTGCAGACCGTGGCTGGCCTGGGATTCTGTCCCAGGGAAACCAGGACAAACACCTCCTGCTTTTGCCATTTTATCCTTGCCCCTCCAAGTTAGTTGAGGCTGTCAGCTTCTTGGGACAGATCCTAATGCTGGGCCACACTCAGCTCAGGCTATCGTCAGAGAGGCAATAAATAGTTTGCAATGTTTGATGCTTTCCCAAATCAAATCCTATTCCTAAGCTTGAGACCTCATCCACCTCCTTGCGTTTCCCTCGGATGAGTCTCCAGTCCACTTGTGTCTTTACAGGAAGGTGTGAACCCGCCATGTTTAGTGGGATTTGCTTTCAGAAAACCAGAGAACCCCTGGAGCCTGAGGTTGCAGAGCCCCCTTCCTTGCCCTCCTCAGCCTTCCACACTGCTCATCTGCCTCCATCAGATACAGAACCCATTTGCAAGGATGCACACGAGCCACAAGATGGGCTCTGCTACCTGTTCAATTCTCCCCTCCTGGTGTTCTGAGATAATTTAATGTAAAAGGGATTGATGGCCTCTTTTATCACTGCTTGAATTACTAGGAAAATAATGATAGCGGTGGCAGTACCTGAAGGTCCTGTGCATGCAGCAGAGTTGCTCCATCCCCACACTGAAGGCTCTCTGGCAACTGGCAAGTGATTCTGAGCTGGCTGCTGGCCAAGGCTGCGGAGCTAGATCAGGCTCTCTGGGATGGCCTTGAACTGTAGCCCAGAAAGCAGGCAAAGGCACTCTGCACGGGGGTGATTTGGAAGGCTTTGAACCAGGTTTCAACTCTTCCCGGGTTTGTACACCTGCCACTGCAGAGTTCAGGAATGAAATATTTCCCCTTGAGCAGAACTTAGCTC
Organism: Chloroceryle aenea; assembly: GCA_013399075.1. NCBI lineage: Eukaryota > Metazoa > Chordata > Aves > Coraciiformes > Cerylidae > Chloroceryle > Chloroceryle aenea. The sequence goes on along the minus strand of VWZY01007441.1, from coordinate 170,235 downwards.
CACTGTCACGTTGGTGCTTTCCCTCCCTAGCCCAAGACCCCTCCAGCACAGGCATCCACAGCCCTGCAGGGATTCTACGCTCGGCACCATGGGCACGCACTCACGCGTGGTGACAGCAGCAGAGCAGCCCCTACGCCAGGCTGACTGCTCTCTTACATCTACCTGGCAGGAGGTGAAACCCCACCACATTCTGGTGGCCCAAGTGTCCAGCTCCCCAGCTCTGCTTTGCAGCCTGTCCAGGCAAACACAGCAAAGCAAGGTCTGGACTGGCAGAGCACTACCTGTGCCTCCTGTACACACATGCATTTTCCAGGAGATGTGTTTTCTGACGCCATGATTTTGTCACGTGGGATGGTTTTCTTGACCTGCCAGTGAGTTTCTTTGATATACAGAGTGTTGAATCTCTTTGCATTGCTCTTGAGAACCATTGTAGATGAAAAGCACATGCTAATGAGCGTTGTCAGTCCTGCAGTGTTTCATATACGTGTTTTTCCTTTTGGTCAAAAGGTTCTTTTATCTGCAGAGTTTTCACACACACTATACTCATACGGGAAGATTTAACAAGATAGGAAATTGTATTAGCAGCTCCTCCTGATGGGCTGCAACTGCCAAATTAAAATTCAGTCCCTATACTTCAGAAAAACTTGTGATCTACTCCTTTCCCTCTAAGGATTACCTGAGAGTAGCTGCCTGTGTCATGCAAAACAGGGGAGAGGGTGAAGCTATCAGATCTCAGAAGCAGGCTATGGAAGTTTAACCATTTTTATCTAAAACATTGCTTTCTAAAGGCTGGATCCAAAACACTGAACTCAAAATCCCACTGGCCCTCAGACTGTGCTGCAAAGTGATTTTTCATATGATATCTGGGATCTTTATGGTTTTCATCTAGGTAGAAACACCACCAGAAGCTCCGCTTTTGATATTTTCCTACCATCTCATCAGAGAGCTCGCAATACCCTGCTGCACTGAGGCAGACACCTTCCAGACTGTTTCAGGGGAAATTTTAACCTATAGCCTCTCCAGGTGTTTTAAGGAAGTACAATACAGAGGGAGGGTGGATGACCCCTTCAGAGGCTGCCCTGAGACTCGGTTCTCCACTTGGCACTGACAGGAGGGACTCTCTCAGCGTGCACCTTGCTGCTGAGTTGTGCATCCCCTCAGCCTGGGTGAATAGAGGAACACTGAGCTCCCAGCACGCAGGGGCTGCTCAGGTCTGTACTCAGCTATGGAGCAGCAAGAGCTGCCTGCTCCCCTGGGGAATTTTCCAGCTATGTGTGTGTGTCTCCAGCACTGCCAGGCTGTCCTTAACCAAAAGAAGGTGCTCAGCCCTCCACACCAACCAAGTGTAACAGACCTGGGAGCACGCAGCCTTGATAAAAGGGTCTTCAAAGGCTCCTTTGCTCCCATTCAACAGTCCCTTCCCTAGGGGCTGTAGCTGAAACATCCCTGGTCTCCCTCCTTCCCTAACCCCCTAAAGCAGCTCTGCCCTGGCTGGGAAAGCAGAACCACACGTTTGACTGAGAGCTTGCTCGAAACCAAACAGGGTTTTGCAGTTAGGAATTAATGTTTTGGAACACAATATTATTGGATTGGTTTTAAATAGATGTTTCCCTTCTCATTCGTAATAAAGTGAATGGTGCTAAGAAAGCCAGAGGAAATTATATAAACCCAGCCTGCCTATTGCTTTGGAAGTGTCTTTAAATATTTCCCTCCCACAGTCAGTGCTGGATTGTGAGTAGCAAATGACAGACAGAAGAGAGCAGATGAATATCTACGCAGGAAAATGAAATGTATGAATAGTTATTTTGAGGACAAATGTATTTTGACAGGTATCTAATTTCATTCTGTTGCTAACATGTACTTTGTCAAGTACTTTTTTGCATTCTAGAGTTGATGGCTTTTTTTGTTGTTGTTGTTTGCAATCTTTCTCTGTGGAAAAAAAAAACAAACATGAAAAATTATATTTGTCAAACATCACAAAGCAATTTGATTTATTGTCATCACAAATGTGTTTTTAAAAAAAAAAAAAAGGTAAAAAAATTGAATAGCCAGGCACTGTTTATTCAACACAAAACCCAAAATTAACTGGGAGTGATGGTGAGGTGCAAATGTATAGGGAAGGACCCAGCTGTAACCTGACATTGAACAGGAGCTCACAGATCTCTTCCCAACTTTGCATTCAGATGAAATGAGAGAAGGAACATGGCTGTTGAGTGCTGTGCCAGCCTCAAACAGCAGCAAAGCCAGAATCAGTGCTCAGCTCTGCTGTTGCCTACTGTAGAGACTGATACCTGTTTGCATCACTGGTTTCCTTCCCCTCCTCTGCCTGAGTGGATCTTCTGGTGTTGACACGTGTTGCTCTGCAGCACAGCACTCTCCACAAATACAAATAATTCCATAACACAAATAACAGGGGCACCTCAGCTGCTTTTCTTGTTGTTGTGCTTAAACTGACAAAATGTTTTTCTGACTGCATGGAATATTTTCTGTCTGCTTCCCTTTGAAGGATACCGTACCCACACACACAGATGTAAACACACCTAGACTGGGAGGGCATGCACCACTTCTCCTCTAGTGTCTGAGAAACACCAACAACCTTCAGCCAGAGCAGAAAGGACACAGCTTCTGACCTTACATTTAGCCTGCAGAGCAGTGTTTGGGGCACGCACCTCCCTCGACCCCTCAGGCACCTCAGAAAGCCTGCTTCTGAGCCAGGGCTGCCCTGTAGTGCCCTGGTGATGAACTGCAAGCCTCCTCCTAAGAGGTTTTATGGATTAGAAGGCATTTAATCAACTGAGTGAAGTTCATGGAGAAGGACAAAGGGGGCTGCTCTCCAGAAGCTGCCTGAATTCGCTCTAGCCTTTGCCCAGAAAAATCACCCTGTCCCTTTCCCAGGCTCAGCCCTAGCCAGCATCTTGCACCCAAGCTCATGCTCATAGTGACTGCCCCACTGCCCCTCAGCAGCACATCTGGCACCTCTGCCCACCACTGAGTTCTTAAGCACCTACAAACCACCCCAGGCCCGGGGCAGTTCCCCTGCCCAGCCCTTCTCAAGGAGGCAGAAGCTGAGAGGCTCAGCCGCCCGTACACGAGCAACAGCTCCTGCTTCAAATCCCCCTGCAGATTCCCCTGTGCCAGGCGAGCTGGGGAAGGACAGGGCAGCTTTGCCTGGGGAGAGAGGGAAGGCAGCTCCGGCAGGTGAGAGCATGGGAGGGCTGCTGCATGATCATGGTGTTGCTTAGCAACCCCTGCAGCCGCCGTTTGGTTAATTAGGATGTTCCCGAGCCTCTGATAAGGCTGAGCCTGAAAGGGCTTCTGCCAGCAAGGAATGACCACGCGGTGGTCCCGCTCAGGCACCAGCTCCATCCCATCAGCCAGGGCTCCGCAGGCAGAGGTGCAGCAGCACAGGCACCAGCATACAGCTCTGCTGCCCAAATCTGGGCTCACACAGGAGCAAGGCATCGTGCCCCTACAGCTAGACAGCAGCCAGGGGTGTTTGTCACTGCCTGCTGTTCAGCTCCACATCTGGAGAACTGCTTCGGGCTTTTCTGTTCCCTGGATGGCAATTACTGCTCTCATCTAGAGAGCCAGCTTCCCACAATGACTTCTAAAGCAAAGCAGAATGAAAACTATGAACTACTACGAACCTAGCCAGAAAATCTGGCTGGTTAAATCAGCACTATCAAGCCCTATCTTTCAACAGGTTTGGGGATCCCCTTAGATGCTATGGCTGGAGGATGCACATCCTTATTTCAGCATGCTATCAGCACATCTGCACCACCGACAGAAACATGCTCCCTTCACCCACATACCCATGAAACACTCCAGATGGATAGTCAGTCACTCCTACTCCTCAGGAATGATCCAGATTACTCTCCCCTTCTGGGTTTAATGCTTAATCCCAAACATTTATCATATTCTACTCCAAGCCTCCTACTTCTGTGCATGTTCATTCTTCCTGAAAGCTGCTTTTTCTTTAAAAGCTCTTTAATTATCTCTTTTGCAGTAGCATCTCCAGCTGGTACCTTCTGCTGTGTTATCCTGTGGAGTGTGCCTTCTTCCAAGTGAGAAAGCATGAGACCTCTGGAGCAAGAACTCCCCCCTTCCTGGCACAGTGAGAAAGGATAATTATGACATCCTTTAAAGCACAGTGTACCTTGAGCTACATTCTGGCAGGTACCATATCTCAAAAAGACGCAAAGGAGACTTCTCCATTGCAAGGATTTAAGGGAGCTGTCATGGCAAGAGCTGATTTAGCAACCCACCTTCTAACCCAGCCAAGTTTGCATACCCAAGAGCAGGAAAAGGAAGATCTGCTGGGACAGCCACCCATGCCTTCACATTGTGTGGTGGTTCAGGAAGACCTCCTTTGACCTTATTCCAATCTCTGATATTCCACTATTTTCCCTTCTTTCGATTTGAGATTGCCTTTGGGGCCACTTCTCCAGGGGAAGTGATGAGTCTGATACTGGAAAGATGAGGGGGTGTCTGTTTCTGACAGCTTCAATTGCTCTGACCCTGGAGTAACAGCTAGAGTCTCAGGCAAGGACGTGCTTCTCTTTCCTTTACAGTAACACAGAACAAATTGGCTGTTTTGCTTACAGGACAACATAGCTCCGTGCAGCTACTGCCCAGCTGGGTTCCCATCAGTTTTACTGCTGTTTTGTCCAGGGACCCTTAATGCAAAGGCTTCCAGCCCGAAAAAGCAGTAAAACTCAACCCTTTTGTGAAGCCATAACTGCAGAAAATAAACAGTCTCAGCAACTGAAGCTGCAAGAGTGAACACTCAGGATACTGGAATAGATTTGGGCTACCGAGCCCATGCTTGCCCTAGTGTGGAGAAGCACCCGGAATTTCTATTGCTTTTTCTTCCCAGCCCGTATCAGAAGAAAAGGTCTGTGCAAGGTGCTTCTCTGGGAGTTGCTATGGTTACAGCACGACGTTGCGTAGCAACAAGCTAAGCCGAACATCACCACGGCATTTATTTCCTTCTAAATTCCTTCCCCTTGTGTATTCATCCAAATGAGTTAGATTTATCTCCAGCCCCAGCATAAACACGCGGCAGAGAATATCTACCTATTGATTTTGTCATCTCTCTCAGCAGCGCGCCAGGATGAGGGACGTGCTCCAGGCACCAGGAAAAGCGGCCCCGCTGCCTGGAGCCTCCCCCTGCGCAGGGCACACGGAGAGGGGGGGCGTGGGAGAAGCCGGCGCATCCTCAGGGGAATTTCACAGGGACGACCCCGCTGCTGCACACGCAGATTGGAGACCCCGCGTGCAGCGCCGGGCTGGAACAGAGTCAGCTCCCACCACATTCACACCTCCAAGGAAATATTTAGGAGTCAGCTCGTGCTGCGCTCCCCGAGGCAGGACTCGGGGGCTGGCTCAGCTTCAGCAGCTTGCTGGCACCAGTGGCCGTGGAGGGGGCACCCTGTGCAGAGCCAGGGCGACAGTGCCAATGGCCCCAGCACAAAAAGGCATCCAGCACCTTCACAGCACTTTCTTTCCAACCCAGAAATCTTTTCCTTATGCCTTTCAGGCTGCAGAGCTTTTCAGCGTTGCCATTCCTGGCAAAGCAAACATCTGTTCTCCTTCTGGGCTAGGAGGCAACCGGCGAGCGTGGCTGACATTCAGGAATGCAGTTCAGCCTTCACTGTGCCAGGGGAGAGAGCTGTTTTCTCTTGCAGGCTTGTGCCCACGCTGTTGCTTGCTGACATCCATACACATCCACACAGCTAGTGTTCGACCCCCCACCTATGCACCCCCCAGTCCCACACATTCCTGCTGCTTCCCATGTGCTCCCGGTGCATCCATCGGTGTAACGGCTTGCACATTTGCACTCCTGCAATCACAAGCACATATGCATTCCTGCCTGCATTTGTTCATCGATGTGCACGCCTCCTGGAGCCTCCCATTGCAAGGTTGCTGTCAGCTACACCTCCCTGCCATTCCCAGGATGACATAAATACTTGGGAAACATGCTACAGAGGCACCTCTCAGCTCAGTCACTTGTTATCTTCCTCAAGAAGCCACTGTGGGAGGGATTATTATCCCATTCTCCTGATATTGCTGCTTCTGTGAGGGGCTGTCTAACCAGATATAACTCAAGAATAATAGTGAGCCTAGCATTTATGGAGATTATTTCCTCTGCTGTCCAAGAGCTTACCTCTGTTGACCTCCAGCCCTCTACTCTCAGCCAGCATCACGCTCCAGTTTCCCCATACTGTCTCTCTGCTGTATTGGCTCTTTCCATCTGCCTTCCGTTCTCTGGGGAAAAAAAAAAAAAGGATACAGCTTACTTCTGAAAGTCTGCCATGAAGAATTGGCTGGTTTCCTCCATGTGCTGTTGGTGTGAGGGGACAATGTAGGGGCTGAAGTTCTGAGCACGTTTCATGTTCAGACGGAAACCACAACCTCCCAGGGAAGCTCGTGGCTGCTGCTGCACACATCTGTGCAGGCATACTGGCTGTGCCAGGTACTGAAGGACTGTCAGCACACATCTGCCTGACCTTTCAAGGTCCCTGAACAGTCAGGCATGGTAAAAAAAAAACAAACACACCACCACAAACTCAACACAAAAATCCCCCCCAGAGTAATTCAAGAAAAAGTCTCTTTGCAGATTTACCTTCACCTGAGGAGCAGAAGCTCTTTTTCCTCTTTCTTTTCCTACCAAACACAGAGCTAATGCAGAAAACAGCCTGGCTAGAAGTCCCTAAAGGAGCCTGTGCACTTTGGATAACTCACACCCCTCTCTGGATCTCCAAAGAAGGTTCATGTATTAAGATGTGAGTTCTCAGGGCAATCACCACACTGAGCCAAGACTCTTGCTAACACTCTGCAAAGACAAACACCAGAACGACTGCTGGATAAGACCTTGGGTTCAGCTGACTGCAAAATGACAAAAGAGGTTTGAGAGGGGAAAAGCATCAAAAGGAATGAGGTAAAACAGGCTGGAGGAGGAGGGCTGAGGAAACCCACTGAGAGTGGGTAAAAGCTAAATGTTTGGTTCTGAGAGGCACACGCTGACTTCACAACCAAATGTAGGGTCACACAGCAAGCAGCACCCAGTGCCTTTCAGCACTGCTGAACGCTCACACCAACACCTTTCTCCATCTGCTGCTGCAAACCCGGGCAGGCTGCTCACAGCACCCCCCCCAGCCACAATTTCTCTGTGCCCAGAATTATTCAAATACTCAGATCATTTAGTTATTCCTCATTACTACTCTGCTGCTGTGACTAGTGTGCCTCAGAGATCAGAATCTCTGTATGAGATGCTGTACCAACACACAGCCAAACAGCAGTCCCTGTGGAAGGGATAAGCAGAGTGAGGGCATCCTAGGTGACAGGAAAGCAATTACAAACAGCAGAATAAGCTCTGACTGCAAGTCTGGGTGTGTATTTCACTGGCATTTCTGCGACGGGACGCAGGCAATTTGGAAAATCTAGGCTGATTTTCTTTGCAAAGCCCAAGGGGATGCTTGGCAGCATAACCTGCTGTCTGAGCAGCGGATACAATTATCACAATGCGAGCTGTGGTGGTGCAGCAGGCACGGCTGTATTGGACCCAACAGCCATTGCTTCTAGTGTTATTTTTAATATGTATTCATTATGCTTGCCTTTGTCGTGTGACAGCTCCTGACAGATCTGGTTTCTGTTGCGGTGACCTAGCAGACAGGAAAGGAATGGTATCTTGCTGGAAGTTGGCTGGAGGAGCAGCTTAATGAACAGTTTCCAGGCTTTAAGGATGTTAGGTGGCGAGCCAGCGCCAGCCGCGCCATGTGCTCCCCCTCGCTTCCACTGCAGTGTCACGAGCAAGCTGGAATGCTTTCCACGGAGACAAGGGGCATGTCAGGAGAGTTTAATAACATAGGACTGCATCAGCATCAGCTGTATCTGTGCAGTGCACTTCCCACATCTGCAGCTGCCATTCAAGTTGTTCCACCATCAGAGGCTTGGAGACAGGCTGCTCACAGCACGAGAGCTGTTCCAATAGAGCTGGCACGTAACTACCTGCTACCTGCTAGCCCCCCGGGCTGGAGGAGCCCAGACACTGCTTCACTCACCATTAGGGGGACTTTCAGGGAATACTCAGAGTTCCTTGATAAGGACTGCCTCGGGTGCTGGCAGCAGGGGAGCACACCTCCAGCTTGAAGAGTAAGGTACTGCTGCTGGCACTGAGCCTTTCCCAGAGAAGCGGTGGAAATGAGTCTCAGTCTGGGAGATGTCACATCACCTTCCTGAAAAGAAGGGAGTGAGGAAGGAGGGAGAGGGAGGAGAAAGCAAGAATCATGCCTATCTGCTGTCTTCCTCCCCAGTGAATCCTGTCCAGCGAAAACCACTTTCCCTCCAACCTTCTCTTTTGATAAGATCTGTGGTCCAACCCAAAGTGACCTCTTGGCACCAGGTATGCCACACACATCCCCTCCCCAAGCCCCACAGAGTGGTGTTGACATTCCAAAGGAGAATGTGAGGGCAGAGGCATCCAGAAGAATATTATTTCCTGGGGCAGTGCAGGTCTCTATGTTGATCTCTAATAATAAGCCTGTGTGCTTTAGTGTTTGTCTCCAAAATGGACTAATTCGGTAGAAGTAAATATGCCAACTAAATTGCTAAACATCTTAAATATGCATTGTCTTTTTAAGTTCAGTTTTCACAGCTGATATAAAACATGATGCATAACCCCGAGAGCCGAGCAAGATTTGTGAGCCTGCAGAATGCCACATTAAACGCAAGGCTCCTGGGCCATTGATTGCAAGTCCATTTTGCAGTAATGAATTGTTTGTTATAGAACACGTCATAGAGCAGATGTCTCATCAGTCACTGCACCAGAGCCTACAGCACTCTGAGAGGCTCAAAAATCATTCCTGGATTATTGTACAAAATTATGAGAAGAGAGAGATGCAAGTGTTCCATCTCAATAAGAGCAACCTTTCTGTTCTGTTCCACACGTTAATAGACAATACGTATCCAGAAAGCAATTGGCACAGTTTTAACTGCCTTGTGTATTGGACTAGAAACACTTCAGACAAAGGTTTGGCTAAGATAGAGCTCAGAGAGCCATCTCCAGGGCTCAGAAAGAGAAGACAGAAGTGTTTGCTGGAGACCGTGCTCTCCTCACCTTCTTCACAGCATCTCTCAGGGCTCTTCTTACGCCATGAGGAGAGACTGACACAGGTAGCAAGAGACCAAGTATTCCCTTAGGGGCTGAGAGACAAGATGCAATGAAGTAAACAGATGCAAAAGAGTTGGTGACATTTTCTTGCAAATTCACACGCTCCAGCTCCTCCATCATGCACACAGCACACACAGAGTCTGCCTTTAATTAACACCCTAGAGCAAAGGAACCGTAACCCGTGCCTGAGCATGAGCTGCTAGTGAATCCTCCCTAAACAACTTTCTCATGGACTGGAGTCTCTTTTGGTTTGATTTCCTCACCTCCACAGACTCCTCCCAGACCTTCCCAGGAGAGTATTTGGCTGCTCTGAATTCCCAGTACCAACCCCCCCGCAGATGAACCCAGACTCTTCCTGTTTCAGCCACTCGTGCACCTCAGCATCTCTTCTCCTCCTGCAGACTAAACTTCAGCTCCTTCCATCTACCTCTGCTCGTGGAAGGAGGGTGAGCACAGCTTCACATGAGCGCTTGGACTGCGGTAGGTGCAGCGATGCCCCAGTGGGGCCAACACGCCCAGCATGCACAGATATGATGCCTGAGTGGGGAGCACTGGTTTCATTTCCTACCTCTGTCCTGAGCCCCCCACGTCACCTGAAGTACACTGTGTAACTCCTAACACCCCAGCCCACCACCCTTCCAGCTCTGTGCTGCCTTGAGGGCTCAGCCACCGCTGACTCCACTGAGCTCACACATCCACACGCATACCTTGCATCCACTCACAGGCGTGCCCCACATCTCAGCTGTGATTTCTGAGCAGTCCTCTCCTGGTTTCAGGAAAAAAAATCCACACAGTTTGCAGCAGCCTTCTTCCAATAGCAGAGCATCAGGCAGCAATCATCTCTAAGGTCCAGGGGGAAGAAGTTGTGTGAACTTCTGTCTGAGCTCTGGCACTTTTGCAGAGAAACTGAGGTGGTGGGTTTGGGTTTTTTGTTTGGTTGGGGGCTTTTTTTGTGGTGTTGTTGCTTTTGTTCGTTTGTTCTTTGTTTTTTAAAATTCAACTTGAAGAAGGCAGAGGAAGCACAAGGTACCTTCTGATATTCTTCAAGGTGATGGTCCATAAAACTCCACGAATGAGCATCTCAGACGGGGCTCTGGCTCTACCTGCAGTGCCACTAATAGTCGTGTTGGTTACTTCAGTGAGCTAGCCTTTAAAGAGCCAATAGCTATAATAAGGGCTTAGGCCTTTCTGGGTTTTTATTCATAACTGATTGACTCAAACGAATCTGTAATTCACCATACAATTAAGATGGTCCCTTTCACCTTGCAGGAATTCAGCAGCACAGAAAAAGATCAGGTTTTGGGGCCAGCTTCACGTTTACTGACTGAGTGTTGATGTTCCATACCTCTGTTACCCCTCCACACCTACCTCTGGAGACCCTCCCATGGGGCCGGGTCAGAGGTCCACCTTCCAAAAGGCAGCAGCCACAGAGCACAGGTCAGGAGGGAGGCAAGGCTGGGCTGCATCCCAGGACTGCTGTGCGAACACCAAGGCATTTTGTTCTATAACAAGTTGAAAATCCTGGAGACTTTCATCAGAAATGGCACTAATGTGACATTTATGCTTCATATTCTTGTTATTTACACAGAGATATGACTCCAGCAAACACTCTCATATTTCTGTTTCAAATCCCTTCCTGCTCCTCAGACCTCGGGGAGCCAGGCTCCATGTAGGTTTAGCAGGGACAGAACAGAAACCACCACTCGCTGCCTTTGCTGGATTTGGTCCTGTCTTACATTCCCAGCCTCACATTCCCAAGCCCAACAAGCACCCACATTAGACAGACAGGAGGACAAGGGAGATAATTAATTCCAGAACTCCCCAAAACCCCACTTGGCATCTGCAGCATCCCAGAGCAGCTCACCATCCAACTTGCAGTGGATACAGCATCCTGCAGTGCTAACACACACAGTTAACTCTTTCCTTGCATCCCTGCAGCTCATCTCCTCGCTCTGCTCCAGCTATTTGCTTTCCTTCTGTTCTCCTTTGGCTAAGTCAGGAGGAAGATAACAGCCTGGGTCCCCTTCATCTATTTTGGATGTTTCTTTGGCATCTGCTGTCGCACCACAGCTGTTCTATTGCCAGTGCTGACCTGGGCTATTTTTAGCTATAATATAGCAAAAGGAAACTTAAAGGCAGCAACTGTCTTCATTAGAGTCTCGAGAGAAATTCCCAGACATTAGCCATCGTCTACCTCAATTCTTTTATTAATCTGATGTAGCTTTCAGGCCAGGGAATCTGTACACACGCACTCTGCAGCTTCATGCTGTCCTCGGCTCAGTTAGACCCATTTAATTACGCCCATTAAGAAGCAATAAGGCTCTTAAGAGTAACAATTTCCTTCTCCTGATTACTTCCCAGGCTCCAAGACAGAAATGCCATCTTGTGACTGGTGGGGGTGACGGGGTAAAAAAGCTTGTCAAAGCTGTGGGTCACAGAGGGAACTGCAGGCAGCTTTCATGACTAGGACATTTTTAATGCAAATTCTGAGGCACTTTCCTCTCTTTTCATTGCACTGGTTACTAACCAGAGATTTCCATCAGCAAACCCACAGCCTGTTACTGGAGGCAAATAGTAAAAAAGAATGACTGGCATCACAGGAGCGTGGGCATTAATGACAGAAGCCCATCTTGACTATTGACAGAACAGAGAAGGTGTGGAGATGGGGTTTGTGGGACTGGCAGTGAAGTCTCCCCAAAGCACAGGTCAGTCTTGGCATCAATTTCTTTCTGGGCTGAGTCAAAGGAGTAGTAGCTCTGAAAAGCCCTGTCAAATGTGTCCCAAACAGCAAGGCCAAAGCAGCTTTACAGAGATGCACTCGTGTGCTTCTCACCTCTTAAAAATGCTCATTCTCGAGCTTTTTGATTCTGTGGTTGTATGTTTGTTTGCCTGACATTTAGCTGGAATGATAAGGTACTAACCTGGGCAGTATCCTGAGCGAAGCCGTTCAGCCAGCACAAAAACCCCTGCACCCTCCACTCACCCCCAGCTCTGCACTGCCCACCAGAGACCATCCACCCATGGGAGGTGCCAAGCCAGGCCAGTGCCTCCCAGCAATCCCCCAGGTGCTCAGCACTCCCAGCTGGGGCAGGGGCTGCTTTGCTGAGGAAGGATTTCAGCTGTTCTGAGGTCAGCCTTAGACACCAACTAAAGAAACAACCAACCAACAACCAACCAACAACCAAACCTTCGCTTGGTTGTTTCACCAGGGAGAAACAAAGGAATGTTTTGGGGTTTTTTTAGGCATCGTGCTGAGTGAGCTCTCAGGAGGCCAAACTCTACACGTAGTTTGAAATGCAGATGTACTGATGGGAGTGATCTGCATGCTGCTGAGCTGGAGAAATGCATTTCCAGTACTGGGAGCAGGTGACATAAGAAAGTTGGCTTTCCTCCCAGCTGCTGAGATGGGCTTTTACTCCTAAGGATCTAAAGTCAGACTGGCAGCACTGTAGATTTCCTGCTATTCCCTTTTCCTTCTGTAGACACTTGGCTGTGCCCTCTTCTTCCAGAGTACTTGAACGAGAGCTTAGTGCCTTTGCTGTTCTCCTGCCACCTGTTAAAATAGACCCCACTTTTTCAATCTTACTTGCAGAGTGATCAGTCTGACTCAAATGTCTGGCACACAACTCATAATAATACCTCAGAAGATCTTTTCGACAGTGCTAAAAACAGAAGGATCAAGATGCAAAATGCTACTGAAAATGCTTTGTAAGAGAAAGTTGACAAAAGAAAAATCCCATTCTGCCAGTCCAAACCTGGACAGACAAGCCTTTAGAGGATTCTCATCAGCAGGAAGTTATCTGAGACATTTGCAGTTATATAATATCCACTTGCTTTAAAATTATAATGGTACCAGAAAGGGTTGATCTGCAATCCATACATTCTGTGGAAAATGTTTTTAATATAACCAGACCATAAATAATTCAAGATGTTAGTGTAAAATTCATGACTATTCTTGGGACGCAGACTGAGCAAAAAGAAGGATTCTCAGGGCTTTTAAGTCAATTTAAAAACCCATTGCTTTTCATGGAAAGAGCAGCACTCCCGACGTGGAATCTGCAGATAGCCACAGAAACCCAGATAAGCCAGAACTGAAAATGCTCATTTTATAAAAGGGCACAACTCATCTCTCTTCTGAAGCTAAGAAAACACAAAACATGGGATGCAATTAGATTTCTAGGCCGTGTCCTCATCTGTATAAATGCTGCTTAAAAAAGCAGTTAGTGCTGCCTCTCTTGCATCTGAAGGGTAACCAGCGATCTCAAATTCCAACACAAAATTTAAGAAACTGGAGTCTCCTCCATGGCCCTGGAAGAGCATCAGGGCTCTGGGGGGAGGCAATACCCTGTTCATTTTCTGGAGGGCTGTGAAGTACCAAAGCTGTACCTGTGGATGGCTGGGCTCCTGGACCCACCTGCGTGTCAGCAAATTCAGAGTGGTTGTCAGGAAAAGAAAGACCCACTCTACTTCAAGTAAAATTTTTGGAGACAAAATAATTGGAAGATGTAGGACTTTGCACCTCTTGCAACAAATGTAATGGGAAAATGCATGTGCGTGCCAGTCACTGGAAAAATTCACGCTCAGCTGCAGCGACTTCATCAAAAGCCACTGAAGCAATTGCTCCTTGATTTGTTGCCCTATGTTTTCATTTAGTTCTCCCAACAACGGCAGCACTGAGTATCAGAGTCACTGGCCCATGAAGAAACACCAAATAGCAAGGAAGAGAAGCAGAATATATTGCCCCAGCTCGTACAGCTACTGAACTGAGAAATCCATGCTGCAGAAGGTAAACGAGGGACGGTGGAACAATGGGCACGGTCTAATCACTAGAGTCACTGAGCAGTCCCATCCCTGCCTCTTCCTATGCCACCTAAAATGCCCACTTCAGAAGCACCCCTGCTCTTGGCCCCAGTTGCTGTTCATACGGAACCCGCACTCAGCTCAGGGATTTCTAGGCAGGCAGGGCAGACAAAGGATTTGACCAAGTTCACGTGGGAAGTCTGTGTCGGAGCAAGGACCTGAAGTAATGGTCCCAGATTAGCATGTTTCCCATCAAACTAGCAATCCTCTCTCTTGACTGCTTATACTGAGGCTGTTTCTTTCTCCAGTGGTGAATTATGTGCAGAAAGTTTGCTCCAACATCTGCAAGACAATCTGTCACTTTATTTTCCTTCTTTCCAGTTTATTAATCTCAATTCTGTCCCTTTAAGGCTCCCGCCCAAAGCATATAAGAAAAGCAAGAAAATAGCAGCATTTCTTCCCTTCCTATTAATGTTTCAAAGCCAACTGACTTAGAATCACTGCAGCAAAGCTGTAAATTATGCATTGCCGACAACCCTCGCAGCCCACCCCGGATCAGAGCAGGCAGAGGTGCAGGAGTATGGCTTTGCCACTGCTGTGCCACAGTCCTGCCTGCCAGCTTGCTTCTGCAAGGCACAGTCTCAGAGAAAAACTATTAAAAATCCTGTGTATCTCTCAGGGTGCCCTCTTTCCAGTCTTCTTCTCACTACTTGGGACCCACCACATCCTTTGCTTAGGAGCTCCTAGAGGATCCAGATGTTAGATCTGGGTTCTCATCTGT
>VWZY01007441.1:125845-155289 GCA_013399075.1 Chloroceryle aenea | reverse complement strand
CCCTCGGGCAGCACCCCCTGCCAGCCCTGCACCCCAGCCTGCTCTCGCACCCTGCACCTGGCCGCTCGCTGGTCTTCTAGTCTGCTTTACTTACCTGCTGCTCACCGTTTGCCAGGCCTGCCTCGGGCAAGAGGGTAATTAATGGTGCACCCTAGATCAAAGAGGTGACCAACTGCAGCTGTAATTTAAGGAGTAACAGAGCAGATAACGAGCCGAGGAGGAAATGAGCACCGCAGAGCCTTTCAGCCACCCTCCAGGTTTAGGTTTCTCTCGCTTGCTTTGACGCAGCCTGCCCGAGAGAACCCCGCGCTGTAGCTTATTCATCCCTTCCCCCTGGGTCGGGGGGATGCTTTGTCCTCAGCTGAGTCGGGGCAGCTCCTTGCCCTGGAGAGGCTCTGTCCCCAGTCTGCACGTTGCAGCTGCCTGCCTCAAGCTTCGAGAGAGTCTGGGCACACAGACTTCTCTCTGCTTTAGCCACATCCTCTCCTTTTCCTCCCTCCAGCAACATTTCTGCCTCTTCCTGGCCATGCCGTACCAGACAGAAGCCCAAGGCCTCTGCACCTGAGAGCCTTTGCTGATACACAAACTCTTCGGACCTGGGATGTCTGTGATTCCTTGGGTAGGAGAAATTGCAGGGCCCTGAGCTCATACAGAATCAATCCCATCCACAACATCAGAGGGAAAGGATGTAACCCGCTTTCCCTTTCCAGCACTGGCTCCCAAGGCATTTGAGATGTCTGAAGGAGCAGAAAAAGGGAAAAGTGAGACCCCCCCAGGAGGCATTTCACTTAGCTGGCCAGCTGGGGGGTGGACCTAGGGGCTGCACTTAGCTCATGACACCAAGATCCCCTCCTCTCCCACTGCTCTGAGCCTCTCTGGACTCCTCATCCTGGCAGCCATCAGTCAAGAGGGCAGGGAACAGCCTGTGCTGTCCCCAGGCCCAGAGCTGTGAACCATCAGGCCCGAGGAAACCCTGAATGTGCATGTTCACTCGGGGAAGCAAGTTGCCATGGTGATCCTTTGGCGATGCAGCACAGATACAGAGGGGTGGTGAAAATGACTGTAATTCATTTAAGGCATTAAGAACAATTAACGCTTATTAAATTAAGTCTATTGAAAGAAGCACAAAGTAAACAAATCAGATTCTTAACCCATAAAATAATGGAATTGTTCTTTCTAATGCAGATAATGCTCAGTGAAGAAAGTTGTCTGCAGGAGAGATAAACTGCATTACCAACCATAGACAAATAGCAAACCTCATTCCTCAACAGAACAATTTATTGACTGTTCATCTGAAATGAAAACTGCAGCCTACTAACCCCTTTCATCCAGAACGAGCATTGCTGAAGAGGTTAAGAGGAGTAAGTTAGCTGCAGATAAAAAGCCTTGTTCACACCCATAAGCAAAGCTCACTGTGGTCAGGATTGATACAGCATTACCAAAGAGCAGGAAATCCATCTGTCACTCTGTCAGCCGGCAGTCACCAGTAAAGGCACTGGTCTAGAGGTGCCCTCCAGCACAGGCAGTCCTTGAGACACTAGCAGTCTGACAGCAGCACCACACATACTCGATGCTTTTGCATTCATCTCGAAATACTCTGCTGCTGTTGTCAAGACCATGGCCCGAGAGCCAGGACAGTAATTCTAAGCGTTGCCTCTCCCCCCTTTATGCTGGCTTTAACAGCATCATTTCTTTGCATAAGCCGTGCTAATGAAGTGCATGTCATGATCATTTTCAGAGGGTTACCTCAAGGAGATTAATAGCCTCCTCAAGCTGCAAGCCCTGGGAATGGCTCCTGATTAAACACGCTATTGATCTCTGCAAAGAGAAGGTCCAGCAGCCAGACCTGCTCTGCAGGGAGCATTACATGACCATCAGACCTAACAGAATGCTTCAACCCCAAACCAGAGCTGGAATGGCTGATCTTCAGTGCTCTGCACAAACACGGTGGCTGTAAAACCCACAACCCCTGGCGAGCCCGAGGGACACACATTGCAGAGGAAAGGGCTGTCCCTGAGAACAAGGATGTGCTTGGCTGAGCAAGAGCTGCTCTTTGGAGCAGTTCCTACCTAGCAAAGGCCCCTGAGAGTACAGTGGGCAGCAAACGACCTCTGCAACACTTTGGAAAAGGTTCATCCTGCTTTGTTCCTGAAATCCCCTTCCTGGGGCGTTTCCAGGCTTCCAAAGGTCACTGGAAAGCACAGGGCTATTTCCACACTCCTACGATGCCACCAAAGCAAAAATCCAAGTGTCCAGTCCCCTTGTGGGATGGTGTAAACTGGACTTGAATGTGGTCATTCCCTGGATACATCAAACAGAGACGTACAGATTCAAGAGATTACAGATTTATTGGGCATTGATTAAATAAAAAAATCAAATAAGAGCTAGGAGAGTCACAGATGACTGCAGCTGCCATTTGCCAGCTCTCCCCGAGGGCAGTTGAGGCACACTGTAATTAATATTACACAGTCCTGACAGGCAAGATAAAAGTTCTGGTCAGGCCAGGATGTAATTTAGCATCTATTTATTCTGCAGCATAATTTATTAACTTGAACAAACAGTGTGGGCAGATTTGTAGCTGATATGTTACAATTTCTCTGCAAAGGGTACCAGGAGCAATGCATACGTGCTGCTGGTCTCTCTCCCCAGGCACGGCAGAAAGCTTCACCGCAAACAAACAGAGCTTCCAGCTGAAAATCCAGGTTTGAAGAGAACTTTGCAGAGCTGTCAACCACCCTCTGTGGGCAGGGAACACTGGACCATGCCCCTGCCGCCCCCTCAATCCCTGCAAAGTTACACCAGCACCAAGCACACTCCTGCAGCAGAAAACCTGGGCCACGCTGCTAAAATAAATGCTTCAGCAACCCCCTTGCATTGGTGCCCTTGGATTAGTGCCTGCTTTTAACACTGTTAGCCACAGGAAATTCTGGCTCCAAGTAAATGAATGGCAAAAGTCCCACTGACTCCAGTGAGCCAGAATTTCAGCCTGGTTCCCACAACCTTGTGCTGCAGCACATCTAACACTGTCCAAACCCAGTTGTGTCAGTCTCAGTACAGCCTTTGTGGAGCACTATCCATACCGAACACGGGCTTCAGAGGCTGGCCTTTCAGGGTGTAAATAACCAGAGATACCTAGGCACAGATCTACAGGAAGAAGGCAGCAGCTTCTAGCCAGTTTTCAGGCTCCAGCATTCATCTTCCGTGTATATTTGAGACATCCTATTCCTTCTGTGATGCTTGATAAGCCTATAGCTTTAGAGGCATGAACTCATCTGAGCCCTGCATTGACTGTCAAGTGCTTTAAAAAGAAAAAGAGGAGAAGTTAATGATGCACATCCCTTCGAATTCACAGCTGCACACTCGGTCACTATTTTCTCCTGCAGGAAGATTCCATTTCCAGGACAACTAGTTTATTCTCCTCACTCCAAAGGCATTGTCAAAGGAGGGAGCTGTAAAGAGGAGATTAAATCAGAGAAAAGCATGAAAAAAAAAAGAAGACTGACGTTGCCTGTGTCTGTGATGGCCCCATCCTCAGTCTCCAACAGCCAAACAACATTTCAGCCGCAGCATCCACGGCAAAGCAGGGCTGTGCTAACATGGTTAACGGAGATGAAACACCTTGAGACCAGCAAGAGGCCACGAGAGCTACATTTCTGACTGAGGCAGAGAAGTCACAGAGGACTGAAAGGCTGTGGTTGGCAGCAGCTGTCTTGTCCCAGATGAGGCATATTGAGCAATCCTAAATTAGCTCTGCCAAAAACCAGGGAGAGCAGCTTCCCAGTTTCACTGGGAACATTTTCAGAGAGAAATAACCTGCGACGGGGTGTTAGTTCTGAAAAGCAGAAATCTCCTCTTTCCTTACAGCAGAAAGATAAACCACAAAAATCAAATCATTCTGCCAAGAGTCCTACAGAGTCTTGACTGAGGCCCAGACTGCAAGCAGCCCCCACCCCGGGTTTATCAGGAGGCTTGTTCCTGTTGTCATTGACAAGACTGTTGATAATCCTGGTAATCAGGCCCTGGCCGTGCCAGGAGATGCAGTGACTCTGCTCCGGTGTGACAGCAGCCACACACAGAACATGGATTCCGAGCAGCTTCTGATTTCTGGGTTGAAAGGGCTGGTTAAAGTTAAACCTGTCTGCAGAGCACAGTGAAGCCAGACTTCAGAGGACTGGGCACTGCTGTAGCAACAGCCAGTCCACAGTTTAGCTTCTGAAACTTCTGCAACAGTTATTACACCCAGAGCCCGAAACTGAATGTGTTTTATGTGAGATAAGCATCAGAAAAAACATAAAATACATGTGGTCATGCCCATCCCTCGGTGATCTGTGTCGAAATCAGAACCAAAGAGCTGGGGAGGCAGGAGGTGGAAGGTTCAATCACAAGAGGGCAGCAACAACCCCCTGACAGTGAACAACAGTGTCCCACAAGATGCAGCCAGACAACTGATGGTCCAAGGCAATGCACATCCTCAAGTCACTGGCCCAACAAGAACGAAGCAGGACACAGCCCAGATCCTGCTGGGTGTTTATACACAAGCTTGAGAAACCCTCTTGATGGAAGTTATTACAACAGATACCTTTACAGGAGAAGCTTCCAGAATACCAAATGATTACTTGCCAACAGCAAAAGCCAAGTAGGGCTGAAAAATCCCTAAGTGCTGCTGGCTTCTCTCTCCTGTGTTTGGTTTTGTTGTCTTTTTTTAAGCACAGGTCTTCCCACCTCCCTGATCTGGTGAGGAACAGTTACTGTGTAAAGTTACCACAGAGAACACTCTGCTGAAGAAGGGTTGTTTGCTTTCTCTTTAGAACAAAAAGTATGTTTGACAGCCGTGATGAAAACATTTATCAACAACCTGCTTACCTGAAAACAAGGTAAATGTGTCTTTAGATCACAGTAATAGGTGAACACACAGACGGTGCCTTGTGTTTGGCAGGATCACAAGGCACACAATTAGTCAGCAAAGCCAAGATTGTTCCCCGTGCTGTTAAGTCTTTTGTGGGCTGATAAGAAAGAAATGCATGCCAAGGAGCAACACAAAAGCTTGTTGAGACAGGACTAAATACAAGGTCTTTAATGAAACGGGCTTTTGCCAACATCCACTCCCTCAGGTTCTCATTCAGATCTACACTGCTTCAAGCTGCATCTGGACAGATGAATGGGGCTGCACAGCTCGATAGGGACAGTGGTTAGCAGCAATGTACTCCTTTGAAAATGAAGTAATTCATTTCAATGACAAATGCCTGATAATTTCCAGCAGCTGAAGCACATTCTACCGTCCTCTGCAGCAGCAGCAGCCAGGCATCCCTGCACTGCCTCGCCAGCAGCCAACTGGCATGAAAGGAAACTCATCACAGCAGCCCAGGCAAAAGAGACAGACAGGCTGGTTAATAGACACATGGGCATCTGACTCAAGATGGAGCTTCTGGACAGGCCAAGAACTGTACTCACAGAGGATGTTTGCTTCTGGCTTTGTCACTAGGAGGCTGTGTTCAGGCTGTTCTTTAGTATTGGAGTTGAGTCTTCTTTCACTCTCTTTTCCATGGAGACCACAAGGTCTCCAAGACATAAAATTCCTCCTGTGAAGAGTTTATGAATAAATAAAAGTGTAAAAGAAAAAAACCAAACAGGTTGATGCCTTGCTTGACCTGGCACATAAAAGGAGGTGTCCTAACTAACAACAGTAATGTTCCTAAAGAAAGAAGTTGGTGCCACACAAGAGCACGAGGTCTGGCCCCAAGTACCACAGGGACCTCTGGGTATCAGTGTTTTGGCTGAAGCATGGGCACATCTTCTCACTGTTCCCACAAGCTGAGCTGAACTGATCCTGATTATACCACTTAATGGTAGGAGCAGTGTTGTGCCTTTGGATTAGTCTGTGTCTGGGGAGCTTAAGCAGCAATTATACGTGCTTCACTGCTGTAGACCTGATAATAACAACAATAATCATCACCATTTATAGGCTTCTTTGCCTTTTCAGAGCTCTTTGCAACATTTATTAATTAACATTGTTCAAACCTTTGATTTAAAGCATCTTTAGAAGGAGGTCATTCCTCCAGCACACAAGAGCTAACATGAGATGTCTGAAAGCACCTTGCTCTTACTTGACTTAGATACACATGCACGTGTTCCCACCTTCTCCTAAGAGAAGGGAAAGCAGAGAAGATGTTTGGATACAGCTGAGATCAGACCATACGCTGCCTTCTGGTGTTTTTCTGCGGGCTGCTCTCTAGTGCTCCCCACTCACTGCCTATTAAGGTTCTGGGAGAGTAAATCAATGTCTTTGCAAAGCATTTAGCTGAAGAAATCTCCCAAGCAATTCCTCTTGAAGCTGTTCCAAGAAACAGGAGCTAAGTCAGGCTGCTTTATGGGAATGTGGGTTTACTCACATCTCAGTACAAGTGCAGGAATATGCTGATTCCAACTCTTTCCTGCATTAAGAGTCTCGAGCCAACCAAAAAAAACTATTTACATTCAAGCAGCATTTTCCCCTGTTCACAGGCCCTCCATGCACAAACTCTCCTCGTGCTCCTCCTCTTCTACACTTAACCACTAAGAGGCTATCAACATTTTATGCTTTCATCGTGGCCTTCTGCACACATTAAGAGCTCCACTTCTCTGGTAGCTCCTGACAGTACTTGGCTTGGCATTGCATCTCCAGTGGCATCTCCTGGCAGGAGCCTCTGCTTCCAGCCTACCTGGAGAGGCAAAGAACGTGGAGGAACAAATCCCTGGATTTGCAAAGGAGTTGAGGAGGAATCTTGCCTTCGAAACCTTAGCTACAACCCAGGTAACTTTAGTGTCTGGAGCTGTGTGACGGGTCATGAGTGTTAGCTCCATTTCAGCCCAGATAGCCAGGTGAGAAGCACGAGTGGGACCAGCCCTGTTTGTACACATCCCAGAGCACTCCATCACACGTACACCACTCCAACTCCATGCCTTATTTTCTTCCTGGTCAGGCAACACACCAGCTATTCCCTTCCACACACATCCTCCCCTTTCTCTGTCCTGCATGATTTATACAGCATTTAAATAATAAATTGCATGAACGCTGTGGAATTTACAGCACTCAGAGTAGGTCATTAAATAAATCACTGTATCATTCATCTAAATGAACCTGGATCTTGCAGTGGGAGGATTTCATTGGGAAAATCAATCCACAGAGTTTATGAAGTTGAAGGATTGTCAGAGATTTGCACTTTAAGTACTGTGTATATTTAGAGTAAGAATAGGAAAGTGATTTATGCAGGATGACACCTTGATTTCCACTCACTCAGCTGGCTGTTTCTGGCTCTGTCCCCCAGCCTTGCCTCTGAAGGATTTTTATCTGGGGAAATCATTGCCCTCTGAGGGAAACAAAACCTAAATCTAACAGCAGGGCTCTTAGAGGAGCCCTTACTAGAGCTGCCCAGAAACAGCAAGGCACAGTAAATTAGTATTTGCCAGAGAGGTAACCCTGGGGTGTGACTTCACCGGGAGCCCGTGAGGTGACAAGCTCCAGCAGAGAGCACTGGAAAATCTCAATGCTCTAACAGATCCACTACCCTCAGAAAGGGGTCAGTGCAAGTGCCAGGGTAGG
Organism: Chloroceryle aenea; assembly: GCA_013399075.1. Taxonomy (NCBI): domain Eukaryota; kingdom Metazoa; phylum Chordata; class Aves; order Coraciiformes; family Cerylidae; genus Chloroceryle; species Chloroceryle aenea. The sequence goes on along the minus strand of VWZY01007441.1, from coordinate 147,710 downwards.
CCAGTCCAGGAGCTGCCTCCAAGGACAGAGAAAGAAAAGAAAATACTTCAAAAATAAATAAAATCAAAAGCACAGAGCACTCAGCACAGAAGCTGCACTCCATCAAAGCTTCCAAGAAACAAGCTTGCATCTAGCAGCAGCTTAGGAATGATTAATGGAAGATGAAGAATTAACAAGAGCTACGGCTGAAATAAGCATGTCTAGTAAGAGAGAACTGCTTTACCTGCAAATCCCTGGGCCAAAGAAAACCTGGGACAAGGCAAGCTCTGCTTTCCTCTAAGACATGACAGCAAGTCAGAAAGATTTGCATCCCAGAACACTCACAGGATCCAGTATCTGCACACTGAACAGCTAGGCTGTGAGAGGCTCAGCTAAAGCCCTTCATGTTATATTAATATAATTCTTGGTATATAATTAACTCTGGTACCTCTTCACCTTTGATAAATTGAGCACTGGTGCCCACATGTGCTCTCCAAATAGCACCATTCATTAGCCTGTCATTCCTGGATGCTGCTGTTTCAGAGGAAATGCTCCATCTTACCCACAGACAGGATTGGCCACAGCCAGCTCCAGCTCAGAGTGGCTGAACTGGAGCAAACAAACTGACCACGCTGCTCCAGGAGAGACCAGGTCAAGTGCAGAGCTCACAGAACAGAAGACACAGATCTGGTGGGGGGTCATGAAAAACAATATTTTTTTAAAAGTTTCCCCATGACAGAGTAGACATTCACAGAACCCCCCAAGTCTGCTTATCAGAGTACATGCCATTGTAAGGAACATTAGATAACCACGGACAAGACTCCTGAGCCCAGGCCTACCGATGGATGAATGAGTCTGTGTCATTTAAAAACCCATCTGGTTACATCAGAATAAATAATCAATGTCTATGTGATCATCTGCACCAGTGAACACCACACCTCATAAGGATTTCTGCTGTCTCGAGTGCAGAGTCTCTGCCTCTGCTTGGAACATTAGATAACCATGGACAAGACTCCTGAGCCCAGGCCTACCGATGGATGGATGAGTCTGTGTCATTTAAAAACCCATCTGGTTACATCAGAATAAATAATCAATGTCTATGTGATCATCTGCACCAGTGAACACCACACCTCATAAGGATTTCTGCTGTCTCGAGTGCAGAGTCTCTGCCTCTGCTTCACCAGCTGTGGAAAGGACAGGCTCCTCCTCACTGCTGTGGGAAGCACCACAAACTCGACAGTTTAAAAGTGTTGGACGATATTATTACACCACTTAAACACATTCCATGAGGATTCATCTTATTTAAGTGATCCTAACAGAGACCAACACTGAGAGCAGTGCTGCATTCTCCGCAGCTGCAGCAGCATCCCCACATCTCTGTTCCCTCACCCTGATGGCCTGTGCTGGGGCCAGCAAGACACCCACCCCACTGAGCCCCAGCTCCTCCCCCTCTTCAGGAGCCTGAAGGTCAGGACATCCCTGTGGGACAGGTGACCTGGCAAACAAGGGAGGGTCCTCGGGTCCCGCCAGAGCCCCTTGCACCGCACACAGAGTCATTTGCTTAGTCCAGTCTGCACAGCCCATGGCTCCTGCTGACAACAAAGTGGTTTGCCACTCGGTGGCAATCCGTACATGGGTGTAAGCATCATCTTCATCCAAACACGCCCTCGCCCGCCCCTGGGTCAGTTCTGCTGCTGGAGCACACTCATACCTGAGCACCCAGCTCCTGGCCAGAGAGCCTGCAGCTTTGGGGGGAGGAGGGACAGAGGAGAAGGAAAAGATAACACTGAATAGTGATCTTTTAAGTCGGCTTTTGATGAATATTCTCATGTCAAGCAGCATGGTAAACCCAGGGGTCCAGGAGACCCTGGCATGCTGCAGAGATCTGGGTGCCTGGGTTCCACCCATCTTAGAGAACACTTTATTTGCAATGCCAGCCTCCTTTCATGACACTGCTGCCTTCTCGGGGACTGAGGTCCTTGTCACTTTGAAGATCCTAGCTATTTGACTGCTTTGAATTCATTTGTTTAATGAACCTCAGGGGGCCACTGCTCTAAAGCATTCCCAAACATGTTCAGAGCTTTGCAGTTTCTCCACTAATTAGGGACTCCTTTGGGGCTAAACACAAGAGGTTCCACTGCTGTGTTTGAAGCCGGCAGTAAGCCAAGACAGTGCTGAATCTCCAACTCAGAGGAAGCATTTTTCATATTTTTCCTCCTCTGTTTTTTTTTCCTTCTCCCTAATCAGCGCAAAGCTGCCAGCCACAAACACAAATTACTCAGGTCAAGGTGCTCTGAGACAGGGAAGCATTTTATCAAAGCATGAATAAACCAGCCGAGATCTGCCGCGCGCCGTTTTGTGCACGTGCCCTTCTCTCGGTGGGCATTACCCAGCCCCTCTCCCTTCCACAAGCCCTCTCCTCAGTGCACATTAACCTACTTACTTACTAGTAGAGGCTGCTAGCAGTTAAAACTGCAGATCAGATTGCTCATTAGTCACCATCCAGCAACATGCCGACCCCAGCACTGGCAAGGCCAGTGCACAGCCCAGACAGGGAGCCTCATGCATGGACCACACATCACAGGGGCTTAGGATGGGAAAACAGGAGGGAAAAACCAAAACACTCCTCCTGAAGTGTCCCAAGGGTGTGGGAGTATCATGGCTGAGAGATGCAAGACAAACTACATTTAGAGCAGGTTTTCTTAATGCAAGAGCTTTCTCTTCTCCTTCCTTGCCTTGCAGTGCCTGGCCCTTTACAGCTTGCTGACCAAACCATCTAACACACATCCTGCTTACAAAATCAGGATTCATTCTTGTCAGGATGATCCAGGAAAGAAACTACTGTCTTTTGCAACTTATACAGCAACTTTATTACTCCTCAGAATTTCTCAGAAGTAGGAAAAGTTTACTCAGAATCCACTCTGCAGAGCTCAGGGCACCAAGAGTCCTGCAGAATTAATTGCCAGTCCCAGTAATTACTGATTAAATAAGCAATCCCCAATAAGAAAATGATTATTAAACATGTGCCAGCGATTGGACAAATCCTCACTCCCTGCCAGTCACCTTTATGTTGATAAAGTTCTGAAGGACAAGTGCACAATAGGAGGCAGGAACAGCCATCATCTCACCAGAGAGCTGGAAACCACCTTCCCGGGACAGAGTTGCAGATCCCTTATCCAGAATCCCACATACCAGCTGAAGTCGATCTGAAACCAAGAGAATTGCTCATTGCTCACCTTCAGGTGTATCAGAGGCATCAGGAATTCTTCCCGGTGCTGTCTCTTGCCTCAGATACGCGCTTTTGATGTGTCCCAGCTACCCAGGAAGGGTAGGGAGGCAGAAGGTGCCAGGGTGGGCTGTAATCCTCCCGGCTCTCACGAGAGGTCACCACTGTCTGGTTACAGCCAGCAGTGCAGCCCTGCTGCTGTCCTGGACTCAAAGCAGCCTCGCAGGGAGACCCTGCAAGCCCTTGGACCAAAATTCGGTCCTGCCACTGCTGGGACCTTTAACACCTCCCCAACTGGCCGCGGTGGTTTGAGCCATCTCCAGCACCTTCTGGCCCGTACTTCCCACCTCCAGAGACAGCCTCTGTCAACAGAAAAACACCAGCTAAATGCAGCTTCCTCCACCATCCTGCCTCCCTGTGCATGCCCTTCTTGGCTCCATCTACCTGAAGTTTGAGCAGCAGGCAAGAAAGGTGGAGATGCCCCCCGGGAGGCAGGAAAGGATCACAGGGAGTAGCAGGGAAACCCTTCTCCCAGCCATAAAAGCCAACATTGGCTATGGAAAGAGGGGGGAGCAAGCCAAGCAAATTCCAACCCAAGTCTACAGTCCCCAGACCACCGCCTCTCATGTAAGGCCCCTCTTGCTTCCTCCAGGCCAGATCCCCCCTACCTTTCCCTGATAACCCAGGCAACAGAACTCCCAGCTCTCCCAGGGCCAGGGGTGGAACCAGCCCAGCTCTGCCCCTACCCCACTTATACTCTCAGCAGCACCTGTCAAATTCAGCCTCAGCCCTCTTAACCCTTTCAGCCCCTCACCCAACCATAGCACCCTCCAGAGAATATGACTTAGAACCCCCCCTTCCCGACTCCATCCTGCCCCCTGCTCAGCACCCCAGGCAATCGGCCGTTGTTAGCAGGGTGGCTACGGCCAATGTGAGGCCACCCACAAGAGACCAAGAGGGCATGAGAAGTAGAGCTAGCTGAAGAGACATCCTCTCTCCTTTGAAGCTTCCCAAGGGTTTTTTGTGTGCAGTCATGGCTGGGCGTGCCGGAATTCCTGCTTCCTCCAGCCTGCTCCTGCCCCTGTGTGACAGGGTGGATGGAAAATATAAATCAGGCCCCAGAGGAAGGTGGCTTTCCAGGAGGCAGGAGGCAGCGAGGCTGGCTCCAAGCCACGGTGCAACCTGGCACCTGGGTTCCCTGCAGCTTGCCCTGCTCCTCGCTCTCCGCCAGCACCCCAACATCCTCTGTCACGGGACAGAGAGGGAGCAGGCACTGTGAGTGTGGAACCAGGGGGCTGGCAGAGTTTCCCACACCTCCTCTGGCTGCCCTGCGGCAGACACTCAGCTCTCGGGGTTGGCCTTCCACTTCTCAACCCCCGGGGCTTGCCGCACAGCCACCAGGGAAAGGAAGATACCTTCTGGGGACAGTGTCCCGCAGTGCCAGGCGTGCTGGGCCTGGCTGGGGTGGTTGCTGAGGCCACCTGCAGTGGGGCAGGCTGAGGAAGGACAGGTTTTGACCTGCCCCTCTCTCAGCCCCATGCCAGCACACACCAGCAGCAGGATGGCCAACCCAGACGCTGCTGGTGGAAAGCTGCTGCCATCTCCTGGGCAGCCCATCTCCATACGGCACCCTTTTCCCACCAGCCTCTTCTCGCAAGGGCTGGTGTTCCCTCCTGCCCCAAACAGCCCCCCCAGGCCACCTGCCTTCCCCTGCAGCCCCTGCGCAGAGCGGGACCCTCAGAGCCGGCTGTGGCCCCGAGGCAGGAGCTGTCACCCCTGCAACCTGGGGCTGCCCCGGCCGCACTGGGTGGTTCTGTACAGACACCCTGCTTTGCAAAGGCAGAGAAAGCGTGTGATGTGGTGGTAAGGTGCTGCTGAGCTCCTGCTGTGCTCTGTTTGGATGTGCAGGGCTCAGATCCCACCTAAGCAAACTCCACGACTGAGGAAGGTGTTACAAATACCTGCACCCAGTGCTGCTGTCTGTCCTCACAGCAGACCTGCTAGAGATGGCACCAAAACAACCATGCTGCTCTGGACAAATTTCTCTCCCTAATACCTGGACAGGTTTTGGGACAGAAGGGACTGCAGTGGAAACCATCCAGCTGCTGAAATGGGAAGGAGTGCAGTAGTGGCACCGGGACAGCCAACAGCACTTTCTTTCCAGAAGGGCTCATGAGACATAAAAAGATGACAGGAATGACCATGTGTGGTCCAGAGGGGTTACAGAGACCTCATCTCTGCAGGAGGTAGAGGAAGCAAGTAAATCCAGTCACTGTTCTGTAGACTTTCAAGTCACAGAGAAAGCAAGTTCCTGGCTGCTATTTTCCTACCTGTTGCAGTCAAGGATCATTTGGGGACCACACTTCCCAGGCTGTCCACAGTCACTTCTGCCGAGCTGCCAGGAGAGCTCCTGTACTCGGGCTGTGTCACCGTTCTGCTTTAGGCAGGGTTACAAGAGCAAAGAGAACTCCTTTGCATAAGGATGTGAGGAGCCTATGGCTCCAAAATGAGCAGGCTCCATTTCCCCCGATGCTACACATCCCCTTCAGCAACAGGCCCTGCCTTCCAGCACACAGGGAGGTCATTTCATCCATGTTTTGTCTCAGTGGCCAAGCTGTACTAAGGTCTGCCCACTTTTCCTCACTTCCCCAGGCAGTCCCACCCTGCATCACCTCCCAAAGGACGCACCTTGTGGGTTCAGGGCAGGAGCAGGGGGAGCTGGCTGAGGAGGTAGCCAGGCTGGCAGAAGGTCAACATGATGGGATGCTGTCAAACCCGCTGGAGGAGGGGACAAATGGCTAGAAGTTCAACTGAGAAAGTACAATGAGGCAATGGAGGTCAAACAGGAAAATACCCTCGTTAAAATGCTCATTTTAGGGAACTGCCCTTTTGCAAAATGTTTATCCTTCAAACCCCATTCCTCCCTTGTAAAGTGCCAGAGCAAACCTGCTCTCCCTGCAGCCAACAGCCCTTCTGATGCCGATAACAAGGAGGCTTTTAGGACCTTATCTCTCAGAGGCAAACAGAGAACAATCCAACTTTTCTTTCTCAAGCCTGGATAAAGCACCTTAAAACTGAAGGCTCCTTCTGCTGTTTGGCTGTGGGAAACCCCATGCTCGGGACACCCTGAAAGCTGAGCTGGCAGAGGACAGGACTGTGGTGTTTCCCTGCAGCAAAGCTGGGACACGTCCGGGGCTGGCAGCCTCACAGCTCCCTCCTGACGTAAAATGCATTCCTCACCCAACCTGCAAAGCCACAAGGCCTTGCCTGCTGTACTCCCTCCCCTGTTTTTCTCTCCTCTCTCGGATGGAGACAGGAGATGGTGTGTGGCAGGGCCCTCCATCTGCTTTCTGGAAGCTGCAGAGAACTGCTGTGTCTCAGCTCCAAAGCCCCTGGACACACCAGAGGTGCGGAGTCCATCCCAGCAGTGGCAACTCAGCACACAGCATGAGCAGGGAAAGCAATCTTTTACAGCCAGTTCAGTAGTCAAAGCAGAAAAAAACATCCTACATTTACAAAACATACTGTTTGCACAACAGGGCAGTAAATCTCGGTTCTTCACCCAGAGCAAATAGTCCAATAAACTCCCACAGAAGAACTCAGAGCAAACATACCTCTCCTTGCCCTGAACTGGGCATAGTCCCCTTCCGTAGGACGCAGGGAATGGCAAGTTTTCTCAGCAATGGCCATGACTTCACCTTGAAAGAAGCTTGTGGAATTTATAGCCCTGGCTTAAGTTTTGCCCACAAACAGACAAAAAAAGGACAGGAGAGGGAGGGAATCACACCACGTGTGCTAGCAAGGAGAAAGACAGGCGTGAGGAGAACTTCTGTCTGCTTGCCAAGAGAGAATAAACCCCGAGTCATCCCAGATGGCATAACACCTGTGGTGTGAGTGGGACGCAGGGAAACACCTCCAAATTGTTTCCAAACCCTCCCTGAGTTTACTGAGGACCTGCAGATTAGAACAGGGGAGCCCTGCGGTTACTGGTTACGCAGAGGCCGTATTTATTTTGGCATCTGAAAAGCAGACTTCTGAGCTGGCAGCCTGGAAGGGGTCAGCTCCTGCTTTCCCCACCCTGGGTCTGTTGCTGTTGCAGTCAGAGGAGCCACGATGTGTGCTGGGGTCCCGCTGGCCCTGGTCACAGCTGAGCAGCCTGTGCCCTGTCAGCTTCTGCTCCATCCATCCTACTGCTCTGGCCAAATATCTTGGGCACTCTGGAAGCTCAGACTCCTTATGAGTCCTACAATTCAAATGCCTCTCAGTTACACACATATGAGTCTCCCAGAGTAATTTCTACTCCCTGCCCTTCCTGCACTGGGCTCCACGCCCATTTCATTTGCTTCATTACATGGGCTTATCCCTGGCTACATTCATGGCTACGAAGTCACCTTTAGGGCTAAAAATAATGATTTAACTGCTTCACAGAGCTCTCCTCTCCGTGGTGCTTCCTGGCTATGTTTCCTCCCAAAGGCAGGCTTCAGCTCCCCTTCCCCACGGCAAGTTCAACCTCTTCAAGAACCCAGGAGGAACAAAGTGAAAAGCCCCATTGAGTGCACATCATGTAATAAACATTGTCACTTCCATCATCATTGACAAAGATCTCTTTTGCCCTGGGTTTTGTACCATTTCTGAGCTTTTGTAGCAGAATCTTCCTTGGTATATAAGTGACATGATCCCATTCTGCCTTTTCTTTTCCAAAATCAATTCTCTCCAAGAGGCAAACGTCTCTATGTTCAGCTCTGCTTATTCCAGTGACATGCTATTGAGTCATTCTCATTGCCTGAAAGATGGCACAGTGTTATTGCAAGGAGACTTCAGGTGAAACTGCCAAGAGCAAATAGTGTCACAAGCAAAGCTGTGCTTGCAAAACCCTCTGCTTCTATTTTATCTGCTTTTTTCCCCATTCCATTTTGCTGACTTGGTTTTCACGTTCCATAAGGTCATTTCAGAAAAGGTTGTGCAACAGGATGGAGAGAATGGGTCCTATTTCCAGGGGGCTTGCAGTCTTGGGGTCCCTTTGGAGCACTCTCTCCTGCTTCTCTGCACTGGGGGGAATGTGCAGGGCATTTCTGATCTCAGCAATGTGCTGCCCACTGATGCAGACAGTGCCCAGAAAAGCCCCCATAGGGCAGAAGGCAAGGATAGAAAACCACAAGGAAATCAGGCCCTGCAGGAGTGTTTGATTCTGTGGAGTTAACAAGCCAGAAAAGCTCAGTTTCTCATTTTTTCCACACTCTGCAAGTTTACCTCCGACCAGTGTTAGCATCACTGAATGTGTATCAGCTCTTCCAACACATCCTCTCTTTCTCTGACCTCTTCCACTCTCCTTTTACTCTGCATCTCACCAAGCCTTTTACTTGCCCTTTTTCTTCCACTTCAAGTTTTCTTTGAAACATTTAACACCACATCTTCTTTCCAACCCAGCGGGCCACGGGCGGGGTGGTGAGGCCCGCCTGGGTGAGGTGCTTTGGGCTGGAAGGGAAGATGAGCACAGGGAGGGAAATCCAGACTCCCACTCACCCAGCCACGCTCGGGTGATTCAGCAGAGCCTGAGCTGAAGCGGGGGAGGTGGACTTGACAAAACCGAGGCACAAAGGAACCAGCAATGCCTCCAGGAGCTTCCTGTGGGCTGACAGTGATGTCTGCAAGTGTAAGGCAGATAAGGGGGAAAAAAAGGGCAGGACATACCCTTTTCCTTTCCGAGGAGTCAGCTCAGCTGGAGTACCTATGCCTTCAGCATATTGCTGATTTTTACTGCTGGAAAGAACTGCCCTCAGCAGAACTGGCACTGGGAACAGGTTCTGGAGTGATCTCCATCTCACCGGGGAACTGATTCAGGATCATCACCATCTCTAATTACTGGGTGTCACACACTCCGGGTTTCGCTCTGGACTGACCCACTGCTCCTTTCCCAACAAAGCAGAAGGCAAGAGGGAGGAACCCTCCCTGCTCACCAAAATAAGGCAGTGCTGCCTTTCTCACCAGCACTATTATCCCACCACCCATCAGCATCACCCCAATGGCTCAAAGAGCACTTGTAAAATCAGATTCTGAAAACCCCAGCCAGTGGCCTGTGGAGGAGAAGGGGAAAATCCAGGCAAGAGGAAGGAGTGAAAAGAGAAACTTGATCTTTTTTTCACATCATTATTATTAGAGGGGTCTGGACAAAATAACTCATCATTGTACTGCTTGGGGAGAATCATGTCAGTGATCTGCCCCCTAACAAGAGTGTGCTGCGTTCATCGGTGAAGCTCTGCGACTGGGGGCTGTGGTCCAGGGTTAAAAGACTGCTCTTCCACAGGCTCTCAGTCCTTCACTCCCCAGCTTTCTTCAAGCAGGAGTAGAAGCTCTGTTGGAACATCTCTACAAGGACGTACACTGGCTGGGTCTTTCACTTTCAGGAGTTCTTTGACCTTTAAGAAAAGCCTGGACCAAGGTTAGAAACAGGACCACGGATGCTCATCTGCATATCCAGAATGTGGGCTTCTGCAGCAGCTTGCAGGCACTGTGGGCACACCAGCACACAACAGTGTTCACCAGGCAATGGCTGCTCAGGGAGTACAGGCACGTGGGCACTCGACTCCCAGCCCATGGGCTCCTCAGAGACACGTACACTGTCCATGTTACTCCCTCTCTGCTGGTGACCCCTTTATTTTAATCAACTCACTCAGGGGGAAAAGGAAGCAGGTGAAAATCTCTACCAGCACGAGTGAAACTTCCCCTCGGGGTGTGTACAGGTCAGCTGGATGGGGAGGAGAAAATATTTGCATTTACCTCATCAGAACCAGAGTATAAATAGGCTGGAAAGTGTGAGGCTTTCTCAGTTCCCAGTGCAGGCGTGTGGTGAAGCAGAGAGATTGAAGTGGATCATGGCAACTTTCCTCCTCTTGCTGCAGCTCCTCTTCCTTGGGACACTAACCATCCCAGCATACACAAAGACAGAAGACAGATGCAATTTGCTCCTGAATGCATCCAGAACCAACTTCAGTGTGACCGTGACACCGTGGGCATATCAGGCAAACACAACCTACCAAGGTGAGCCTTTGCTGTCTAGATCTCAGAGTTTTCACACTGCACAGCAATGTGCCCCCTCTGCCCCTAGCCCAGCTGGTGTCTAGAGTCTCGGGGTGGTTTTAGATGTGTTTAAAACGTGTCCAGTTTTTATTTATTTATTTGAGGCAGGAGATAGGTAAACAGCACCAGTTGTTACATCTTTGTTCCTATTTCATGTTCACGTCTACAGGGTCAGTCCCAAATCCTCTTTCCTTCCTTCAGGTATTTTTTTCTCCATTTATCTTTTTGCCTAAACTTGCTTAGGACTTGAATGCTCTTGAAAACACAGGGGTTTGGGGGTAGTTGTTTTGTGGTTTTGTTCCCTTTCCTTCTTCCTGAGAATGTGCCCTTCTCAGTGGTGACAGCCATAAAGACAAAAGGGAAGAAGTTACTTTGATGCTGCCAGATATGCAGAACTGACCACAGAAAAAGGCTTTTATTACTGCAGAGAACTTAGCCACAGAGTGAAGGGCAGACTGACCTTATTTCCCATATCTGACAAAAAAAATCTCACTTTGCCTTGAAGTTCAGCACTACATAGACACTGAGAAAATAACGGAGGAGAAAGGTCCAGATCTCCTCCTGTTGGGTTGGGGAGGGGGAGGCAGAGGTAGAATGCTGATGTAAATTGGCAGATTCCTTCAGATCTCACCCAAGGAGCATCCTCCGCAGTTGCCTGGTTGGGTTCTTTGGTTGTTTGTTTTTTGAATGGAGAGGTGTTTTGTTCACTGCTGTTTTCTCATTTTTTCAGCACAGAATTGCAGTTTGACGGTAGTTTCTGTCACACATCAGCTCCTGTAGCTTTTGCCAGTCTTGGCAGCTTTCACCTGAAACTTTGCTGACCTGAAGGGTGCCCAGGGCCAAGGGGGCCATGGCAGCACAGCACACACAGCAGCACAGCACACACAGCAGCCTGGGCTGGGAGTCACTTGCTCCTGGCAAGCAGAGCAGATCCTCTTGCTTCATTTGCTTATTGTCCAACTTCTGCTTGCAACAAAAGCATGATGCACAGCAGCCCTGTGCAGACTACTCACGGCTGTGACACAGCAGCCTGGACCAGAGCCATGGCAAGGAGAGCGTGGGGTCTGGCACACTCAGCTATGGGCTGAAAGGAGGAACTGACTGCCGAAAAGCTTGTCCCCTTCAGCTTTTCCACCCCTGCTCTTTGCATAGCATCCAGAAGAGGGGTACTCAGGAGGAGCTCTGGTTTCACTTACACATACAGTACCCTCAGTAGCAGGGGCTGAATCCGAGTTCCTCCCAGTCTATTCTGTAATGGGATAAGGGGCAGATAAGGGGGTGGTTCTTCCTGCAGTTCAGGAGGAACTACAGCACATCACCACCTCTTTGCAGGCTTCCAGTGCACTCATGTCACAGAGAGAGCAAATACTTGCTTGGCCGAAAACCCTGCAGACAGGGAGCCTGCAGAAGGCTGAATTACACAACAGGCAACTCACTTTGTCTACTTCTGTTTCCAGTTAGAATAAATGACAGCATCAAGAATGCAACTAAGTATTTACTGCAAGCCTTATCCCCACAAAATGTCTCCATGGGAGAATGGATGATGGTAGAGAAGGACAACTGCAGCTCAGTTGACACAGCAATATTAAAAGACTCCCAGAAAGCAGCAAACTGGACATCTCCAAACAGTAACATATCTTCTGTGGAAATAAGGTAAGACAATACTCCACCTGTACGTATTCTGTTGGACAGTACTTGTCTGTGTAACCTCCTGGTGATGCACAGAACCGAGGCCACCTCTAGAGCAGGGGTTGAAAAAAATCTCAGGAGCTTTTTCCAGCATCTCCCTTGAAACTACCAAGGAAACATTTGCTGCAAAGCCGTATCTAGAGGTCACCCCTTGAGCAGTCCCAGACTTGCTCACACTAGCAGGAGTGCAGATAAGTGCCAGGGGAATGTATGGATCCAACAGCCCGGGTTTCCATTAACGCTCATGGAGCTGCATCCCTGGGAGATTATTTGTCAAAGGAAAGTGGAACCATTACCCTGATTGCCCCGATCTGCGGGAAGGAACAGTGCAGCAGATCATGAGAACAAGGAGCAGACGGTCACAGTAAATTGCCACCCCGTTACAAGGCATTCCTGTTCTGTCCAGGGGAGGGCGGGCAGTAAAACAGCCAAAGCCTAAAGAAACCGCGTTCCAGTTGTTAACAAACAAGTGCAATATGAGTGAGCTCGGGATGATTTCCTAGTGTCTTCATCTGCTTTTAATATTCCCTTTATATGCCCACGTGGATCTACATGAGACACTCAGCTTCTTTTTGAATGCATCTTCCTCTCTCCTCCCTCCTCCCACAGAGCGTACATCATCGTCAATGACAGAGCCGCCCAGATGAGCACCCTGACCCTGAAAAAAGGTAAACGAGCCTCCGCTGGGCAGTTCGAGCAGCAGGGCGAATGACAGATCAAGCGAGGGCTTCATCTGTGCTCTGGTTTTTGGGACGGGGAAGGATGGACTCCGTGTAACCCCAAGGGTATCTCAGCTCTCCACTAGCCCGGAGACAAGGCATAGACACTGGAGTGCTAGAGCTAGGTAGAGGTTTTCCAGGTTATAACTTGAAACCTTTCCCAGCTTCTTTTTGCTTTAATGGACATAAAGCAACTGCAGCTGAGAGGATAGGCTTCCTTCTTGCTGCAGGTATTGGCACAGGCTTCACCCCCACTACCCGAGTCATGCAGATACAAAGTGGGAATTGTGGCTTTGCCATCCCAGATAATCTGTCTGGCACTCCAGAGGATCCTCTGCCACCCAGGATCCTCAGGCCTATACTGATGATGCTCCACTGATGTCAGGGGATATACTCAGGTGTTCCCCTCCCCTACCATGGGGTTGACCCGTCATTTCTGAGTTAGACACAGCCTCTTGGAGTAGGTCTAGAGCTCAGCTCATCACCTCCACTTCTGATCAACCCTGGGGGTTTCTTTCCATTTCAGAACCAATCACCACAGCACCACCAAGCACCACCCACAACTCCGTCTCCATGGTTCAGAGCAGCTTCTTCTTCACAGCTGCCATTCAGCTGCCACTGCTCCTCATCACAAGCAAGCTGCTCTTCTAGAAGTCAGGAAGACAAGATAACCACTGTGCTGCACTTTTCCTCCTCGCTTGCAGTATGCACAGGAGGGCAGGCAGCTGCTCTACTCAGGAAAACTATTCACTTCTGTTTATTAGGATGATACCTGCACTCCCACATTGAATTATAAAGGTCTAGTTGATGCCAGAGTTGATACTCCCCTTCTACCCTCACCCAGGGCCAGCAGCTGCAGCAAGGGGAAACATTTTCTAGCAAGTCAGAGACCACTGTTCCAGCTTTTCCGCTCGAAAAGCGTTCACATGGTCAAGAGCAGACTGCATCTACCAGAGGAAGGCTGGAAGAAATCATTCCTTCCTCATCACCTGGGGTTCTGTGAAGCACAAAGAGCATGAAAATGCTTGAGAGTTAAAAGGCCTCCTTTCCTCAGGGTACTAGGATCTGCTGAGAAGCTCAAGGAGAGGTCTGCTGCTGGCCGTGCAGCTGGGACGTGCCCTCGCAGCGTGCCTGTGCAGTGGGCATAGCTGCCTACCCGGTGACAGCGTGACACGGTCCCCACAGCATCCTCACCCAAACTGCTGCGAGCAAAAGGAGACTGGGGGGTGTGTGTGTGTGTAAGATTCACATGCCTTGGTCCAGTTAAAACCTCCAGTGCAAGCACAGAGATGAGGATGCCCACCAACCCTCCACCGGGGAGGGGACCCCGCACCAGGACAGGCTGGAGGTCCTGCTGGCAGCGTATCCTCCACAGGGGGCCTTGGGAATTGATGCTCTGTGTTGTTACTTGGTCCAGCATCCCCTAAAGTTCATTATTTCAGTGGATGCCTTATGAAGTTTCTCTGGTTTTCTTCTGTCTTTCTGGAATGGCAGGGTGGGGATTTTTTAATTTGTATTTTTTTAATCAACGGCCAATTTTGTTGTAGGGCAAGACTGTGGGGCAATGAACCTCTTGATTTTATTATTGATATTTGTATTTTTATATGGATAGTGTTTATTTAGGAATTGTCAAACTTCTGGAAAGTAATTTTATTTTTTTTCCTTCAACTGATCTAAATAAATTAAGGATTGAAAGTTGGACCTTGCACCTAACATTATTTCCTGGATTCATTGTGATGGGGGGGTCGAAATGATTCTGAATACCGTGAAATATTTGGCTTTAGTCCCACAGATAGGGCATAAAGACACAAATAAGGTGAGGCCTGAACACTGCAATCTTGAGCCCAGCCCATAAGCTATTTAGTGGTTATGGAGCAGGCGTTAACCTGGCCTTACTGGATGATGCCCATGCAATCAGCCCTTATTTCTATCAAATCCCTTCTAACCACCAAGGGAGGAAAGGTTTACTCTGGAGCACCGAGAGCCTGGCAACAGAGGAGCCTTTGTAGTGCTGAGAACTTAACACAGGAGCTGAGCACCACAGGAAAAAACTGATCCTGCCCATCTGGATTTCTCAGCATTCAGACACCAGGTGGGATTTAGGAGGGATTTTTTTTTTTTTCTTTAATATATTTAATATTTATTCCTGCAGAACTGTCTGAACTATTAATAGCTAAAACTGGACAGTTGTGATTAATACCTGGCTCCTTATTTGATACAAACCATGCCAAGAAGCCTGGTTTGCTCTGCAGATTTGCTTTTGTTACCCAAAGTTTCCAACAGATGTTCCTCTACCAGCATCAGACTCCTCCAGGGCCACCAGCTCAAGGGCAGCTCCCCTGGGTCAACCCTTGGCTCTTTTAATTTCTCTGCTCTTTTGGCAGCTCCTCCTCTCCACAATGGTGCTGGGGGTGGGATAAGAGGATCTCTCCTCTCACTCCTACTTTTTTTCTGACAATATTACATGCTTAAGTGAAACTTTCTTCTCTTTAAGTGAGCAAGTTGAACATGCAGGGTGGCTGCTGGCTTTGAGCTCCTTCTGGTGCTCCAGGGCCACAGGGTGAGCAGGTGCCCTGTGCTTGTAGCCCTTGCTCTGGGCTGTGCCTTGACCACAGCAGACAGCAAGGAGGGCAAAGGAAGGCCAGGAGTAGCCCTGCCTTTCTGGGGTCTCAGCTCCATGCCAAGGGATTATCTACCCTTTGAAGTCTATGGGAATAGCAGGAAGCTTTGAAAGGAAATTCCTTCTTTATCACCATGTGCAGACTCTCTGGGCCCAGATGAAGAATATGTACCCAGTGGGGCTAACAGGGACCAACCCAACATACAAACAAGCCTGCTGGGTTTGCATTCAGAGCCCTTCTCCAGTGACCATTTGCCTACACACACCCCTCCCCTCCCCACGATTCAAAGAAAGGACTCAAAGCTGGGTCACCTTTCATGCTTATCAGGAGTCATTAGGTCCTTCCAACACTGCAAGGGGCTCTGTCCTTCCCATCAGGTACTGGCTAAGACCCAACTCAGAACAACACCCAAGCTGCAGCTCCAGTGCTCAGGGTCAGGCTGCCCCTGCAGACTCTGGTCCCAGCGTCAGACACACACACAAAGATGCACATGCAGCAGAGATGCACATACAGACAGACTCCCTTGTGCACTTTTCCTGATCCTCCACACCCTCTCGGCCAGGAAGAGATGCAGTGTATTTGGAAATACTAAAATACAACCACATAGCAACTGCCACTTATTTGCCTATTACCTGGTGGGTTGTAGAGTGGCTTGTTTGTAAACTCAGGAGTCCCAAGCACAATTTCACAGATTGAATTTTAACCACCGAGGGCCTGAAGTGATGCACTAATGGAATGTCTTTGCAGAAATTAGTAGAAATAGATTTTTAGGGTCCAACTATTAAACTTGGCATCTGTTTCACCAGCAGGGTAATTCACTGAGAACTGAGTATGTTCCATCTTCTGCTACTGCAAGTGCAAAGCACACAATAAAATCCTAATTAGAGCTGTAAATTACTGTGTAACTTTAATCTCACTGTTTATCTGTTTTGTAAGATTACAGCTCTTTGCCTTGGATAACACATATAAAATTCCTCTTAAATACCCCAGTGGCAACTCCAATTTACGGCATTATCCATGAGCGCCGGGCAGGCAGAGCACTGCAGTTCACCCCCAGCGAGGTGACCCCCAGCTGGCTTTGTCCCATTGATAATCCTCATCAGTGACATTCTCATTACCTTCTACACATTCAGCAGCAAATACTAACAGCTCCTTTTACATCCCCATCTCATTTCCCTGGGAAAATCTATTTCACAAACATCACCAGGAGTGGGAGCACAAAGGGGACCGCACTGTAACAGGGATTTGAAACCAACGTCGGGAAGTTCTCTTGGTTCAGTGGGAAAGGGAAATAAAGGTGCAGCCTGTAAGACCCAAGAAGCTCCTATCAGTGGGTAAAAGACATTGCTGAAAATAAAACCTGTGATTAAAAAACCCCACCATACCTAATAGCTGTCAATAACACTCCGACAAGAACTAGCACCATCTAGTTCCCAAATGTGAAGTGCAAACACAGCAAGATCCTCTTTGATTCACAGCTAAATGTCCCAAGAGACAAGAACATGCCACAATAGCTGGCCCTGCCAGCAGGACAGCTACTCGTGTCTTCCTTTTTGCCTAAAGGCAATCACAGAGCCACCCCACCACAGAATCAGGACGGCAGAGACCAGCCAGGTCCTGCAGCTGCCTGGACACGAGTCACCACATTGAAGCCAACCCTTTCTCCTGGAAAGACAGCAACGTCAACAAACACCAACCCTGCCCCTAGTGCAGTGCAAGCCTGCTTTGCCTCCCAGCTAAATGACTCCACTGTGCTTACAGCCACAGCCACACCAATAAAAACAACAACGAAAGCACGCAACATTTGAGAGACTCCCAACCACCTGATGCACTGAGCACTCTCTTCTTGCCAATCACTCAGAGCACTGTCTTTAAGAGATGAAAAAATACCCAAGCCAAACAAAGAACTCTGGAGCTCCCACAGCAGAGGGTCAGGATATTCCCAGCCCTTTCTTGCAGAAGCTCATCCAAAGTTTGAGCAAAGATGGATCAAGGCAGGAATTGGCACAGAACTGTCCTCATGTACAGCAGTCACAGGTTAAAAAAGCAGTCAAAGTTGTTGGGGTTTTTTTAACAGTAAAAAAACTACTTTCTAGCAGAACTCACAGCTACAGAAGGATACTTCACCCTCAGCCTGTATTGGAGTGCAGGCAACGTTAGCTATTAGGCAAGCTTCATTAAACCCCTCCAAAGGGTGCTGCTTGCTACCATTATTCACACATATCATTTCCTTGTAAAGCAAGGGAATTATTACCCTGGATATCCCTTTCTAAATTCCAGGCATTTAATTATTTCATGGCCATACCTAATTACTATTCAGGATGTTGCTCATATCATGAAGAGAATCATGCACAGTCCTGACTTCTGCCTCTGCAGTTGTTCTTACTGCCTTAACCACAGGAACTGTACAGTAACTGTTCCCTGACTGGTGTGACACACGTTGCTCTTCCAGCACTTAGCTTTCACACTCTACAATTTCAGGAATCTCTAGAATTCCTGAATTTGGTCAGTGCTCATTTAAATTCATCTCACATCCTCATCCCCTTGTGCCAGCCTATGCTGAACAGGGTTCCTAATCTGCAAGTGACAAAGAACTGCAGCACTGATGACTGTGATATACCAAGTGTTGTCTGTGAGGACTCCCCAACATGGGATTCTGATGACAGAAACACCAGGTAACGGTTGATCACTGCAGCAGGAACACAAGATGACTGCTTTCTCCAGAAAGATGAAGTGTTCCATCCTGTTCCTACGCAACTCAGTGAGAACTTCCCTAACAAACCCTGCTTGATCCGACTGCCTGTGCCAACAAGCTTTCAGTGGGCTCCAGCACTCAAGGTGGCTCACAAGGTACTGCTATTCCAGCTATCCACAGTCAAGTGCAGAATGGAAAGTCTCCTGTAGCAGGCATGACTGCTCAGCAAGGCGAGGAGCACCGCAGGGAACCCAAGAAATGGGGGAGACAAACTCAGGCAGAATTTTCTAAAATGAGAGGTGTTCTCTCAGCAAAACTTCACGAGTGGCACCTTTGGGACACCAGCTGGAGAACCAGCATCTAAGGGTTTATTCTCACCTACTTTCACCCATGCATCTGGGCACTCTGACAGCAAGGTTGTGATGTTCCAGCTTCAGTTCCCTCAGCGTCCCGTGTGGGTTCTTAACAACATACTGTTCTCTTCAGCTCTGCAGTCTGCACTGGGAATTGCTTTGTAAACAACTATGATGCTCACTACACCAGTTCCCTACAGAGAGAAGGACCTGCCCGCCAGGAAGAGACCAGTTTGAGGCACAGGAAAACAAACACAAACTGAACCCAACAGAAAAAATAGCATCATGTGCTTCTCATTCTCAAGGATGCTTTCCCATTTGATCAAGAAGCAAAACACCACTAAACCCCATGTTATTAAAAATAATCAATGTATCCAATGTTTAATTAGAGAAAAATCAAAGTCTTTTGTGACTGGACAGGACATACATTTTGCCAGACCATCCCCTCTCTAGAAAGCTGCTTTATTTAACATGGCACAACTGAATTTCACATCAGCTTGCTGGTTTGGGTTTGCAGAATAGGAATGTTCAAATTAACAAATTCCAAGAACCCCAATAGCTAGATTGCTCAAGATTCTTTTGGGACACCTGTATTTGTCCATATGCAACACGTAACCCATGCCTAGCAGGAGGAACTTCAGTGAGCAGGGCTGAAGCAATCCACTGATCTGATTATGCAGCAGAGCTTCTGATCAGTTGAACTTAAGCTGATTTCACTTCTCAGAGATTGTTTCTTCTCCTTTATAAACAACAATGTTCTGGTCTGTTTCATACACTTTGACTTTATAAAGAATTCCCATGGGCAGGAGCTTCTTGAGGTTTTCCCAGATGAATACTGCAACGTTCTCTGTGGTGCTAAGAGTGAAACGGGAGCAGATTCAGAACTGACAGCAATGACATTTGAGGAAGCTCTGGCCAGAATGGGCCAAGGGGATGCTAAAGGCCACACAGAGCCGGGGGGGCAGCTTTCACATGACACCCTAAAGGTGTAAGGGGGTCTTGAACCACGGTCAGAAAACATGGATGAAACGAGGTCTAATTAACAGGTCGTATCTGTCTCCCAGAGATGGCCACAGAGCAGGCTTGTGTGACAAGTGTGAGCATGCAAAAGGCTCCTCAGAGACGTGGGACAGCAGCTGCCCCAGAGGCCTGTGCCTGGCCCCACACAGTGAGGTGGGCTGCAAGGCACCAGGGCTGTGCAACCAGCACCTGACAGGCCATGGGTACGTTATGCACACAGGTATCAAGGCTGCTCTTCCAGATGTAGGACTGAGCCTTGGAGACTGTTCCTTGACCCTGCAACCAATGCCACGAGGAGTCCCCATCACGCACCTCACCACCTCAGTGAAGTATGGCACATCCTTATCCAGGTTTTTGTGGTCGAGTGGTTCCATGATTGCTTCCTGCAGAAAGAAAACAGCAACAATCTTGTCCCGCATGGCCAGTGAACCTGAGGTTCAAATGCGTATGGGACAGGAGCAAGACAACAGTATGGAAAAAAATAGGCTGAGAGCTCTACATCCACCTGGTGACTGCCTAGCTGGAGACATGGTACTGCCTCACATCAGAGGGGTAAAGCATTTCAGTCTTAAATCACTCCTTAATTCCTTCTTTATTTATCAGCATCATCAGCTCACCCTGGTACCAGACTAAACTCCAACCAACTCTCCCAGGGGGTGTGTAGAAAAAGAGTACTGTTACCTGCATGTATTGTTTCAGGTCTGTCAGGTTGATAACCATTCCTGAGACTGGGTCAATCTGCAGGGAAAACAAAAGGGAGATTAGCAGCCTAGCTACACATCCTTACTGCCAGGAGCCTGTACAAATCAGACAGCGAGTATCTGTGCGCTCAGGACAGATACAGCTCACAAACAGCTCCAGTGGCTCCACTCTCTCATAAGAGGTGACACCAGGGAGGAAAAACTCTCTGAAACATTCAGCCTTCAACAACCACCTAGCCTGACCGTAAGCAGAAAAACAGGCATTAAACTGCTGGGTTGAACAATGAGGGACAAACCAGCCACCAGCCTGAGCACAGGGCATCCTCCCATCTGGAGGAGGCACAGCTCCAGGAATAAAATCAGGTAGCGTAATTCACAGCATGCTTGGAGAATACAGAAGGAAGAGGCTTTTAAATTCAGGTCTGAATAGAAGTTTCTTTTCCTACTAACTGGAAAACCTCAAAAAGTTGTTTGGAAAACAACCAAAGTGCTATCTGAACAACTCACTCTGCAGAACAGCCAGAACAATGACAAGATGAAGGGTGAAAAACAACGGCAAAAGCAGGATTTCCTTTTCTATTGGCAGAAAAATACCTTGCTAAACCAGCAGACATTATCAGTGACTGGAAGCACCAAGCCTCCCTGAGGCCCAGCGACTGTCCAAAGGCACCCCAAACATCACCAGAGCCTGCACATCCTGCAGTGAGGTTCTGGCAGGTTAAGATGCGTGTCCAGAGGATAATTACAAAGCCTGGACTTAAACAAGGTCACCTGCAAATCCTTGTTAGGGGCAAGGGGAACAGGACAGCGATCACAGACCACCTGCTTCTGTAGTTCTGTGTACAGAGGTTCTACAACACCCGGAAAAACGCAGCAAACAAGCTAGAACTTCACTAATTGGAAGATGGGGACCCATCTATCCTGCTACCTTAAGGAATCAGAAAAAACAATTGTTGCTTGCACTTACCTCTCCACGCACAGTCACTACAACTGAAAAAAAGAAAGCATCAGGTCACAATACAACAGCATGAACCTACAGCAAAGTACACTGCTGATAGGAACAACCAACCCATTCATCACTAATCCCCACGGACTGCTGCAGGCTTGCTGGCACTCCAAAGGGGGGGAGGCTGTTTCTATACAAGGGGTATCCACTCTCTCTGTATAAAGAATAACGACCCGAGTCACCCAGCTCATCAAAGCAGCAGATACAAGTAGATCTGATTCATGAAGTGACATTTAGAGATGAACATCTATTTAACTTAGTGCTTGCAAACCCACGCCATGGTTCAAACCCCCCTGCTGCTAAGGATTCTGATTCTAAAAGCCCACCCCAAACCAGAGGCTAAAAGCCGTACCCAGCTCTCCGGGGGCTACTCTGGGTTCCAACAGCCTGCCCGAGAGCTGCCTCTGTCCCCCACTACAGCAGGGAAGATGGAACTCAATTCCTTACCTTTATAGTTGTGTCCGTGGCCATTTGGATTGTTGCATTTCCCAAAGAGCCTCAGGTTTTCTTCATCACTCAGTGATTTACTGCGAGAAACACAGACCTGGCACTTGAGGATCCATGACAGGGATTCCCAGTTTCACTTCAGCTGTCACTGCTTTCTAGCTCTTCCATCTCGTCCCTCTCACAAATCCAACCCCCTATCCTTCCCTACTCAGAACCAGAGAAGTAATTGGCTCATGAAAAGATGCTGACCACGTTTTGGGGTTTTTTTGTGGATTTACCATTTTCTTACTTGTGGTTTTGTATCTTTATATACCGGTTTCAGACTAACTGCC